>CM017805.1:2529496-3129496 GCA_008086715.1 Sitobion miscanthi
TTTAATTATTATAAATTGTAAAATTTTCCTAAACGTGTTTTTAGATATAATACAATGACGGCAATGGAGAACGAATCATCCGATGGCAATGTTTCACCAAAGAAGAAATCAATTCGTAAAGGCAAGACTGCTCTAGCTCGTGTTCTTTTATTAGATGGATCATATTTAGATATTCAAATTGATGTAAATATTTATGCAATTAATGAATTTAAATATATATTATTAATATATTTATGTATCTTCTTGTTCAAAAACGTTATTTATACTTTACTTATAGGTATGTTTATAAATATTTACTTGTATGTTTGTATATTGTAGAGAAAAGCTAAAGGTCAAGAGTTATTAGATCAAATATGTGACCGGTTAAATTTATTAGAACGGGATTATTTTGGCCTATCTTATGAAGATAAACGTGATCCTCATAATTGGCTTGAAATGGATAAACGCATTGGAAAGTTTCTAAAAAGTTGGCAAAATTTTTAATTTCTTTTGATTTTAAACTTTTATAAAGTCTGTATTTTAATTCTTATTGTTTACTTTTAGGTGAACCATGGTTGTTTAATTTTGAAATGAAGTTTTATCCTCCTGATCCCAATCAACTTCAAGAAGATATCACTCGTTATCAACTGTGTTTACAAATTAGAAATGATATTCTCAATGGAAAGTATGTATATTTGTTATTAATAATATCTGTTGTTACAAATATTTAAAAATTAATTATTTACTAGGTTGCCTTGTTCTTTTGTCACCCATGCACTGTTGGGTTCATATTTGGTTCAGTCTGAATTGGGAGATTACGACATTGATGAACACAAAAATAACACAAATTATTTGAAAGAGTTTAAGTTTGCTCCAAATCAATCACAAGAACTTGAAGAAAAAGTCATGGAACTTCATAGAACGCACAAGTAACATTATCCTAAGTTAATTAATTTTAAAACAAATTATACAATTATTTAATTTTTTAAATTAGGGGTCAAACACCAGCAGAAGCAGAATTAAATTATTTGAACAATGCCAAAAAATTGGCCATGTATGGTGTGGACTTGCACCCAGCTAAAGATTCTGAAGGTGTAGATATAATGTTGGGAGTATGTTCCTCTGGTTTGCTCGTTCATAGGGATCGCTTACGTATTAATCGTTTTGCCTGGCCTAAAATATTGAAAATTTCATACAAGCGAAATCATTATTACATTAAAATTCGTCCAGGTGAATTTGAACAGCAAGAGGCTACAGTTGGTTTTAAATTGCCTAACCATAGACTTGCTAAAAAATTATGGAAAACTTGTGTTGAACATCATACATTCTTTAGGTCTGTACTTTTATAAATTTAATTAGTAAAAATATTAAAAATAATTTGGTTTGTATTAAATATGTATTAGGTTGATGACCCCCGAACCAACACAAAAACTTGGATTGTTTCCTCGTTTGGGTTCAAGATTCCGTTATTCTGGTCGTACTCATTATGAGTCTAAAAAAAACCCAATTGAGAGACCTGCACCAAAATTCCAAAGAAGCTTAAGTGGAAGAACATTAACTTCTAGAAGCATGGATAGTAAGGAATTGTGTTTATGTTATCTCCTATAAAATATATTTTTATGAATTAAATGTTCTAACTTAAAGCTTTAGGAGGAACCAGACATCTGGGAGAAGATTTTGGAATGGAACCTGAGTCTAAAAGACATACAATGTCTCATCCCCCTGACCGTGTTTCTGACATAGATAACAACATTGGAAAAGGTGGAAAGTCAAACAAAAATGACAAACGAAAGGTAAAAGTTAATTTTAAAAATCATTATAAAAAAGATAATAGATAAGTTTCAATAATTAAATACTTCATTTTGAAAGTTATTAGTTCTTATCATATTATTTTGTAACTAACTTCTGTTATTGGACACTAATAATAGCTAAAAGAAAAAGTGAGCATAAGTTCTCACGACAGCTCTGTAACAGAGGAAGGCAATTACGACGCCGAACGAAGCAGCTCAGACGTTCATAAGTCCAAGGTATATAGTTTGATGACTTTTCAGAAATATTTGCACATATTATTTTATGTTTAGTTGACCTTGAGAATATTTATCACACCATAGACCTTTTTCAATCTTGTTGATTAAAATTTATTTTATTTTTGATAGAATTTGTTTATCCCAAGGTCAACTTTTCAATAATTTCGCACACGTTAGAAAACTAAATAATTTTTAATTGTATGTTTACAAATTTTTTTTATCATTTTATGGACATGTCATTGAGTTTTATTTTTCTTTGTCTATTATCAAAAATGTACAATGGTTTACCTTATCTTAAAGTGTACATAAATAACAAAATACTGATTTTAGTATATTTTAATCACTTACTAAAATATTTAATTACTTAGTAAAACATTGTATTTCTATAATTTTTATCAAATATTACTTATAATTAGTGTTTGGGACTTCTTGCATTTGCATTTTATTTGAGGTGGTTGTAGATTATTCTACGTAAGATAATATTTGTTTGTGAAAATTAAAATTTTATATTAAGTTTAACATTGTATATTTTAGGAAAAGTGCATATTGTGAAATTTTGCTAGCATATATTAGTGCATTCACTTCAGTTATTATTATATTAATAATTATAGAGTAAAGATGTAAAATAGATTTTCTGAACGTACAATTTACATTGTTATGTGTTAGTATGACCGAGACTACACAATATGTGGTTACAACTATAACATCCTATTAAGGGGATCGGTGGCGGACAGTTATTTTAGCCAAAACATTCCAATCTTTATTCTACCATACTGATTGACCTAGTAATGCGATAATACTTTTTAAAACTGATTTCATTTCATTATTATGTCTACTTGAGATCGGTCAGTCTACTTTTCTCAATTTCACTCCACAACAACTATACATTTAGGTTGACATTTTCAAACGTTGATTATTCGGAATTTAATTCAGAAATCTTAAAATGTGGACTGATCGATCTCGAGTAGACATGTTCATTTACTATGTATACATTTACAAGACCTGCATGCATGGAATTTAAAAATTGCCTATTTCAAACTCCTTAAAAACTGTCCGCCACCAATCTATATTCTATTCATGTTAAGAAGGAACCTCGGCAGCAGATTTGTGCGTAAGATTGTGGCTTAACAACACAGCAGGTGTACAGATGGTTGACTTGGTGTAGGTTGACCACCGCCGAGGTCACTTCTTAACGTGAATGAGGAATGAGTATAGATTCAATATTGTATTATGAATTAATAATAATCAATACTTGTTCTTGCAAGAAGTACCTAAATCTCTACATAATTAAAATTTATTTTTAACTTGTTTTATTTTGTTTAAAAATAGGTACTTAAAATATCGAATAATAGTCTTATTCATACATATCTTAATTAAGTTAGGTTAATCAATTACTAATTTATAAATTATCCAATTATTTTTGGTTTTGTATATATTGTACTTTTTCCAAACAAAACAACTTTAGTTTCATATTTTAAGCATTTTTAGTGCAAAAAGTCCTAAACCCTACTTATAATATAAAAAGAATAATTATTATTGTTCTTTCCATTTATATATTATTTTCATATTTCTGACGATATCATTGTTGGCTATTGAATCATATAGTATGTATGTACATTCTTATAATAAAATACACCGATGTATATTAAATTAATTTTGATAATATATATAATTATTGATCCAATTAATTAATATAAATAATGTATTAAATATTTTATATAGTAAAAATGATACATTTTAACCATAATATATTACAGTTATTATTCTCTAGTTAATTTATAATAAACAACTTTACACAATCTAAATAGGAAGCAGCTAGGTAACTTAATATATATTTTAATATACTTCACTAATTTTTTGTTAAATTACTAAAATACGATTGTAAATATAATATATTATAAAGTAATAATTAATAATAAAAATTATTTATTATTTAATTAGGTATATTTCATTACTTAACAATTTCATGTTTATACTAAAATTAATACTATTATTCATGATATTTTGGTTTATAATTTATACAGGTGATATTTATTGCTTTTAGAAATTATCAATATATTTTAAATAATACATAAATTGTTAAATACTGCATCTTATAATAACTTAAAATATTATCTATTCAACAGACTAAAACTTTTTTAAAATAATCATATATAGCATTTGTTATTTATGTAACAACTTAATTGATTGTTTAATTTATAAGAAATCAGTATTATAAAAATATTTAAATTTGAATAAGAAAATATGACCCCTAAAATATAGTTTAAGTTGTACTTAATTCTAGTATAATTTGAGCTTATGTCCTATTATTAAATGCTAATAAAATAAGTATACAGCAAACAATAGTGGAGAATGTATACTGATTAAACTTGTATTTTTGTATTTCTTATTAATTTTTAATATATTATAAATAATAAAAGTATAATAACCAATTTTCAGAAACCAATTGGAGGAATTGCTGTTTTACCAACAGGATCGTTTAATTTCATGAGGAGGAAAAAAGACAAAGATGCGTCTAAAGTTTCAAAGTATGCATGTTTATTCTTAACTTCATAATTGGCAAACTTAATATTAAATATACTATTTTGAATTTAGTGGTATTGGTGTTGAAGAAGATGATGAAAAAGAAAATCGTGAAATTTCTCCTTCTATAAAAACTACAAGTTTTATAACCAAAGAACGTGAAGCTTTGTCTGCGAATGATACTAATACAAGTGCTGATATTTCAGGCATCAACTCATTAGATATTTCAAAAGCAGATTCTACTAAAGATAGTGAAAAGTCTAAACTTAAGGTGAGCATGGAGTTTTACAGAAATATTTTAATTTTTAATTTTGAACTTATAATTTTTAGTACTTGATATTTATTGTGAATGAACAGATTCTTATATACAAAATACTTGGTTGGAATATTATGAGATATTTTCAATTTTATAAGAAATGTGTATATTTTAAATAATTTTTAGTACATTGTCTATTTTTTTCCATACATTTTCTTTTATATTTCTTAGTTATTACTTGGACATATTATTTACTATTAAAAAAATAAATTAGAATACATTAATTACTAGAGATTTATTGGGAGATAATACACTGTTAACAAAAAAAAATAAACATGGTTTTAATAAATAATCAATCAAAGACTTAAAATCATCAAACATCGTACGTCAGATAAAAATGATGCTTGTTCATGCCAAGTGGTTGATCCACTTATTATTAAAATAATCTTGAGTATACTCAATGGTATATTATTTTTAATAATTTTATCTACTTGTGATTCATTTTTTACATGGTATTATGTTAAGATTTGTTTCATATAATTTTGATTGATCACTTGACACATTTACAAATTTTTTTGCTATATAAAAATCTGTTTCTGATTTATTACTTTTATTATTTATTTTTTATATTCTTGTGTGATGGAATTTATTTTATTTGTTTGTATGTTTTAGTTTTTAACTATGCATTTTTGTTTTTAATCTAAAGAAAAATAGTTTATGAGTGAATATGGTATATTATAATTTAGTATTTTAGTAACTTTATCTTATAAGTTATTCTTATTTGTAGTATACTTGTATGCATTTTCTTAGTTTTCATGTTGTTTGGTTTGTTTTTATTGTAGAGTCCTGGAGGTATTTTTAGCAGTTTTAGTTTAAAATCTAAAAAATCTAAAGACAAATTGAAAGCTGATAACAGCCTTGACACAAGCGCTGAACCTGAGTCCCCCAAAGGTTTAGACAAATTCAAATTAAAAACCAAAAAAGATCTAAAAAAACCAAAAAAAGAATCAAAAACAAGTCTCAAAACTATTGACAGCACTACTTCTAATTTATCATCAAACGCTACATTTGCTGATCGTTCGATCGCTGAAACTACTGTAAATGTATCTGCTATTTCCACATCACCCAGTTTTACTAAAACATATAATTACACGGAAGATGAACACAGTGCTACCAAAAAACGTAAGCCAGTCGGTGGATTTACCTATGAAAATAACATGGAAAAGTCAAAAGAAAATATTTCTGAAATCCCAACATCTCCTAGTAAAAGAGCACAAGGCTTAGCATTTAATTACGCACCCGGTGAGGCAAAGAAAGTTGCAGAAACCGCAGCAGAAAAGCGAAAAACGTTCATGGAAAAAGTGGCTGCCGATGGTATTAAAACACCAGGAATTAACTATGTACAATCAGCAGTTCACAAAGAAGAATCGGTTAAAAAAGAACCTAAAACTAATTTGGAGACAAAAGAAGAACCCACTGGTGAAGTTGCTTTTACTAAGACTGTTTTGGAAAAAAAAGTTGTCTCAGCCAGCGCTGAAACTACTGTAGAGACTGAGAAGAAAAAAATTGATTCAAAATTAGGTATTTTTAATAAGAAATCAAAAGAACACGACAGCGGTAAAGGGGTATTAGAAAAAGCTATGGACAAGTTGGGTTCTTTTGGTAGAGGATCTAAAGATAAAACCGAGATAGATCTAAAAAAAGAATCATCAGACTTCATTGATAATGAAAAAAAAAAATATGAAGACGATAAACCACTAGCTAGTACTGCACCATTAATTGTAAAAACTACAACAAAACAGACAATGATCCAGGATAAGGAAGGAGTTACTCAAAATATTGAGGAAAAAGTTGAAGATTTAACATCTGGGGAAGTAACTGTATCAACACAGCACAATAAGGTAATAGTAGTTGAGTAAATTTGGCTTACTATTTTTTTTTACTTTTGCATGGTTTTTTTGTTTTGCTTGTGCTTAGGCTGAAGGTTTGGACACAGCTACTGGTAGGCCTCCATATGTAAAGGCAACAGCAGTAACTACTCGTACAGCAACAACTCATCAGGATTTGGAAAAAAATTCTAAAACCAGTCAGGTATTGTGAAGTAGATTTAATTATTAGCACATCTTTATTTGTTGTGTTAAGAAGATATTCAACTGTAAGTGTCAAGTGTTATAATATTTATTAGTTTATTTATTGAGTTTAGGTTGAAGAAAAAACTGTAGCACATACAACAACAACCAGTGGTACTCGTCAAGA
Organism: Sitobion miscanthi; assembly: GCA_008086715.1. NCBI lineage: Eukaryota > Metazoa > Arthropoda > Insecta > Hemiptera > Aphididae > Sitobion > Sitobion miscanthi. Next base: position 2,536,538 of record CM017805.1, read on the forward strand.
ACAACGAACTGTTACACAGGAAGTCATATCTACATCAACAATTCTTGCACCAGAACCAAAAGTTGAGGTAAAATTGTATTAATTTCTATTTATACATATTTGCATCTTAATTTTTATTCTTATGCAACAGTAATTTTGTAATTACATTTGAGATTAATATGTCGAGCATTGTTTTATTTTTATCAATATTTAAATTTTCTTATAACAGGCGATTTAATATGCTATATAGCACTAGAATTACAATTTTTTTTTAAGTATAAATTAAATCTTTATTATTTTTTGTGTATGAACTTTTTTAGCATGTTTTTAACTTTGTAACTTTTTATATTTGTTATACATTATGGCATGTTCAGCTAAGTAGAGCTTCAAGTAGTTCAAGCCTTAGCTCAAACGATTCAGGCACACCAATCGATGTTGAAGGCCCATTAGATGAGTCCAATGGGCTAGGATATTATAATAGCAATTTTCAGGTATTGGACCATTTATATTGAGCTTCTAACAAATAAAATAAAAACAATTGAAGTACCTACTAATAATTAATAATTATTGTTATGTTAGTTAATTAATTAATTAATTTTTTTTCTTAGAATGAGTTTAAGGCCGAACATGTGACGGCTGGTTCAAACTCTGCTGAAGAGAGACACAACATAAACATCACAGCTAATGACAAGTCGTACACGCTCACAGGAGAGATAGTCTCAACACAGGCCATTTCTAGCAAGACACGAACTGTTGAAACTGTAACAGTAAGCAAAACATAAATTAATATAATTTGATTATTTTTTAAAATTTAATATTTAAAATTTTTTATTTTTATCAAGTACAAAACTGAAAAAGATGGTGTTGTTGAGACAAGAGTTGAACAAAAAATAACCATACAGAGTGATGGTGATCCAATTGATCATGACAAAGCATTGGCTGACGCCATACAGGAAGCTACAGCAATGAACCCCGATATGACTGTAGAAAAGATTGAAATTCAACAGCAACAACAAACATGATGAACAAAAAGTAATAACAAATTCATCTTTTTTATTTTTTTTTGAAATTCATATTAGATATCCAAATTATTATTTTTGTGTTCCATTGAAAACATTTGACATTCCATATTTTCATCTTTCCAATTGTTTGATTTAATTTATTTATTTATTTATTCATGCTTGTTATGTGGCCTATCATTATTTTTTACTATTTTATTCTTAAGCCTAATATGAATCAATTACTTGTTTTGTAATCGAACAACTATATTTAAATTTTGTATTATTATGATTTCTGAAGATTCCATCCATATTTTTAATGTGTTTACTGTGTATATTGTAATAGTTAGCGATTCTATATCACAAACGTGCTGAGATATTGTAACATTCCAATAAGTATTTTAATGTTACATATTATTATAGTTTTGTTACTCTAATATTATTATATTATATTATAAATTACAATTTATTTGTGCTTTAGTTTAAAAAACATTGTCTAAGTCTAACAAGTGTTCATGTTGTATTTCAAAAGGGTGGTTCAAATAAACGTGTAATCATTGTCTTTTAGCTAGGCTAAGGAAAATAATGTAAGTGAGCTAGGGAATGAGTAAAATTGCTTTTAAATTATTTTCCTACATATCAGTTTCTTTAATTAGAAATAATGTTTGTGTTCTAAAATTTGATTATAACAATAATCAAATATATTATATACCTCTAAGTTATTATTTTTTTTAAGTATATTTATATTTTTTTACAATATAATTTAATAATATGCAATTGATTTATATTTTTTTATAATTTATAATAATTTTTAAATTTAAAACATTTGTTGTATCAACAATTGTATTAAACCAATAATTAATTATAATTTCTCACCTTAATAACTAAATACCTAATTAATAAATCCTTAGTTTAGATTTGTTATATCGCATTGTCAATCGTAAATTGTATTGTTTAATACAATTAAATATTAATACATTAAATGTATTTTATTTTTTTTTTTTTGAACCACCCTAAATAAATATTTATACAAAAATAATACTGAAAAGTGTAATATAATATTTAAGTCTTTTAAATTGTTAGTGTAACTTGAAAAAAGATTGTAATGTACTTGGTTCCAATATTCTGACAATCTTTTATCATTATTTATTGATCATGAAACAAACATAATTGTATAGTTGTTCTCGTCTTATAAATTTAGATTGAAAGACTATTGTGAATTGGATAGGCGTTTTTGCATTATAATATAATTTATTATAGTTTAGTCAATTTAAGCGTCAATTCAATTATGCTATATTGATATCCATTTGCATTCATAAGTGTTGTGTTGTTATTGAAACGTTGGCATTTTATGAATTTTAATTAATATAAAAGAACTCACATTTCTTAATTTATTTTTACAATTATTTATTTTTATTTATGAGTTTTGAACCATTTGTTTATTATATTCATTATATATATATATATTATATAAATAAAATTGCATTCGTTTATACTTTAATCCTTAACTGATTGTATGAAATTATTATTATAAAATATTATGTGATATTGTTTTGCTATTGAAAATTTTTATCATCGACCAAAATTATAGTATTTTATATTCACCATGAAACTATTTAATAATACTTTTAGTAAATAGATACAAAAAAGACATCTTTATAATATTGTAAAGTAAGAATAATATACTATATACATATTATACAAAACGCCATTATTGTGTATTGTTTTTTTTTTTACATTATTTGTAAATCTACTATTTGCTGTTCACTGGATGTAAAATGGTCATTTTCCACCAATTCAACCAGTATCATCAATTAAACTCTCGGCGCAGGCATGACACAAATTTAATTTTCTTTATGTTATTTTTGAAAGCAGAGGGATATGAGACTATGAAGTTGCTAATAATTGAGTAATCTATCATTATAAGACTGAGAAATTAAGAAGCTTACCACCAGTTAAGTCCAGTTTTTCGTTTGTGTGCACCCTTATGCGTAAGAACAAAATTATGTATTTCTATTAAATTAAGATAAAACAGTCTTTCATACATACATACATATTCAACATATACATTAATTATACCCTAATTTTGTTAATACGAAATAAGAATTTATATCTTGATGTAAATGGTATAAGAATATACCTACTAATGAATACCTATTGAGGATCGGTGGCGGACAGTTATTTTAGCCAAAACATACCAATCTTTATTCCACCATACTGATCGACCTAGTAATGCGAAAATGCATTTTAAAATTGTTTTGAATTCGTTAATATATCTACTTGAGATCGGTCAGTCCACTCTTTTTAATTTCGCCCCCAACAACTGTAGGTACTATGGTACATTTAGGTTGAATATTTTAAAATTTCGGAATTTAAATCAGAAATCTTAAAATGTGGACTGACCGAACTCACGTAGACATTATAACGAATTCAGATCAATTTTCTGAAAAATGATTGACTATAAGGTCGATCGGTAAGATGGAACAAAATACATACAAATGATCATAAATTGTTTACCGTTCACGCGTGCAACTCTGCGACGGTGACTTGTACTCGTACATTCGTGTGCGGGAACGCTTCGCTATTTCTTTTATATTCACACAAAGTTCAGTCACACTCTAATGATCACTTACCAGTTACCACCAAGCCGGTATCCAGAAATTTTTTTTTGGGGGGGGGGGTGTCTGCAACATGTATATTGTAATTTTATTGAATTTAGGTTTTGATATTTGGTTAAATATAAGACATATTGAAGACATTTCCGTGGGGGGGGGGGGTCCAGACCCTTTAAAAAGCCACCAGCTTCGCTCGTGAACAATTATTTTACAAAGCTCTCACGGAATACATTCCACAAAATCCGCAAACTGTATAAAAATACATTTTGTGTTACCCAGTTTTGTATATTTTTATTTATTTACCCAAGTATTAACAACTTTTTCGCTGGTCAGATTTAACATTTCATAACATTAATCTATAGTGTTCTTGGCGATTCTTATAAAGTATCCAGAGTTAGTTGCGACGTGGAACATATTTATCAACAAAAAAAACTGCGATAATCGTGGTCGTCGGTCATGAACGATGCCAATGGGTTAAACACTGCCAAACACTTGGTAACAACCAATGTTAATCATTTGTCACACGGTTTTAACGTATTGATGTTTGATACATCAATACACAGCATATCATGACAAATATAAATAATAATACAAAATACAATTGCTTAATTTAAAAAAAAAATTAAGGTATACGGTCGTATTTTTATTTTTTACTATTTTTACAGGGTATGCGCTAATTCATCAAAATAGTAAATGGGTTTACGCTGTATAGGAATTATCTAAAACACCACCGCCGTTGAGGACACTCGGTAATGTTATAAATTGTAATTTAAATTATAGAATAAATCATGAAGCACGCAGTGAACATTTATCAGTCCTCTTGTATGATACTTGGATATGTGTATTTGATGTCAAATATATATTGAAGTTTGTATGGATTGACTATAAGTTCGTTACCGTCTTTGTTGCTTTGTTCAAGTTGCATATGATATTATATACGCACTACGTTAAGGTATAATTCTTATCCTATAATAAAGGGTAATTCCTAAGTATCATTATAGAATTGCAGCCCATGCAATCGTGACAACTTGTTTGCCAACATTGTTGTCTTACAAATGTATAATATAGTAAAAAACTGTTAAGCGCGGCATAGAACCACTCAGCCCGGTAAGACTCCAAATGTATATACAGTAAATAATTCAGAACATTATCTATGAAATATCGCTTTTATTTTTTTGATATCACTTTTAAGTGCTTGTTGTTTCAAAATCCAATATTTTGTGTTTTTCAAACTCGAATCACTCTTTTTGTAGTTCGAAAGAATAAAAACGATAAAAGTTTTCCATTTTATACGGTGAAAATTTCGTTTCTTAGAGTTATGATAAAATTATATGAATTCATTCCCACGCTAAACAGTTTTTGCCATGTTTTACATTTGTAAGAGACAACACGTGCGGGTGTAACCTCTTCTTAAGTCAGTATTATATTAAATTTATAAGCACAAAAACGACTTATTAAAGTTTTACTATACGTGAATGTACATCTACGCATTTTACAGGCCTTTCGATATTTTGAATATTTAAAAACTATAATTTCGATTCGGCCTAGAAAAAAAAATAATACAATATTATGACATGATATTTCGCTAATAAAAATATGCTAATTCGCAGTGTCTAAATTATTGTTCATTGTTGTAATGATAAATTACTATCATTGTGCAGACAAATAAATAGTCCAAATCAGCACCCTTTAAATATTCATAACATGTTTTTTAAATATTGTATTTGTAATTATAATGATTAACTAGATAACTGTTTTTCACTCGTATTGAACCATTATATTATAACAGCACAATACTACTACAATTATAATAATACTATGCATGGTCCGACCGATTTTGGGTTCTACACACGAAGGCCCCTAAATTGCCTATTCAGTGCGCCGTCCGATGTGTTTGCGTTATGGTTATATTATGTTACAAAAATGGGTAATTTAGCTTTTGTGTGTTGACAAACAATTTACACTGTTTGGACATAAAATAAATTTTAAACAACACCTCCTAAGTACTTTAACGCCGACAGGTTAAAAATGTCGTGTCTCGTAGAACGTTTGTCACCTGTGTTTCCATTCCCGCAGTTCCATTAGCCAAAAATTAATTTCGACCAACATTAATCGAATTTCGTATTGTGAGGGTCGCGTAATATTTATCGTACAATTTTCTGCAGGGCGCAATGTCTCAAACCACTGGCATAGGCAGCCGTGTTTGGTTCACTCGTTAGAAATAATTATAGCAGTTGCATTAATTGTTTTAACGTCGATTTCAGCCTCTGTAATTGCTGTTTATGCGTGCAAATTAAATACGAAACGAGAAATACAATACGCCTCGGTTTACTCCGAATATATTATTTTGTACAATACGCACCTTTATTGCCGTCTATAACCAATGGCGAGATCAACGAACAAGTAAAAATAAGTTAAAACCGTCGTTGATTTTTTTTCTTCGTGTGATAAACACGATTGGCGATGCCGCTATAATTATTGGTACTTATAAATGTATAATATTAACATTTGTTCAAAATGTATTTGTGTGTTATTCATAAATGACGTGTATACTATACACAGTCACGCGCCATCGTCAGCCGTCGAAGTGATCTCATCCGTATTTATGTAAATTATGTTACCGGCCAACTGTTGAATCTGGCATTCTATGAAATACCTATAAACCTAAATGCGTAAAATTACTAGGAAAAGTATGAAATGTATATTTCAATGACGAGGTGTTTTATAGAATGCCGAACGTCGAGTTGGTTTTACAGAAAATTGATAGAAATTATACCTACATTACAAACACGGTCAGATAAAAACCTGAGCCGGCAAAAGTTTGTGCCGAGATTTGAGGTCCAGTACCTGATGTAGATAAAGGTCACGGAAATGTTCGAAATGTTTTAGCCGGTTTAATGAATCAATAAACATAAACATAAAATAAAACGTGGGTAGTTATTAAGGAATTCATGTTTATTAATCATAGAAATTTTAATATTATTCCATGCGCCCAACAGTTTATGGGTATTATCGTTCAGGGGGATAGGCTTTTAAAGGCTTTATATTAAAGGCTCGAGGAATCAGTTCACTGTATTCTAAAATCCAAACACATTTAGTAACGGTCGACGAAGTTCGAATGGAAAATAAACTTACTTTACTGTTCGTGAATCAATGTCCGCGCTTTATTGTCGATAGCAACTGATTACTAAAAACAGTCTGGACCGGCAGTTATCGTCGAATGAACTTGCAAGTGAAAATTCTAACCAGATATCAAACCAAAAATAGTTTTGAGTAAAAAATAATAATATTTTATACGGTTTAAAATGTCACGGATTAACGGTATGCTGCAATAAACTAATATATATACAGGTAGGTAACGAAATCAAATAATATACTTATTTGCAAATAATTAACATATTTCGATTAAACGCTGATTCAAAACTTTTATACTTTACGCAACACGGAATTGGCATTCTAAACATTCTAAAGAAATCCCGCACGAATCGTATGGAATTCCTATACGCATAGCTCAAAATAACATTGCAATATTTTATTCGTTGACCCGATAGTGTACAAGGGGTTTTATAGAATGCCTGTATTCAAAATTTTTCCCCGATAACACATTTATGGACACTCGAATCTCATACACAAGTACAGCCGTTAAAAACACACATACACACACACACACACACACACACACACACACCACACACACACACACACACACACACACACACACACACAAATGGCTGTCTACAAAGTTTGAAAACTCGCTATGTATAAATACCGCGCAGGTATATACTAAATAATAGTGTACGAGCAGGCATTAGCAAACTTTCTCAGCACATAATGAAAGAAGTTCAAACGCTGCAGTCGAGTGCGCCATCGACGTAAAGTACTTTTGGCTGAATTGTATTATTATAATAATATGATAACAGTCTCGGCCCTAGCTGCAAATATCCGAGAATGCGGCGCATATGTATATGTACACCGGGTGATTTATTTTGTTATCGCGAGACACTGGTTGTTTTTAAAAAAAACATAAATATTTTCGCGATATATTTTAATTTTTTTTTAATATTGGAAGTCATATATTATACGAAACGAAATTATCGAAAACAACTGACATTCTTCATTATTTGTTAGCGTTATAGTTTTTCTCGAGTTTTTACTTTTTCGACGACCGCGCGGACCGCTCCAATATCAAATTCCAAAACAGACTAATTTTTTTGAAGATATTTTGGATTTTATGAGTTTTAAACGAGTATTTATAATTAGGTAGTTACTGTTTAAAGTTTTCATCGTGAGCTGAGCAGTTCAGTGGCGGATGGCGTTGATCAACAATTTGTGTGGTAAACTTGTTGCCTTGTAGCATTCCACTATACTCTAGCACTCTGCTAATGAAAACTTTAAACACGTCTTATATTACCTAATTAAATACGAGTTTTAAATTCGATTTCTATAGATAAACATACATTAAACAACTCCGAAAGATATTCTTTTTATGAATATGAAATAAAAAACAACCTACCTAAGTTGTTATTCAACAAATTAAAAACGTTATCTATTATAGTTAGGTCAAAATAATGCGTGTAATTACGTTAAAAGAAACACCCTGTGTACAATACAATAATATTATGTATATTGTTATAGAGACGTAGCAATCATTGTACACAGTATATTTATCAAAATTAGAAAACTCTGCAGGCGCGTATCGATAATATTATTTTTGTAGATCGATGATATTAACGGACACGCGAACTAGGTCGGTTGTTACTAAAAGAGTATGATAATATAGTCGGAATGTGCCCACTTCAAAGTCAAATATTAATATTTACAAATGATCTGCATAACGTAACACATTATAGAGTTGACAAATACGTATTTTTTATATTTTTGTGACAAAAACGAGACCTAGGTACACGGTGCAAGGTTTAATCGAACAATTAAAATGCGTTTGCGGACCAAAAAAAAAAGTCTGACCTGAAGCGTTGTTAATCGAAGGTTAATATTATAATATATATTATAAATTTATAGATTCTATATTATATCTACGATCTTACAATACCAACTAGTGCCCGTACAGAGTGTTACAGAAATAATTGACAAATGTAATAATTAACTATAACTACCTATACCTAATGACTTGTATTCATATTAATAAATATATATATTTTTAATAATACATAACAATTGAATTCAGAATAAATTATTAGAATAAAAATGTTGCACCTGTCGGTTACTTCTGTGACACTCTGTACGTACAATTCTATAATATTCATGCAGACGAGAAAAACAAAAGAAAACCAATTAAACAATCTCGAACATCAATAATTAACATCTACAACAGTTTGAAACAATTCCGAACATTCGACCTCAGAAGTATCGAAAAAAAAAATGGACGAATAACGTAATCGGCTCAAGCAGGAGTAACGTCAGAGAGGAGCGAACGATTTCAATTTCCGGATTGGCGGGTTATAAAATGTCGAAAAACGACCGCTCACAACCCAAAACCACTTCATCGGAAAGATTATAGAGATGAAATTAATAAAAATTCTTGCTAATTTTATTACAATAACGATACAGTTCGATCAACAGCTGTGACAACGATAATGGAACAAAAATCGGATGCGAATTAAAGTGACATTGCGTCTATGCGATTGGCGTCGAACTTTTTCGAACACACTGCGCACGTCAAGTGGGCATTTCCCTCGACCACTTTGGTCGCCAGACCGCGTCACCGTGTTTGTTTTTATCCAATTTCCGGGTTTTCTTCTTTCCGTGTGTGCGACCTCCGATCACAATGCTATATTATATTATTAAGTCTGCGGAGTTGCCCCCCCCACGACTTTACCCGAACCACTCCGAGCCGATGCCGATATTTTGCAACCCGTTCGCAACGCGGTTTTGGGCGTTCGCAAGTCCATACTTTAACAGACGTGACGTCGCAGACTTCACTATACTTCCGGAGTGAAGGCTGATCCAAGATATTAAGATGTATATTTGATACAGCGGACGATGTGCGTGTGCTAGTTGTGTATTTATGCGGCTTACGGTTTAAAATTTTAAATATTGTACGCGTTAACGGTATACCTATGGTAATATCGATTCCTTTTACGCGAATGTCATATTCGTAAAACGTTTCAATTAAACAATATTTTAATATTCCACGTGCGTCCATGCCTAGGCCATGTGTTTATTTTATTTACATAAACGCTATAACAGTATAGTAGCGGACAGTGGCGTGGTGAACTAAACATTTTCCAGAGGCTAGTTACAATTATTATCCCAAGTATTTATATATAATAGCGTATTAATGTAACAAGTTATGTTTCAGATCGTCATTGACTACCTATTGAGAATATCAAATTAAATTTACTAGGGGACCCACTGGCTACCACCCACCTCTCTGTTCGAGAAAAACTTCAGAGGCCTCTGAAATTACCGTTCGCCACGCCACTGGTCGCGGAGTTGGTATAACAATTAGACATCATAGTACAATAGTACACCGTAGCCTATGCCTATTATGTACTTACAATGATATACCTACATATAGAAATAGTATATTTTATAATATATAGGTACCAAATTCCAATATAGCAGTACACAATATTATGTGCTATGATGATATCGGGTTTGCGTCGTTTATCATGAAATATATTTATGTTTCGGGGTGAATAGGCGTATTCTTCATACGCGGTCAAGAAGTTTTCATCGTGTGTTTTTGTCGTTGTTGCTATCATTATTTTTTATTTTATTATTATTATTATTATTATATTGTTTATAATCTTGGACCGTGAATTGTGGTGATTACCACGTGCAGTTCAACATTAGCTGTATTACTTACCCATAGCGTTTTAAATAGTCGTAATAATTTATTTTGTTTCCGCTGTAACCGGATAAAAGATCTATTTCGGCGTCGCTTAAAAATCTGAGATGGCTGATTTATAATATTTCGTTTCATTTATAAATATACATATAATATGAACTGTCAACTTCCGACAAGTGTTCAAATTATACGCAACGTAATACCTAACAAAGCAAACGGATGAGTGTACAGTAGCGGAATATTGTACAGGGCTCGAGTTAATGGCGAGAACGGTGTCCGGGGGGGGGGGGGGTGACACCCCTTCTACTAGTATTTCAATGAGAGGAATATGCAGACGAACTATCGGTGGGTATACCTATACACACGTAGATCTACAAGTCTGCGGCTCGCATGGAGTGGTGTGGACACAATATTGACATTTCACAACGAGTGATGACTGCAATGTAACTATTATACTAAGTACATTTTTGTAGTACCTAATTTACTGATACAATGATTACAATGTGCATAGCCAAATGAGCGATACGCACTTACTTGTACGACGAGGTCACGAGGGTCGATTTGGGTACTGTTAAACCTGCAGCGATTTGCAATGAATGATAACACGTTATGGTCAGGTTTAGGTACGAAAATTAAACGGATTAAAATCGGCGGCACTATGCAGTTTACTATTTACGATAAATGTATCGGCAGCGTATAGATACATCGAAATATCATCAAACTCAAACGGTGTACAGTGTCCACACAACATGTATTTATGAGGAATTTTTTTTACCGTACTTGACTGTTTTCGATAAAAATTCTATCAATACGTTCCTCGTGACTCTGCAGGGTGTGTTATTTTCGACCGCTATATGGTGCTATAGTGTGGCTGCCGGCCACTGGTCACGGATTGTATTACTATTAAAATTATTAGAATTTTGGCATATTTTAATTTTTTTTTTTACAATATATACCCAACCCGTTCCACCGAAAGAGCGTTGAGATGTTAAAAAAATAATGAGTACTATATATATATACGGACTGGCTCACGACTTTAGTTATTTATTAATTATATTATATTACATGCACTACACGTCTACACCTGTTGACATAGGTACCTCATGTAATTATTATTGAGGGCATTTCCTGCGTGTCATTGTACCTACCTGTTGTCACGAATCATCGGCTTATACGCACTAAATTCATACCTTTCAAATACTATAATAAAATATAATATAATTACAATAATATACATATTAAATCCTGGCTCTAATAATAATTAATACAAAACAAAAGCCGCCGTTATCGTTACAGCGTTATCGTTACAGCGTTTTATAATTATTATTCGCAACGTGATATATCGTCAGCAACGCGTGCACTGTTTGACGTATGTTTAGGTGCTGTAAATATATATATTAGGCATTATTACATATAGCAAAACGTTTTATAAATCATAATAAAATGTTAATCCATGAAAGACCAACAACCGAGAAATGACATCACAATTTATTACTATCATTATTTTGTCCTCTTATTTTATTTCTATTTACGCAATAATATATGACAATAATAATTTGACTCCCGACGAATAACTATTATTATGATTAAAAAAAAAAAAAGTAAACAAATACCAAATAGGTATATAAATCGTACACGGGGGAGAAAAATGATTTTACATGTATACGATCGCAGCAACAATTATTACAAAACACTAAAATAGGTAATACCACTAATGTAACTATACTCTCGTCGTCGGGCGGTTCGTTAAATAAAATATCGATATCTGTGACACTATATAATATCGTGTAGGTGCCGTTAATATAATAATATTATATAGGGGCCAACCGGACAAAAATCCTGCAGGCTACGTACCTACATAGACGATTCGTACCCGAGTCGTTTCGAATAAAATATTCCATCACACGAATAATAAAAATATAAATTATTACGGTGGAGTATGTTTTTTTAAAAATATATTAAAATTTTTTGCGATAAGCTGTGCGCCTGTGGATAACAGGTAGTTACGCGTGGCTGGTGCGTATACACGATGATCCATTTCAACTTCTACAACTGCACAACTGTTGTTTGTTTACGGTGGGTGGACGGGGTGTTATCATAGTGACCTATATTGGTAATAATTATAATACGTACCCGATATACTTTTTTTTAAAATAGTCTTTCATAAAACGTTTACTTTTTGTTCCGAAGCAGAATAATAGTATTGTCTATAACCGTCGATATTTCAGTGGGCTTGAATAAGCTGTTTTTATTTTATTATTTTAACATTCCGATTTAGAGGGACTACCAATCTATGGGTGACTATTGCCACTTCAATCTAAGCTTTAAATATTTGTAAATAAAAATATATTACTGTTCACTCGGTGTTATCGGTATTTACGCATTAAGACGTCTAAAAAAATAACACACTGCTCTGGAAAAAACAAAAAGTATAAGACCTAAATAAATTACCGGGGAAAAATATATTAGATTTTCTATCGATAGGAATATGACCTTCGGGGTACCTGTAATAAATTATATAGTGCCTAACTATATTAATATACTTCGCAAACCATACGAGGGCATTTATTTATCAGACCGCACAAATCGACCGAGTGAAATTAGGGTCGCACATAACATGTCGAATGAATCATTCTGTATAATATTGGGTGCACATAATAAAAACGTAGTTATACGCCGTTATATGTATATATGCTTCACAGTCTACCGTATATTTGCATATAATAATGTTCGAGATATCCCGCGGGTCGCGAAAAAAAAACCCAGCCGGTGTATAATAATATAGAGGATGTTGCAGTCGACCGGAAACGGTGTACGTATATATAGGACATATATAGGTAGGTACTATAGTGCGCGTGATGTGACTATTGTCGATATAAAATATATATTATGTACGGGGACGTATAATATAACTGTATTAGGGACGGTCAAATTTGTTTTCAGTAAATAAATAATATCGACCGAGAATAGTTATCACTTATCCGTATATTTTACTTCGAACGTTTTGAGTGACTAAAAAAAATAAATTCTAAAACCGTTCGGCGTAAAGAATTAGACTACAAAAAAAACTAAAATCGATTTGATCGTAAAAAAATGTCATCGAAATGCACAGGTGCCTCCTAATCGATTATTTGAAAACTAATGTTTGGGGGGTAAAAAAAAACGTCTCTTTCGCGTATGTCACACTAAATCAGCTCGACGTTGAACGATTTGCGAGTCGAGTGTGAAATACATAATCGTTTCAACTAATCTATTGATACGTTTTATGAATGGGTTCCTACTGGTTTTGCTGGTCGTACCTGTTAACGTACCTCGGGTTTTCGGGGAAAATCGATGACAAGATTGGTAAAACAAAGTTTGAACGCACCTACCCCTCCTACCTGTATGATAAGCGCCTGAAGTGTATACAATACGCGCCGCCATCTATGCATATTGTTATATTATTGTGGAAAAATTTAAAAATAAGTTTGTTTTGAGCGTTATACAGACACTCAACACGTTTTATCGTGTTTTTTTCTTCAAAGTCGCAGACTGCGATAAATTTACGCGGGATAGGAAACTGCACATGCCATGGATTTGAAAGTCTCGGCGATCGCGTCGATTATAAACCCACCCACATCTAAACCCAGCGCGTATATACGTATTTACAATAGTAAATGTAAATTGTTTAATCGCACAAACGGCTGTGCTAATTTATCTTCGGTGGCCACGCAGCTATATAGTCCACTCGGGTTAACGCCGTTAAAGAGTCGAACGCACGCCGTCATTGCCATGACGTTATCTCTCTCTCTCAATACACATTTTAAATAATAAATAATACGAACGTATGTGCGCCATTCGTGTACGTGTCGCAGCCAGACCGGCGTAGGCGCTATGCAATTTATAATGTCATATTTTATTATATATAGGTACATATCATTATATTTAATTCCACATAAGTCCTGTATGAATGAAACGGCGCACAATGCACAAAAGGTATAATATCATAAGTGTAATATGATTTCGATATAAGCAGCGCACTACAAGTTACGACTCTGCAATTGTTATATTTTTTTATTTTACATATATGTATGAAAATGTACTAAATATCATAACTCGTAATATATGAACGTTATCGACTGTTTAATAATGTAATCGATGATGGCGTTTTCGATAAAACAATATTATTACAATCGTCACGGCGTATACGAATTAGTCAACAGGTATTAGTATATACAGTGTATACGTCTAAGCTCGCGATTCGTGGCGGTATAAATATTAAACCGTGCTTATATTTTGGACACGATTAGGAAGAATGAAATAAAAGTGAGAAACCGAGAAAATCTGGGGGTGGGGTCTGTAGGACTATATTATATTGTTATATAATCCATATTACAATATTATGAGGAGAAATTTAAATTTGAAAAAATTGATCGGAAACGATTAAAAAAAAATTATTAATTCATAAATAATAGGTATTTGTAGGGTTGTATGGACTTTTTAATTTCTGTTTCCCCTGATTTCTTGAAAACTACCAAGTTGTTAAAAAAATTAAACGGTATGGTTGTATTAAATAATTCTCAATTATTAAAATTAAAAACACGTATTTCGAGTTTATCTGACTATTTGTAGTACCTCTATAATGAATTTTATTTTGTTTGGTATTCTAGAAGAATAACAGTGAAACGAGTTTAATTGTAATTTGAGTATAATCGCATTTGGTTGCTGGGTTCTGTCCGCACGTAACCGTAAGTCGCAAAATGAGAACAATGAATTAATAAGTTTAACATCTAAAGCTACTGATATCCTGTCTAGTACCATAATAATAAATACTAGTATGAAATCACATTAAATTGGAAAATCATGAGTTTTTGGGTAGGTATGTACAAAATGTGAGAGTTCGATGGGAAAAATTGACTTGCTGACATTATACTAGCTTTCCGGCTCTAATCTTCTATCACATATGATATGAAGCAATTTTTAGTGACACCAAAGGACTTTGGCCACTTGCAAATCATTATTTAATTTGCAACACTCATTCAGTTTAGCTATACCTAAATACGGTCATTCTAGTTGTATACTTGTAATTTGTATTTATTAATAAATTAAATTGTTCGTGCAACAGAATACCCGTATATACGTAATGTACGGCAGTACGTCATATTTGGTTACCATATAAAAATAAATTCACGAGAAGCCTGTACAAATTGGAAGTCAAAGGTTTTTATTTTGTTTTAATAACTATACCAATATCGAACTAGGTACATAATTTCTGTATAAATAATTGTTTTAATTCCACAATAGGATATTTCAAAAATTAAGCTCGCTTCACTATTATAATAATAATGAGTAGAATGGGTAAGGTACCTAGTATATAGGTAAGGTATAAGGGTGATAAAATATTTGTATACCATATTATATTATATTGGCACCGATTGAAAAACTCCGGAATGATTTTAAAATGATATTGTTTTTTAACTGTATAATTTATTGGATGACGAATACAGAGTTTTCCATATATTATAATATATCGTTTATTTTGATACGGTAAACTATTATAGTAATGGATTGTGAGTAATCCATGATATGGATTTTTTCTAAAACACGGCCTTTCAATAGCATTAAGTATGAAAAATATTCTATTTTTCTCAAAAATATCACGTTAGAAAAACATCGTAACCTGCTGCCACTAGTATAGTGACATATGTGAATAAAGATTTCTCAATATATGTAATTACGTCGAATTAACCGTTCAATTTTTCAAAAATACTCTAGTGAAGAACTTCTATAAGAATAATCATATGACACTATTCCCGCTGCAGGAAATGTTAACTTCATGCGGCTGACTGAATATCCGTAAAATATCACAGTCGCTTGTTCCGAGGAGAATGAATTGTGTCTTGACGAGGTTCATATGGTGTCTGCGTGTACACGCGTGTCACAAAAAACTTTACATTATAGTTGATTCTATTTCCCAAACAAAAGTCGATGCTATCGATTCGTAACGAGAAAATCCCAAAAACCTACCGATCCAGCTAGGTCAAGGGGATGGGACGAGGTGCGATGCGTAGGGGTAGGTACCGTGGCAGAGTGCATCGTACTGCAATGTGTGTATGAACGTTTTACTGCAGCAGGTATGATATGTATTTATCAACCTACTTATGATGTTGCAAATGATATCCGATTATAAAAAAATAAGTCCGTCACGAGTGGGCTGGATCGAGTTATTTGTCGATTTCGCCCCTACTGCGAAACCTCGCATTTACTGTAAAGTTTGCGTCAAAAGCGAGTTAATCCGAATGCAATATAATATAATATAACGAACACAGCTGCGGAATAACATTAATATAATATTATGTTATATATCCGCCGACCGACGATACTCAGAATGGAGTATTTTGGGCGAACGACGATAATAACAAAAAAAAAAAGAAGTTATAAATAAATATTATATATATATATAATGCACATTGCACTTACTCCGCAAGAGCAGGCCAAATGCGCGAGAATTTAAAATTAAATCGAAAGTCCATTTGGTATATATAATATGTATTGAAAGTAAACAATTTTTAAACTTCACATGTTATACAAACCGACGTATCATCATAATATGTATAGATATGGTGTGTGTGTGTGTGTGGGTTTATGGGCGGATCAACGATGTTTATTGCGTGTTGAGTTAAACAATATATTTGTTGATGAGACACACATATAATTAATTAGTGTTTTATTTCCAAAAAAATCCACATGATACGTAAACCGGCGGAGGTAATAAATAAATAAATAAATACGATTTACACTAAACATATTATTTGCGGAAATCCGAAATACTATTGTTTACCTAAACTTTATTTTATTATGTCGATTAATTATAAAGAGTTTAAGTGTTGAAATCAGATTTTTCCGTCGGCTTTGATACGCTCTGTGTTTCGGCGCGGCGGTCTATCCGTTTGGAAAACGAGTAACACTATACGTATCTATCATATGTCGAAATAGATGAGAATCAAGTTACATGTACAATTATTATTGTGTCTGTGTATTTTTAATATTGTTCAACTGCTATCGTATCCTAAATATAAAATTTTATTGACATTTATAGAATAAAAAACTAAAAGAATTGAAATTTGAAAATGTCCGTAAACATCTCAAAATGAGTCAAAATATTTTGAAAATTTTATGAAGTATATGAATTGATAAAATAAACACATGGTGTAAATTGTAAATTTCAAGTATCTACAGTTATTCGTTTATGAATCACAACAAAATAAGAAAATGATATTCCCGTTTTTCCTTAATTTTTTTTTGTTTTTCTGTTGCTTTTGAAATCTACAAGGAATTTTATTTTATTACCTCCTCAATGCACCAACTAGATTCACTTTCCCAATGAACAAGAAGTCGAAAATCCAAGCATTTCTGCTGCCCCAAAAGGTGATGACAGATACAAAACGAAAAAAAAAATGAAAAAAACACACATCATTCTAAAATCAGTACATTTATCGGCCCGCTCAGAATCTAAAAATGTTTAGTAGGTATTTCATTTCAAAGTATTGTTGTCACTCGGTAAATCATAAATTCTGAAGGCATTAGAATTTCGAAAAACGCATCATATAATATGTATAAGATCTCACGACAACCCTACAATAAGATTCAGATAATACTACTAATACTTAAAATATTAAATGGGATGTTGAAAATATTATAAAAACAGAATTTGTGTTGGATAATTATCCACAGCACAATAACGAGGGAAATCGGTTTAAAATAAAACATTGTATTCTTATCGACTGATATCAAACGTATGTTATTTGTAATATCGGTCGTGACCAGTAAAATAATATATTGCAATAATAAGACAATTATTATATAATTGTAAGTGTAAAATATCATACAATTAAATAGGTATAATAATGTTGAAGTTATAACAGAACTTTGTTTTAACGATTTTGAAATTTATATTTGGGTAGTATGGGGGGCAAAGCTTTAACTCACATAATACATATAATGTTAACACCCCCTAAAATGTTCCTCTACAGTTGCGTCTATGCTGGGTGGCTAGCCGTCAGCGAACTGGCAACCAAAATAAAATACAAATAATAAATACAATCTGATTGTTCAACTGTTGTGAGGGTCGGCAAGACGAGGCATGTCCCGCCACCTACCTCCCAAAGTGGATATTATTGCTATGCTTCAAATCACAATAAACGATGTTACGCGAGGGTCGAGCTTTGTGAAAACATTAAAGTTCCCTATGAACGTAGTGGTGCCAACACGAATAAAAAAAGGTATTAAGTATTCACTGCTTTAAAAAGGATGTAGAAAATACTGTAATCGCACACTTTCCTTCGGCAAAAAGGTCGCTGCGGTAATTCCGATCGCACCGAGTTCCTCGACCTTCGACACGTTTCGCCGTATACTTTTTGCTGCATTTTTTCGTCGTTTTAATTGAGTTTCATAATATATCACGACGGTTACGGTTCGAGGTTTACATTTCGATTGAAATACGGCGGAACAATATTAATTATACCTAGAATAAACGCGAGTAAGTGCCGATGAATTTTTTAAAGTCGACGGATTGTGGCCGCATCCCGCAGAAGGAGCGTCATGCGTTGGAACGATTGTTCGGCGATGCCTTTGAAGTTTGCAGTGCGTTTAGGTATACGAACATTAATTAAAATATAAATCAATAGAAAACCAATTAGTGCCTATATTATGTAATCATAATACCCGGTACATGCACGCATTCGATACCGTGCAAACGTGTATAAACCATGCGTAAAGCGACGAGAGAAAACAATAATTATAAAAATGGATACGTATAATAACCGTGCAGCTATCAAAACATACTATTATATTAATTCCGAGCGACCGGACACCTGCAGACGGCCGAGTGTCGTGATTATTATTATTAAAGATGACATTCTCCACAGGCCGTTTGCGCCTCGTTAAAACTTTGAGTGTTACCGATTTGGTGGATCGTTTGGGTATTATTGCCACCATTAAGGAACACCTTTGTTCGCCGGTGATTCGCGTGTTGTTATTGCAAAATTACACCCCGACCATTTCCGTGTGGGATTACACTATCAATTATATTGTACGGAGCTTCGGGGAAACTAAAACTAAAAATAAAAAAAAAACATTTTTTTTTAAAACTTTCGTATTGCACATAATATTTGCGGTGGATCAAAAGAAGAAAACGAACGTTGTTGTGTACAAAAAACGCGCTAGTTCATTGACTTAATGCGTTTGCCACGAGTTCCACTCGGCAGCTAAATTAGAATTGTTGCGTTGATTTTGATATGATTGGCGCAACCGTGCGTGGTTTGTTATGTCGCCTTTGGCAGTTTCGAAAAAATTACATAGATATATTTTTGCTCGAGAATCAGCGTGGCGAAACGTTCAACATAATATTTTTACAATTTGAAAACTAATTAAAATACCAAATTCAAAGATTACGTTTTCCGCGGAACTGGACAGTAATGCAGTCACTGTTCGCGCAATTAAATGTACAATTTTGTCGACTCTGCAAAACAATAGACGTGCCCCGGAGGAATTCTTTCAGACGCTTATTTGCCACTTCTGTGGACCTCAAAGGCACACAGATGTATTTTAAAAATATATTGTGTGAATGTAGACGCCGGCCGTTAAAATAGTAAATTATTTTGATGGTTAATGTGAAAAAAACTCAAAAGACAGCGGTCAAGTTAAAGGTTGCAAAATAATTTACCATTTAATGATAATATGATGATGAATCTAGTGTCTTGCAAGGATACTAATATATCATGTAGGTATACACTATTCTAACCAAAGAGGTAGATGAGTATGATAAATGTTTAAGTATGAGTATGATAAATGTATGAGTTAGGTTTATGTGCACCATAAGACTACGATATTTAAAATATTTTTTATTATACCTAATTATGTATTTTTAATTTGTTGTTGGCTTAGTGGCATTTTATATTTAACCATATCAAAATATATTATTATTGTATTTTTTTTATAATATATATATATACATTATACAGAGTGTCTCGCGAGGATTTACCCATTGCGATATCTCCTGAGATAATAAATTCATCATAAATCTGTTTTTTTTATTAGACTCATAGACTACACGTATTTTATTGTTTAATTTAATTCAATTTTTTGGTAAAAAAGTTAAAACAGGTATTTTTTTTATTTTTGAAACAATTGAAAATACCTATTTTATAAAGTTTATTTTTGTGAAAATTTTGACTTTTCAACATTTTATTTTCATTAATCTTATGATTTTTAATAATTTTTTTAGTTTATAGGTAAAACGGCAATAAAAACGGTTTTTGTTCAGGCGGCGAGTCCCTCTCTACGGCTAATGGATATATCCTCACGGGGCACCCTGTATTGTAAAACCGCCCTTTGGGTAGACAATTTAATGATATTAATTTTGTGATGATAATAATAACAATATTATTTTTAAGTATTTCACTCGTTCTTAGAACATAGTGTTTTAAAAATAACAATCCCCCGGTAAAGTATAATACTTGGTTCATATAAAAAAAATTCAAATGTCGTTATTTATGCGGTACGTGTTTAAAAGTAGGTCTAACATCTTCGTCTTGCAAAACACTTATTTATATTATTTTATTTACAGTAAAGAACAGTTTAATTGCGTTTGAAAAAACTTAAAAGGAAAATAATTAATTACGTTAGTGTTAGGGAAGTTACAAAATGGGAAGTAATATAAATAATATACATTTATACAGAATGATTCACCGAGCATGCTCATCTCCTTTTCTCCAATAATGTAGTTATTCAAAATTTGATTCTCGGAATTTTTAAATATAGGTACTTGAAGATCTTATTTATTTTCAAATTGTTGAGGTTGTTTATAATATTACAAGGAGTGTCCTGTGGAAATACAAATTTCCGTTTTTCAAACGAGAACCCCTTTTTCTACTGTAGGTACATTATTCAGTGGATATTTTTTTCAGAAAATGTTGTTATGTTAAAATCAAAATTCAAACGAGAAGTTTTTGAATTTATATATTTTTGTGCTAAGTGTAAATGTGTGATTGGCTAATGATAATTGGTTTGGAATATCTGGCTATTTTTAAATGGTTCGAGTATAATAAATACTAGATCCAGTACTACATCTATTTTTTTTTTATAAAACTATTCTTAAGGACTATTACCCTTAGAACCTACATGCGTTATGGTAACTGGGAAACTATTTTCAGTATTTTCGTTAAAATTTTGAATTAGGTTGGTACATCAAAATGTTCAACAAAATCATCCACTAAATGATTTACAATAAATAATGCATCATTCATTTGATGCATAGATAAATAGAAGTTCACCGTACACAAATCTCAAGAATTTGGTGCTCATATAATATGCTACCTACCGCTACTTCGTTGGTGCAGTATGCTACTTACCGCAAAATGATACCTACCAAAAAACGTTTACTGATTATTAATTGATAACAATTTATTACTAAATAATTTGTTAATTTGTCGTTGTCAAGTACTTTATAATATACGTCATTATATATCATCATACATTATATTATATTTATATATTATTTTTACACCGTCCAAGAAAACTTCTAATAAATCGTGTTGTGTAATGGATCGCCACCATTCTTCTTTTAATTGTCGGTCTAACAAGTCTGTTGCTCCTCGGGTTTTAATTCCTCATTTAGTTTTGACATGTCCCCTTATACACTTTGTTTGTGCACCCGTTATAGGATCAACAAAAAACTCGGAATGATTGACGGCTTCGTGATGATAGTCTATATCTTTCGAGGTACTATAGATATTATGCTCGCTATAGATCTTAATAAATAATATTGATCCACTATCGTAATGGCTGTTGAGCTACAATTTTGTACGACTGTTATAATATGTTAATAATCATCGTAATGACTCAAGTGTACTTTGCCACGGTAAAATTAAACAAAATAAAAATAACCACGGTAGGTAGCATACTGCACGCTTACAGTTTTTTGGTAGATACTATTTTTACGGTAGGTATCATATTAGACGAGTAATAAGAATTTGAATATAATATGGTATTCAATTATATATTTAAAAATTCCAAAAATCAGAATTTGAATAAATAGTAGAAAAAGTGAAAATCGTAAGTGAGCATGCCTACAGTCACCTTATTGTATATTATATTATGCATATATTATTTTATTTTTATCAAAGACATGTCTTATTTATCGTTCCAGAATTTCTTTATACAGTCAGACACGGTTTGTATGAGAAACATTAAACATATAATTCTCATTATTTTAAACAAACAGATATATACCCACTGCAGCTTATTATTGTTTTTTCAAACATTTTCGTAAATATTAATCTTATTGCGTTTTTTATGCGTGTATCGCACACGCGTATTACAAAAACGAATGTTAAAATTGTTTTGAACAAGTGAAAATCGAAACTAATTCATCAAACCTTGATTTTACGTATAGTCTTACACGGTATAGTGACGTCATGTAAAGGTACGCATTTTGCTGTTGAATAACTACTCGGGCGCTGATGCGGTGGAAGTCCAAGAGGGCTTCCTGTAAGTTATGCGTATAGATCAATAACTGAAGGGGAATCGCATCATTTCGAAAATTCCCGTGTACGATTCATAAAAAAATTGTTATAGATGTAGATATGAATTCGATTTTTTGAAAAAATATCGTTCGTATACACATATAATAATATGATTACGATTTCTGCCGAACAATTCGTTAAATAAAATTACATAAATAATAAAGCTAGTATAGGTATTTATGATATTTAACATTATTTTATAGGATTTACGTTTTATTAATATACCTATTATTTATAACTGTTAGAACTGTCGTGTGTGACTACAGTATTTGTGTTGTTTAAAAAATTTCCGGAAAGAAAATTAATTTGCTTACGTGTTATTTAATGTTGTATACTGTGCTGTGTTATAAATATTATAAAAATTAATTATACATTCAAATATTTTACAATTAATTGTATATTTATTTTATCCGATTTCAAAGCTGGGCAAGTCAGTCATTTTTTTTAATTAGTTTAAGTTAAGTTACTTTAATATAAACAGTAACTAAGTTAGAATATAAGTAACTTTCTGAAATTTTTCCAAAATTCTAACTTAGTTTAATAAAAGTTAGTTTGGTGAAAATAGTAACTATAAAGTTAGAAGTTAAAAATTAGTTTTTTTTTAGTTTAAAATATAAATTTAAAAAACCATTTTTTCAAATGTAATGAATTATATAAATTAATTTTTCTTTTTTTAATATTATTTAATAATAACAATACAAATATTATTATTATTAAGTAATAGTAATAGAATAAAGGTAAAAGATATATCTAAACAATTTTTATTATATTATAATTTTGGTTTTTTTCCGTATACATTATAGCCAATCCGCCAACCGAATGTAATTTAAGTTAATGTCTAATGAGCATTTATTATTATGTATTCTAAACAAAGCTCTTAAATGTCCCTACATCCGTAGCAAGAGTACAAATAGTCCATTCGCCAACCGAATGTAATTTAAGTCAATGAGCATTTATTATTATACTCGTGTGCTATAAACACAGTTCTTCAAAATCCCTACATCCGTAGCAGGAGTGCATATTATAGTCAATTCGTCAACCGAATACAATTTACGTTAATGAGCACTTAATATTATGCTTACATTCTGAATAGACAATTTGCATAACTGCAGTGTAATAATACTGCAACGTCTGTGACTAGCCTACGATATACTAATTTGTCACAGAATATTATATCGCAAAAAGTAAATGGATGGGTGAATAAATAATTAACAAGACGAATTTGTTCGATAGTACAAGACAATTAATTTAAACAGTCACGGGGAATGATTCGATATGCATACGTATGAAAAAAGCACTCGCTTTGAATGTCAAAAACAAATTGTCAAAGGGCACACTGCCGTGGACGTCGTGCATCGGATCCTCTTGTGCGAAAGACAGTCGATTCTGTATGATCCTTATAATTTATGTTGAGTGGTTTTCGTGCAATCCTTTCCTCTGATGTGTATCGAAGAATACGCAATGTTAGAGTATATTGATGACAAAGGTGCCGCCGGTAATTTATTGTGTTGTTTTTATACCGAATGTCTTGGTCGTGGGATTTCTGATGGGGTCTTACAGTATGTATAATACGATGTGGTGTCGTCTGGTAGCGGCTGATAATCGATTGGATTATTTTTACCGAACGGACAGATATTATGTCGAATATTATATTTTACGTATCGCTGTGTGTGTGTGTGTGTAATGAACGTGTATAGATATATGCCTAAAGCGTAATAAGCGTATAATATGTGTATGTAATATGTATGTTGGGCCACCACCACACACGGCTATTATGGCGCTATCATATGTTTTTTATACGACCATAGAAATATAATATATTACAATATATATTATTTGCCACGGGTAGTGTAAAATAAAGTTTTTAGTATACAATTTTATATAATATTATGAATATCGTATAATATAATACGATTATGTCCAATGTCCATTGTCCATGTAATATTTTAAGCAGGTATTTAAATATGTATATATACTATAGACGTTTCACAACGATACATCGATGCAAAACCTTAAAATTCCTTTGATATAATTTCTGGATTTGTTTCCATGCTGCGATGTAGCTTTCAACACTATACGTATTTTATGGACGCATCAATATGCAATACAGAATTATGCTATTAAAATCAATGGTTCTGATGAAGGTAACTTGTTTGCAAGTTGTTTTGTGTAAGTCAACGAGTATACGCATAATATCGTGACGTTATCGTACTGAAGTTTGCCGTATTACTTACCAATCGTACTGGGAATTTGCGGGTACACAGTTCCGCCGTACTGACTAGGAAATTCGTTTGTTCTGGCTATTGGAGGGTATAGATATCCGCCGTACCAACCAGTAAATCTTGCTTCTTTCCGTCGACGATCGTTTATATCTGTCTTCGCTCTCTTCTGGTTGGTCTACCGTGACAAGACGCGCGACTCGATCAAGTCGACGTTCGGATTTTCACCAACTCAAAGTCGACGTTCAGCGGTCGTCGACCGATCTCGAATATCATATTATATCAGCACCGGTCGTGATACCTTCGGTCGAGAGGTCGGCTCGGAACTGTTTCGACGTGTCGGGTCATAACCGTATGATATATATATATATATACCTCAATAACCTAAATACGGGCAATATATATATATATAATTATACAATAAATATATATTATATACATGTCACAACGTATATTGCGTCATTATTATGCTCGCTCGTACGACGTTTTTAGGGCGGTTACGATTTTTATATTATTGATATTGTTTTCTTACAGTTTTTTTTTCACCGTTATAATCGTTTCTAACGTCTTTTAAGTATATATAATGTGTATAATTGATTTATTTTGACGTATGGAGTCTTTGATCTCATAATGTATACATATATAGCATGTACAATAATAATAAAACGTATATTTCGTATTGCTTCTATAACATTACAATATATAAATCTCGCGGCGCCGACACTCTGACGCCAGCGCCGGGCGGACTACGTCATATACACTGTCTTGGGTAAATATTATAAAAAACAGCAATGACATTATCGATACAGTGTATAACAATACAATGATGATGATCAACGATAGATAGATAATATTATATTATTATTACGATTTTTTTTTTCGTCGAATTTGTTCCGGTAAACCGCCGCGTAAATCACTCACTCGTGCAGAGCGGCACAGGTGCGGCGTCGGTATTTTTCCATACTTTACACAGATAAAAAGAGCCAATTTGTAAATCGGGTTTTAAGAAAAAAAAACCGGTTGTTGGTCCTTAGTAAAATGGACAGGCCAAAAAGCATATAATCATACTGGCCGATTAGTAGTTAGTCGCTGCTACGCGCGGTATGCCCGTCGTCTGGGAGATGATTTGATTTTCTCGACAAAACTAAATCTCAATATTCGTTCATTTGCAATTTATCATTCGACGTCACTCACACACACATCACAATCGTGTCAAACTCAAACGAAAACATCGACAATGTGATCGAAGAGGTGATGGAATACATCATCGCGGCAGTGGTGTCTGATTCCGGTGAAGACCAAATCGAGGCGACCGTCCAGTCGGTGCTCCAGGACATCGTAGCCATGGAATTTGGCTACGGAGAACGTCAACACCTGGACACCGACACCGATAATATGGTCAGAGATAAACGGACGGTCGCCATCGTCGATCGGTTGGTGAACGTTATGGTTCTCTTGGTGTCAGAAACGCTGCAATGTCCTCCGTGCCGCACGTACAGCCCGAAGACCCCTCCGTAAACGGAAAGGTTGTACTGCGGTGCGGAGATGAAGAGGACATGGTGAACGACGGTGACATCGAGGTCGTTCAAGACGACCTTCCGACCGAGGGCTCATTTGAGGCGAGGACTGTGTTAGAGGTTCTGGACGGCAGGCTTGATCCGGGAGTTGAACAGGCAACCCAACAACTTTTTTGATACGTACCAAACCTCAATAAAATTGAAGGTTTTGGCCTCGTGAAAGTGTAGTTAGTACAAAATATTATCATGCACCATGCACATTGCACACATCATTGTAAAATCAATAAATTCATCAGAATCTAAAATAATAATAATAAAAACTATTGTTTTCGTTGTTGTTGAACGAACACCAGTACAGTAGTACACCCACATTAGGTTTACGTAAAATTAGGTACCTATTGCGTTGATCCGTCCATCGATCCACAGGAGGTCTGACGCTGTCGATTATGTTGATGATGACGACGATTCCTGTTGTGCACACAATCATAAGTTAAAACGTTCATTACTATATAAACTAATATATTAATACATATTTAAACATATTATAAACAAATAAAAGTTGTAATTAAAAAAAAAAACACATTTCTACACACTAGTTACATATTTTGTTGAAGAGGCGAATTGATCGATAAGTAATAAAAAACAATATTAGGTGTGCACTGAATATTTATATCGCCAAAGATATAGACGTCGTAGATCAGTGGTTCTTAAACTGCGGCCAGCGGTGGTTCTACCTAAAATTAAAATACTACATTTTTATGAAAAATGATGTATAAGAAAAACAATTATAAATATGTAGGTAGGTACCATTATACCTACTCGATAATTAATTTGTAATAAAAAATAAGTATTAAAATATTAATTATGATAACATGAGATATTTCGCAAAAAAAAGGTAGGTAAGTATAGTAGAAAGAAAATTGGTAGGAGGTCCGTGATTTTTAAAAGTCTTCCATCGAGGGCCCATGTTTACCAAAAGTTTAAGAACCGCTTTCGTGGTCGTAGAAGATTTACCGAGTACCTACCTATGTGTAATATAATATCTGATAATTCTGAGCTGATAAATTAAAAAAGCCAAAGTAAGGTAAAATGTTAATGACCATAGAGTATTTACCAACAATATTGTATACATAGAATTAATTATTGTAAAATTATCAATATTATCAGAAATTTACTTGGAATTATTGCGCAATAATTAGAAAAAGTTATCATAAGTATTTATTTTAGATTTAATTATCATACTCATACTTATATGTCATTGTCATATTTTGTCTCCGTCATAATGTCTTGCTCCAATCCTATCATATAAAAACACACAACTTAGGTGTAAAATGAATCATGTAGTGCTATAGCGAAAATTGTGGTTTCTTCTTCTACGATGTGTAAACAAGTTTGTTGTACCACGTTTTAAAGTTTTTGGACACCAGAACTCAATATAATGACAGTTAACAATTTTTATTATGAATTATTATGAAAATGAAAATTGTAGTGCTAGAAGAAAATGGTGATTTAAAAACTTAGGAAAGTTGTTGGAGTAATTTTTCTTCTTCTACTATGTGTTAACAAATTTGTTGGACCACGTTTTAAAGTTGTTGGACACCAGATTTCAATATAAAGATGGTTAAACATTTTTAATTGGGATATAATTTTTTATATAAACCAAACTTAACTACTTAACTCTGTTTAAATTCAGAATATTTTTTTAGTCGATATCTAACAAAAGTCCAACATTGTCTCAAAACTGTATTAGTATATTTTTGGATCTGTTTTTAGCGTTTCATTTTGATTTGTAGTGCTGATTGTGAAGTTGGCACTACAAACTTTGAACTTGAATAACTTTTGAAATACGTTCCAACAAATTCCAACAAGTGTCCAACAATGTTATATGAGTATTGTTGGTAGAGTTTTAATGTTTTTTTTTTTTGTATTGTAGTTTTGGTCATGTAGTTGGCACTACAAACGTTGAAATCGCATAACTTTTAATGTAGTTTCCAACAAATTCTAACAATTGTCCAACAAGTCCGAGTAGAGTTTGTTGAAATGGTTTTAGATTATTATGCCAACTTTGTAGTGCCAGTTTCACATAGGTTAATTAGCTGTGTTGTCGTGGAATGACCAGCACGAAAGGCATGTTTCATTTTTATGTAGCTGTTTAATTTCATTAAAATCAAACCTTTCGAATAGTCGTTCTGGCTATTGACGGGTATAGATATCTGCCGTACCGCCTAGTAAATCTTTCGTTGACGATCGTTTATCTGTCTTTGCTCTCTTCTGGTTGGTCGATATTTATCGAGTCACGCGTTGGGCGCCAGTGGATACGGTGTCCGTCGACATCCATATTAATTGTTTTATTTGTTTATTTTATTTATTCGTGTTTGTATACACGATAAGTAGTCAAAATAATACTTCGATTTTTAACTTGAGTATCTTGTTCGATGGGAAAGTGAATCTAGTTGGTGCATTGGTGAGATCAAATTCAATGATATTATAATATTTTGAAATTCCCAGTAATTTTTAAAAGCGCCGAGAAAAACAAAAAAAAATATTGAGGAGTGGCAAAATCGTTTTTGGTTTTTGGTGTAATCCTAAACACATCACTATAGATACGTGAAATATTCACCGGTTGTTTACCTTGGTCTTTTCTATACACCGTACAATTTTCAAAATATTTTGAATTGTTATGAGCTGTTTACGGACAATTTCAGTTTTCAATATTTTTTGTTTTTTTTTTCTATGAATGTCAATAAAATTTGTCGGGTAAAAAAGCTTGAAAATTTAACATGAGGCTCCTAATACATTGTTACGCTATTTTGCGAATAAACTTGGTTCATTTCGATCTATTTTTGGGTTGGTGGATAAAGTTTTTTTCATTGTTATTTGGCGATCGATTGGGATTAATGTTTTAATTAATACTATTTATTTTTTGTAGTGTATTGGTCTTTGGTGTTGTGTTTTTTTTTATTGTAAATGGTGTTTGATTTTTTATTGTTTTGTTTGTTGGTGTTACAGATGTCCCTTTCCTAAGGGGCGATTTTTTTGGATACTCATGGTATTAATTTGATTTGAGGTTATTTACATAATTATAATTTTTACGTAACTTCAAAATATTAGTGTTGGTTGTTGCTTGTGTGAGCGTTAATCGGGAGAGAGGCTTTGGAATGTACGACCATCACGGAGAAGCTAAACACGCGAACTGACATTGTTTTAGTTGTGATTGATAAATAATTATTTGTTAACGATGATAGTTCAAAACAGCGAGGTCGTAATATTTTCAATTAATTCAGTTGGCATAAATAAACAGATGTGATAATAATATGATATTATGATATGCCAACATCAAACGATATATTCGTACGAATTGTAAAACAAAAAATTAAAAATTGCGTTTTATGTGTAATATAACTACATGCCAATATGTTTTCATATTTTATGTGATGTAGGTACACATAATGTTTACAACGGTTGAACAGCTAGTATACTCTCAAATTTCAATAGAAATAATAATTGTATTCGATGTTTATCTGTGACGGGATGAATTGAATACACACACATGTCAAACACATACTAAAAATTTGAAATAAATAAAAGCAAAGTATGTATACTATAGTTTATATAGTATATATAGTTATATAGTTTAAAAAAAATAATAATAAAACAAACGTCTACTTAGTATAATAGCGATTTGACATAATATCAAATGGTCTTATTAGACACAATAGGTATACCTGGAAATTTTGATACCCAATAAAAATCAAAGTGCACAAAATGTAAGTAGGGAAAAAATCGTAAAATAACGAACAGGTCGTATCTGACCATAGTGTACTAGGCGTCTAGGTAGTACTTTGAATAAGTTTCTAAAAACGATTGAAGTTTAAAACGTCACGAGTGGAAGACTACCGATTTGAAACGGATGGCCATCGAAAAAGTGTTGGTATCTGCCGACTTGTATGATAACGTCGTTATCTACGATTTATATGTCAAGCTAAAATAGCAATTCAATCTTCTGTAGGCGAAAGTTCAATGATATATAAAAAACAGACAGTGCGTGACGAGAGTTGGAAAGATTTCAACCTCTCTACTGTATTACATTCGCCGACATCAATTTGTACCCATCATAGTTGCAGAGGGGACTACGAAGTTCGACGAGTTTATGTTAACAAGTATAGGTAAATAATATCAGAGTACCTATACCAGACATGATATTATTATACAACATGCGGGTGCATAATACCATACCAGGATGTATTTTCACGTATAAGTAGGTAGGTACTTAGATATCGTTTATTGTTTGGGGTTTTTTAAAATACAGTTTATAATATAATAGGCACGTTTATGTATATTATATTATGTTAATAATACAAACTAAACCGGCAGAACCCAGCCCAGACTGAAGTGTTTTCGCCTAACAGTTTTGTGAAATGATAAAATGTTCAATTAGTCTGCGTTCTGGGAAATAGCTAAAGAATCGAATTAAAAATTAACAATAAACAATAATTAGTATTACTACACGTGCCCACGATTAAAGATAGTATGTATGGTTGCCCAACGAGTCTAGAAAAGTGTCTACCGAAATGAATCTCCATTATCAGTATTAAACAGCTGGAGACTTGCGCACTAGGTAGCACTTATTTGTTGTAGCGACTATGAATGCAATTGCCTTTCAAATGTAAATTGTAGTTCCGTGATAGCCACTATGACATCTAAGCGCTAGTGATTAAGTCTCCAGCTGTTAAATTTAACTTTAATACTGATTGTAGAGATTCATTTCGGTAGACACTTTTCAAGTATGGGAATCATGGGTCGATGGGCAACCATACTATCTATAGTCGTTTGCGTGCCATTCGCATACATTATGTTACCCACCAACGTGGACATACTAAAACGTATTATATCGAATACAATAATAAATACATAATATAATGTTTGTAGATAAAATGTTTAATTTCCTACTTGTCTTTTTATCGCTTGGTTTGTATACGGTGCGTCGGTGCTGGATTAGAAGTATTGACTGATAATTTCAATTATATTTATATTTATTAATGACGTTTA
The DNA here is from genome assembly GCA_008086715.1 of Sitobion miscanthi. Taxonomy (NCBI): domain Eukaryota; kingdom Metazoa; phylum Arthropoda; class Insecta; order Hemiptera; family Aphididae; genus Sitobion; species Sitobion miscanthi. Next base: position 2,568,289 of record CM017805.1, read on the forward strand.
ATGTACATAATATATATGTGCCTACCGCATAATCACAAACGGCGGTGCTGCAAATTACAATACGAAAAATGTTGTATATTGGATCTACGTGGATGAAACAATATTAGCCTCTTAATCCAACGCAGTGAAAATAGCGTTTTAAATTATTTCTAAGTAATTATTTCGTAAATTACATATTAACCGGAGTACCAGACGTTGAATTTTACATACCTACCTCTTTCATTTCACAAGATAGAATTGCCAACGACAATAATAATATTATATAATATTGTGTCTCCTGCACTGTATTTTAATAGGTTATTATAAAGCCGGGAGTTAAACTAAAAGGCACCAAGTGACATTTTTTTTTTTTTTTCTAAATTGAGTTTTTTCTTTATTATTCAAAATGTTATCTTTAAAAAGGCACAATTTCCGTAAGTTTTCACGCTGATCGAATAAAAAGTTATGCACAAAGAACATCAAACGTTCATGAGAAAACGCACGTAAGATTACATTTTGTCTGGAAAATTTTGAAAAGGACACTCGCTGCCTGTCGAGATGATGACGGAACAAACGAGATCTAATGAAGTAGGTCACGTTCTGTATTATACAATAGACATAATATATGGTGACGGAGAACCCGTCGCATATGTTCGCTCAGGGTGTCGTTAACTAGCGCGCTGTAAAACCAATTTGGAAAACGTTTTAAAACCGTTTCGTGTAAAGCTTTCGCACGTGACAAACGCATTATGGACATGTTTATGGAGTTACACGAGTTAGGCTATTAATTGACGCACCCGGTCGCACAACTCCATAGTTCGCCCCATAAGAGTTGTAATGATATGCTCACACACCATTTTATAATAAACTGAAATTGTACAGAATAATATACAACGGCCAGACTGTCGTACTTTGTAGAAATCGGTCACGTCAAATAAAACCATTAAATTAAGATATCGGCACGCACTTATAACGGTATTGCGTAGGATATGTGTGACTTTATTTCATGCTGACGCCAAAGAACAGTCTGGTTCCCAAGCTCACGATAACTTTTTGATAAAGCCGCCCACCGCTCTCTGGTCAGCATCTTCACGTCGTCCCTTAAATCAGTGCATGAGCACCGACCACCAGAGTAACAACCTCTCAAGTCTCAAAACCGATCTCAACGAACGACGGTCTGGACTTCTTATGATAAGCCATAATTAGTGCGTTCGTTCTTTTTCAATTTGTGTATTTGAAGTATTACTTTGTTTTGTCTATAAAACCTAAAACTCCTACGATATTATCTACAGACAACTGTGAATCAGGTAAGGCATGTAATATAATATTTTATATTGACTGCAGTCACTACATTATATGTGCTTTTTACATACAATTATATTGTACGGTTTATTTGATCTAATTCTCGAATACACAATCTCGAGAGCCGTCCGAACACCCGGAGGAAGGTAATTATAGCGTAATTTTACTATTCTGACATCCGATATTAATATAACTATCGACAGGAGTCGGTCTAGTAGTTATCTTGTTTCTACGTTATTACAGAGTCTTCAGTCTTGTACCTACTCTTGTACAACAATCGTCTGTACTGCAACACGCTGAGGTGTGTCTGACTTAAAGTTTAATATTCGGGCTACGTAATATACATTGTATAGCGTACGTATCTGGTCGGTGTGAAACCATCATCGTCACCGACCAGCGGACAAGTGGCTGCAGTCCGGAGACACACATGACCGTAATTCATTCGACGTAACACGACTGAAACCGAAATCCGCGATTTTCATTTAAACCTCTGTCGATCGCTTTTTGGTCGTCGATGTAGGTACTCGTTGTATGGTAAGTCTATGTTATAGTGATGCGTATAATATTGAATTTAAAACTTAAAAAAAAAACCTAACATAATGCAACGCGATATTTGCCAAGATTGGAAAAACGTCGAATAATAATGTTTTTATTAATGGCTGAACAATTTAATATTGTAGTTCTTATTCATAACAAAATTTAGTTACTCCATTATAGGTAATATATATTTCAAATATTATGAATAATATTTACATAACGTCATAACCGTACTCTACATAGTAAAGTATAAATATAATATACCTAAATATACTGCACACGATAATATTATAAACAATAGATCTTATCTCTGATTTCACCATATCTTTTTAAGCCTGGTCCACATGATGATAGTAAAACGCGATGAAGTTGACATCGTAAACGCTTATTGCATGATAGTGTATTAATAAGAGACTGTCACTCTGAGGAAGTAACAGATTTGATTCGTCTTCTGGGCAATTTCCTATTAGTCCGAAAAATCTACTTAAAAGACCAACAAGAAATTATTATTTATAGGATAGTATTTATGATTCCTAGGGAAACTTGGACATATTCTACTTGGAATTTTTTACTTTTCATCCCCCAAAGGACCTAGATTCACTTTATTACCAGAAAAGAAGCTGAAGTGGAAAATCAAAGCATTTTTACTGCCCCAAAAGTTTATGACAGACATATAAAACACACACCATGGTAATATATTCATCGTTCCGCTCAGAATCATAAACATTTTTAGTTAATATTCTTTAAAGTACATTTTTGCGGTCAAAAGGTAATTTTGGCTATCCTTTTTAGAGCATTTTTGTTGGTTTTTAATTTTTAGGGAATTTATGGTAGCCTATTGGCTACTAATGACCTTTTTTTGAGGCATTCAAAATTGTAATATACTTTAAAATACTTATTTTTTGTACATTTTACTTAGGTTTTTTCACAGATCTTCTTCTCCCCTCATATAAAACTTATATATAGTATGTCCCAAAAGTCCCGTATCACCCTTAATTCTCCATGTAAAATCACTATATTTAAACGCGGTTTTTTTTACAGTACTAAGTATGAAAATTCTGATTGAATGGCATAAAATTCATTTTTTTTTTAAATTCAAAAATTTTCAAAAATATTTTTTACGCATTTAAGAATTTAAAATTTTTAAGATAGCCATTTTGTTGAACATATTTTTTAAAACAGTTCAAAAAAAAAAAAAAAAATACTAAAATTAAATAAAAATTTACCAAGTTAGAGCAAGTTATGTTTTTGAATAATTGTAGTAAAAAATCAATTATTGTTTCACATTTCAATAATGAAGTATCTAATTTCAGCACACGACAATACTTTTACATTCCTAATTAAAGTTTGGATTTGAATAGAAATAAAAATAGCCGTGTCATATCGTTTGCTGAACAGTGAAACTGGTTACCTATTTTTAAGTATTTTAATTATCATGAAGTGAACCTAAAGTTACGATATTGGACATAATCTTACAGTTATAATTAATGCGATTTATAATAATAATACCTACGCATATCGCAATTTGGTAAATTATAATTAAAATTATTATCTTGTGTTCTTTCTTTATTTTTATGAATTTTTGGATTTTTTTTTTTATGGCGTTATTTAAAAAATCTTGTGTATCCGTCTTGTTCATTGCCTGATCTTCGTCATAAAATTGAACAAAATATTCAAAATATCTTAAGGGAGACATTAGGAAATGTTAAGAACGCTTGGGTCGAAAAACTTCAACTCTGTGTTGCAAATAATGGAGGTCATTTCGAACATTTATAAAAATAAAAATGTAATGAATTATTTTCATTTTTATGTAATAAAATCTTTTTTTCTATTAGCAATCAAGTTTAAAAATATTATCTGAATTTTAATTTTAATCTTTCCTAAAAGCTCTACTAATAGTTAGGTGTTTACAGATTACCATTAGAAACAGCATACCTACCTAACTAATATTACAATTATTTATAAACATACTCTATTCAACTAGCTCTATCTTTATTATAAATCGCATTAATTATAACTGTAAGATTATGTCCAATATCGTAACTTTAGGTTTAAACTAAGTTAAATTAAAGTTAAGTTCTAGAAAAATTAAAGTTAAGTTCCAGTCAAGTAAAAGTTAATTTTAATTCGAATGGAACTTAACTTTAATGAGAAACTTATATGGAACTTAACTTTTACTTGACTGGAACTTAACTTTAATAAAAAAAACTCATATTGAACTTAACTTTAATTCGAGCGGAACTTAACTTTAATGAGAAACCTATATGGAACTTAACTTTAACTCGAGTGGAACTTAACTTTAATGAGAAACCTATATGGAACTTAACTTTAATAAAAAAAAAAACTCATATTGAACTTAACATTAATTTGTCTAGAACTTAACTTTAATTCGAGTGGAACTTAACTTTAATGAGAAACTTATATGGAACTTAACTTTAATAAAAATTTCATATTGAACTTAACTTTAATTTGTCTAGAACTTAACTTTAATTCGAATGGAACTTAACTTTAATGAGAAACTTATATGGAACTTAACTTTTACTTGACTGGAACTTAACTTTAATAAAAAAAACTCATATTGAACTTAACTTTAATTCGAGTGGAACTTAACTTTAACTCGAGTGGAACTTAACTTTAATGAGAAACCTATATGGAACTTAACTTTAACTCGAGTGGAACTTAACTTTAATGAGAAACCTATATGGAACTTAACTTTAATAAAAAAAAAACTCATATTGAACTTAACTTTAATTTGTCTAGAACTTAACTTTAATTCGAGTGGAACTTAACTTTAATGAGAAAACTATATGGAACTTAACTTTTACTTGACTGGAACTTAACTTTAATAAAAAAAAAACTCATATTGAACTTAACTTTAATTTTTCTAGAACTTAACTTTAATTTACCTTAGTTTAAACCTAAAGTTACGATATTGGACATAATCTTACAGTTATAATTAATGCGATTTATAATAAAGATAGAGCTAGTTGAATAGAGTATGTTTATAAATAATTGTAATATTAGTTAGGTAGGTATGCTGTTTCTAATGGTAATCTGTAAACACCTAACTATTAGTAGAGCTTTTAGGAAAGATTAAAATTAAAATTCAGATAATATTTTTAAACTTGATTGCTAATAGAAAAAAAGATTTTATTACATAAAAACGAAAATAATTCATTACATTTTTATTTTTATAAATGTTCGAAATGACCTCCATTATTTGCAACACAGAGTTGAAGTTTTTCGACCCAAGCGTTCTTAACATTTCCTAATGTCTCCCTTAAGATATTTTGAATATTTTGTTCAATTTTATGACGAAGATCAGGCAATGAACAAGACGGATACACAAGATTTTTTAAATAACGCCATAAAAAAAAAAATCCAAAAATTCATAAAAATAAAGAAAGAACACAAGATAATAATTTTAATTATAATTTACCAAATTGCGATATGCGTAGGTATTATTATTATAAATCGCATTAATTATAACTGTAAGATTATGTCCAATATCGTAACTTTAGGTTCACTTCATGATAATTAAAATACTTAAAAATAGGTAACCAGTTTCACTGTTCAGCAAACGATATGACACGGCTATTTTTATTTCTATTCAAATCCAAACTTTAATTAGGAATGTAAAAGTATTGTCGTGTGCTGAAATTAGATACTTCATTATTGAAATGTGAAACAATAATTGATTTTTTACTACAATTATTCAAAAACATAACTTGCTCTAACTTGGTAAATTTTTATTTAATTTTAGTATTTTTTTTTTTTTTGAACTGTTTTAAAAAATATTTTTGAAAATTTTTGAATTTAAAAAAAAAATAATGAATTTTATGCCATTCAATCAGAATTTTCATACTTAGTACTGTTAAAAAAACCGCGTTTAAATATAGTGATTTTACATGGAGATATTAAGGGTGATACGAGACTTTTGGGACACACTGTATACCAGACTACGATTTTTATGGTTTTCTATTAAGTATTATCCTGTGATAATGTTATTTTTAATTGTTAAGTATAACTAATCATTATATTTTACTATTTTGACATACCTTTATTATATTTTAGCAACACATTTAGAGTTCACGATCTTTACGGTCACAATTTATGCAGTGTAATATATTACGTGTTTATACAAACACAAGGATTGTGTTGATTCAAAAGATACAACTGTATTCTTTGTTCAAATAGTTACAGTGGGTAAAAAATATTAAAAAAATATTAAAATATTTCAATTATTCCAGTCAATTTGCCTTCGCCTCATTACAAAAGCCTCTTTGGTACGTCAGCAACCCACTCTGGTCTAAAAATCCCAACCATTCATTCACTAGCCTCCCACTATTATATATCATTTTATAAAAACACATTCAACCATTAAAATCCTCTAAATTCAAACCTCTCTTTTCTTACACTTTCTGATAACCGTCCACGCCGTATTAAGAGAACGCTTCATCCGCATATGTTGTCTCCGACTTACAAAATATGTACAACGTAGAAAAAACTATTTTTCGCGGGATAGAACCACTCAGTCTATAGTGATAGTTAAGACTCCAAATTGAAATACAGTAAATAGTTCAGAACATTATCTTTGAAATACCGTTTTAATTTTTTTTGATTTATCACTTATACGAAAATAGTTTATATTGTTTCAAAATCAAATACCTATTTTTTGTTGTTTTTTCATAAACAATAAAATTTGTAAAAATATTTATTATTTTTATCGCCTTTTCTAAACAACATACCTTTTTTTTTTTTTTTTATTTATTTGAAAAAATCTACAATCTATACATGCTTTTTGTACAATAAGTAGGTTTGATATATGAAAGGTTAGAGAAAATAAAAAAAAAAATTATATGAGTAGTTAGATTAGGGAAGATACCCAGTGGTAGCACCCTGAAACAACATACCTAAATCATTAATTAAATACGATGTAATAATACTGTTTTTTTAACGAGTAAAATATTTTATTTTTGAATGTACGAAATTATTAAAACGTTGCGGTTACCTAGTTTAATTTACATATAATTACAAATTATTTTAGCCATACACTAAAAAAGTTGTTATTTTAAACATTAATTTGAACACAATAAAATATTTTGGTAAATTACATAAACAATGGGCATTGTACATGCTTATTTTTCCCACTGCGATAAACATTTCGCAAATATATTTTCTGTATTTGATTAAATAATAATATGGGTTATCGGTAAGTAATAAATTAGCATATTATTAGAGTATTATATTATGTGAGTGTAATCAAATTGTATACATGCATACTATTATTTAGTAAATTTCGATTAAGAGGACCCGCATATGCTGTCACCGTCTTACCAAATTAAAATATAGCAAAACTGTTTAGATCCACTCAAGCTGCAGTCCAATCTAAGCAACCAATTGTTCACCCTATAAAGAGGTTAGAGGAGAACATTTACTGCAACATTTGTGCAACGTTGTTTTTATTTTTTCGATATCAGAGCTAAAAAATAGTTATACAAGTTTGAAAAACTCAAAAATAATGAGTTTTTATAAGCAATAAGAATTTTTTTCATATTTGTTATATCAAAAAAATAAAAATAACATTGCATAAAAAATGTTTTCCTCTTATAGTGTAAAAATTTGGTTGCAACAGTTTTTGCCTATTAGAGAAATTTTCATGACGTTTTCTAGAAAATAAAAAAATATGCGGAAAACTATTACGTTGGTTTAAATATAAAATAATAGTAATAACCTATTTTAGTTTATTTTTTTAGATTTTAAAGAAACCCGGTGATGGTGCTACTGGTTTTTTTTAGGAGAATGACATTTTTACGAAATCTATCTATAGCAGAGGTGTATTTACGATTTTGGCGCCCTAGGTACACACATTTTGGCACTCCCATTTCTCCAATTCCCTCAGATGGTATCGTATCTGCCTTGTCCTGCACCTGCACATCGCTGGCCTGCAGATAACGCTCTGCCCGGTTGTTCCAAGCGTTTCGAAAGAATTTAAAGTTTAAAATTGAAAAAAATAAAAACTGGTGTACAAAATTGAAACCAAAACTGAAATTTTTTCAATCAGTTTCAAGCCCTGTAAAAGTGATAACCCAAAATGTATATTTCCCCTTATTGCATATATGCTTCTACTAATTTAGGCAACACTTTAATTTTAACATTACCACTCCATTATTTATTCCTGATAAAAAGTCAACCTTTATAATCAAATAAAACAAATTATAATTTTAGATAAAAATTTAATGCACAAAACACATATTTGATTACTTGTAAGAAAAGATAACAGTGAACAAATTTAAGCTTGCATTTGTGTTTAGTAACATTTTGCCCTTTTTTTTGTCAAATCTACTGCTACTGCTACTGCTCAGATTAGTTTTATTTATGGAATTATTTATCATTACACTGAAGTGTATGAACACCCGAGGCAGCTTCTAACCTATAAACACTACATGTATATTATATTTGATTTAATTTTCTTACATGACATACTGGGCCTCACTGAGTTGCAATTCATTTAAACAAAACTCGTTAGGTGTATGCTAAATTAAAATTTTTGAATATTATATCCATACTAAAAGTTTACTTATTTTATCCCACAGTTAAATTATATTATAATATACCTATTCATAGTAAAATTATCTTTAGTTAATATTTAATAATTTAACTTAATTATACATACATACGTAAATGTATTAGGTATGTTTATGTTTTGTGAAACTGAGTAGGTACCTAATTTTTTCAAATAAAAATATTTGGTTTGCCATTTATTTGATAACAATTTAACAAGTAATTTACAATACATACAATACCAGTTGATATTAAATTTCAATTTACAAATTGTCAATGTGAAAATTAATTTAAAATAATTTATTTGCATAGTATTTTAAAGAGGACACCATGAAATATTTTAAAATACAATCGATCATATATTATATTTGAGACATACGAATTTAGTAAAATATTGAAAAGGAACAAACGAAATTCGGTGATACAGACGTGGAAGGATTTTTACTATAGAAACTAAGAACTATACTTAGTGTGAGGGTCATGCTCTACATGGGAGAGAGTGAAAAGTGACAAAGACTGAGGATAATAATGAAAAAGGATCTTTTACATTTTACAGTAAACATAAAATACCTCTGAACCTTATATCATAAAAATGATTATTCGTTGGTACTGTTTAGTACTACATTACATATCAAAGTAATGAGATTCGAATAAAAAATGTAATATCAATTTCAAGTTCAAAATTTACAAGACCTCCAATTTATTAATGTATAATAATGTAGTTCACATAAATATTCAATACCAAACCTTACATGCTCGAATAACCTCACCAACAGTCAAATTAAATTAAATGTACTAATCAATTATCATTCTTTGTACCTAGTTAATATTGTTAGATTAAGTTTTAATGAATAGTTTTCTAAAATAGCAATGATGATTACATTCCGTTTGCAGTCCACATCTAATTAAGTTTACTTAGTGAAATTAAAATTATTCAATACTGTTTAGGAATTGTAACTTCTCTCGTTAGTAGACTCTAAATATATAGTAAACATTATTAATTGTTACTTTTCCAGTTTTCCATAACGTATGGAACTGCACAACTAGTTATATTACGCTCTAGGATGTCCATCGAGCATTAATATATATAGGTATTTATTAAAATTTGAAATATTTTTCCTCAATATTCAGCGTTATTAACTCGATATTATAATTATCCAATCGCATACATAATTCAACATGAAGGTAAATATAATTAATAATACAATAATACCCAAAGCTGGGCAAGTTAACGATTTTTTTTTACTCGTTAAGTTAAGTTATTTTAAAATAATAAAGTTAAGTCGAGTTAAAAGTTATTGGTATTTTTTTCGTTAACTCGTTTTACTTTAGTGTAAAGTTAAAATTTGCTAATTTGAAAAATAAAAAATTCCAGAAACATAATATGGTTTATTAGATTATTTTTCTTTAGGTTCGAGAAAATTAGTGGGGATATTTAAAATGATACATCAAAGTAAAAATCCATTCAAACATTTGAATTATTCTTCGGACGAAAATTAACTTAATTCAGATACTTTTGAAAAAAAATTAACTAGAACTTAACACGTTAATCTTGAAAAAAAATAACTTATTAAATTAAAATTTAATTTGAAAAAAAAAGTAACAAGTTAATTAACTTAACGTTTTAACTTTTAACTCGTTAATGCCCATCCTTGATAATACCTACTTCTAACAATGTAAGTTAGAATTTCAAAATATAAGTTTTATCATATCTATATAGTATATTCTACATGTTGAGATACATGATAAAAAATAATACAGTTTATAGTTCGCTTCTTAGTTTTTAGGAAAAAAATTAAATCATCCTACCGTAATACTAATAGTTATATCAAAAAATATATATTTCTTGATAATAGTTAATAATTAATGTATAGGCTAACAGACTACCTCCGCTCAGAATCGTTTTTGTATACAATAATAAATCATTGAATTCAAATTTAACACATCCATTCTAGTGTCCCACTCGACCCATTTGACCACCACTATTGAGTGAAGTGGTACCCACTTATATGCCTTTTTATTCTTACTTTTTATTTATAAATATTAGTTTTTAATTTTGTTAACGCTGACATTGAATTTAATTTGTTTATTTTCATAATATTGAGTGATTTCTTATGAAATTATTTAATATACTATGTAATACTGTCAGCCTGCTTCAACACAGTTATTTGCATACTTCATATAATTATCAATATATTTCATTCTATAATGGAGCAGTCTTCATCACATAAAACGGTTCTTTTCAGGACCACCAATCACAACATAGTACATAATACAAAAGGACACCATCGTAGGGATTTAGCGGTGAATTCGAAACCCTTATAGACACTTTACATCCTCAACAAGTAAGGCTATGGATAGGGGAGACTATGACGAAATCAACAAAACCCGTCCCATAACCATAACTCGAAAACTGCGCAAATAGTGAGGTAAACCGTACCAACAGTAAGCACGGATACGCACGGCGGCACACCCGTGGCTTACGATCCGGTACGTGACACGATATATAACCCGGTCACATCTACGGAGCAACATTAACACGATGTCTAAAGTCCTGGAGAAACGTTTGCTCATCAAACTTAAAACCCATACCACCTCCAAAATTCGTCCCGACCAACATGGCTTCAGAAGTTTACACAGCACATCAACCCAACTTCTCAGAGTCATCGACGACATCTCCCTTAATCTCAATCTGAGAAAAAAGACCTCCGCAATCCTCCTCGATGTGGAAAAGGCTTTCGACAAGGTTTGGTATGACGGTCTCATCAGCAAACTGATCGACCTCGCTGTGCCCAACGACCTCATCATCAACATACTCTGAACTTGGCGTGCAGTTACCAGCGGCTTAACACGCGATTTGTGTTGCTACAGTCGATCTACCATCGCGGCTGACAGAAAAAGGTTCTTCTCAGAACCGTCAAATTACACTCTCACCCTAGCTTAAATATTCACTACGAAATTACCCGTTTGTACAAGACCGTGTGAAGGTGGTTGTAACTCGTCCCTACTTGTATTGTATAGGTTTTAAATATAACGTCTTAATTTTATATTTTTTGGTTGCGCCCTCTACAGGCCCGATACCGCCCGTCACGGTCCGCTTATTCAAGCCAACCCCACGGCCCGGGTGTAAATATTCCCGCATACACTTTTGAACATTTTGAAATTTAATTAATAAATAAATGAGCTTGTGAAAGAAAAACAACCAGAGTATAATCATTCACTATCACGGGCCATCGAATGTCGACGGACCGTATAAATTCTTACTCTATCACCATGACTAACGTTTACGTTAAATGTAAAAATAAAAATATTGATCTATACCTAACTGTACTTGTAACATGTTAAATTGAAATACATATTTTTATAATTATAGGTATTTTATATTCTATTATTAAAGAAATTAATTATTACCATCTCATCTATTCTTGCGGAGTCACTTGGTTCACACAGAAAATACCAATGGCCTCCTTTTCAAATGTCTATCTTAATCAATATACATAATGATTATAATGCAATTCTTAAATATTATACATTTTTTGTGACGGCCAATGTTCATAGTTGCTGCGGCTTCTTTTGAATAATAACAATACCAAATAAATATTGGTGATTGCCTTGTAACATAATTTATTGTTGTAGCTTTCATTAACTAATCATATTAAAATTAACAAATGACAAACTTACAATTTTTTTTCACATAAAATATATTTATTGATTATTTTTCTGCGTAATTGTTTTTCTTAATAAATATATAGCAGCATATATTTTTTGCTTAGATCAAAGGGGAATACAATTATATATATAATACCTTCTGCAGTATCTCGTGAGGGTTTACTAATTAAAAACGATGGTATAATTCAGATGCTATTACTACAGGACATTTTTAAATGAGAAAATATTTACAGAGCTACTTACTGGCCGTGATAAAATAAAACAAATAATATACCGCCTACCTACTAAGTGAATCCTTATATTATGTTATTTTTTGTTTAAATAGGTAATACATTTATGGGCATGCCCGTCTACAGCAACTGCATTTATGAATGAATATAGTATACATTTAATCTATGCTACGACTTAAATAATACTTTTTGATGCCATTTAATACGTCATACCAATAATAATATACAAATGTATAAATATAATGCACTAGCCCAACTCTGTTTGCTTATTATAATATATTAGACAGAAGAGTCTAGATAACTGATACATCAATAATTGTAACAGTTATGTATTATAGATCAATAGATGCGATCATATTATGTTTACTATGGATAGGCTGTAAGTCATAATATTATCGATATCCTAAACTTGACATATGTATTTATCCAGATTGTTCCAATTGGACGAGTAATCAATTTTCATATGACCAAGAGTGTTGTAGCGGAATTGACTAGTTACCACGTTTTCGGCTGAATTGTATTCTCCACTACTGGTCACGTAAGCTCGACACAGTAAAGAGTCCATGTCGCTGAAAACATATTAATAAGAATATTAATTTCGTTGTAAATATAGTGGAAAACAGATATTAAGTACCTCTAAGAAAATTTTTTATTTTATTATTACTTGTTTTTAATCAAGTCCTCAACTGCCGATAGCGTATTATTTTATGTATACATAAAACGCACTTTTGCAATAATAAATTAGCTTATAATATTTTATTCGTATTCAACTATAAAAGACAAAACAATAAAGTGTACCTAAATATCTAACATATTTTATATGTTATTATATATATAAACATATTTTGTAGATCATATTAAAACAATAAATATTTTTAAAAACAGTTAAACTAAAATCATTAATAACTTTAATTTTATTTTAAATAAAATCCATTAGTATTCTCAGCTCTTACAAGATTTAAAAAAAATAGTTTCTCTGTTGTAAAGTTTTATATAATGAGAGTATTTTTCCATACTGCATTATTCATTGTGTACAAAATCAATAGTCATTGTCGTTCAAAGTTCAAATAAGAAAAAAAAACTTCGTGTCACATACACAGTTTCGCAACATTTTTTATGATGGCAAATCAATCTATGGCAATAATATTAATTAAAATACAAAATGTTTTTGAAACCATTTTTTATATAACGAGTGCTATGAAATAAAAATTATATTAATTTTAATGCTCAAGTCTCAAATGCATTAAAATACTAATTATTATATTATTTTGAGTAAGTACATGATATAATTAATTTATATATATATTATTCTTAAATTTTTGATGAAATAGCGCTTATTCTAAAACAGAAAAATAAAAATAAAACCTGGTTAAATACCTAATGTATACTACAAAAAAAAAAAGGGAAAAACGGTTTTTTATGATCATTATTTTGGTATAGGTATTCCAATTTAATCTCGCAAGAATCAATAAAATTCTACAGGAAGTTTTCAATAATTTCGTTGACATTATGCGTACCTCCTATATAACATTAGAATATAATCGTAATAATGTTTAACGTGTGTAATGTAAAAAGTTTTCGATAGCTTTTACAAACTTCCGGTAGAATGGTTTTACAGTTGAAATATTTTTAATAAAAATGGTATTTCAAAAAGGATTTACAAACTTTTATTCACGCACACACATATACACTCACACACACACACACTCACACATATATGCGGGATTTCTACATGGATGATTATCGCAGCAAACAACGGTTAGTTAATATCATCAACGGCTGCAATATTTACCAGACCATAACGATAAGTATAATACCATCATTACCGTGGTCGACCTTGATTTTTTCTCGAATGTTCGTTATTTTTCTCAAGAATTTTACTGTGAACACAAGTGGTTCATCCCTCTATATCACGAAAAAATAAAATAAAATAATTATTATAATAACAACTGTACAGCGTGTAGTATAATCACTATAATTATATATTTGTGGTACTATGGTATAATTCTATGTATACCAGGGTTCTTGTGCGACGCTTAAATATCAACGGAGAAACGTCAACTATAGGTAAAATTTTTTCACAATTGTATGTATCACGATGATGTTTAGGAACTCCATAGTTAGGAAATATGTTTTATGCTGTATGGATATGGCGGCTCCCGTATGGGCTTATTTTACATAATATATGAGAATTATAGGTACATAATACGCATTCCATGTATTTAGTTCAGTGATCGTGGTACCATACCTACAGGCTATAAATGTCAAAGCGTAAGAATGAACATAATATAATATAATACATTATTGAATTTTCCACACACACGAATGTGTCTGGTTCGTTTTTGGTGTGAAAAAGAGCGATCAAGCAAACAATAACTCATAGTGAACACTAAACACGTCTTTTATACGCTAGACCACCGTAAGTGAAGTACTGAAGTCCACTGGAACTATAAATAATAATAATAATATTACTATATATAACGGTCAAATTGGATTCAATAAAAGTGTGACGTGAATTTATTATTGTTTGTGGTTAGAGTCACTCTAATATAATCTGTAATTTGGCAATCTCGAAATATATACTGCCGTGTACACGCTTTTAGCCGGACACTTACAATGGTAGGTGCAGAACCAACTAAAATGTACATACCTATATTATTATCTTTGCATTACCTATATTTATTATAAATTGTTAATACTTAGGTTTTAGTTTAAATGTTGGTACAAACATAAAAAATATATATAAAATAAAATGTTGATATGAGCTATAATGTATTGTTAAAATTGTGTAGGAATTTACACTTATATATTGTATCACTAGCCACGACTACACGACTTATAATAAATTAAGATACACCTAAAATATTTGTTACATAATCATTAATAATATTTATGACGTTTCAGGACGATACATGTGCATGAACACGCGGGGTACGTACGGTGCATGCTACAGCCCTACAACAGGTACACGTGACGATTGTTTTCAGCTGAACGAAAACAGTTTAGGTAGAGAGTTCTGCGGCGTCGACTAATTCATACATTTACATAATATGATTAATACGTAAAATATAAAAACTATGAATACAACTTAAAGGCGTTTATTACTTTATTTTGTAGCAAAAGTATATTATATTTCTATCGAAGCATAATTAAATTCCACCGATGCGTGATTCTTGTACGACGATCGCTGTGCACTTTTTTTAGAGCGATCAAATTAAATTGCGCACGCGTTCCGTCGTTGGGAATTATTTAATAAGACTTAATACGCGGCTCTTGCACAGTTTCGTCAGAAATATAATATAATAAAGACGTGTAGAAAGTAAAATAATATAAGTACTGAATTGCCTACTGTACTATCCAGTAGACCATAGTTGAGCTTGTGTACCTATATAATAATGTACCTCCTATACGTCAATTTAATATTGAACGACATAACATTTGCACTGAACTAACAGCCTACTACCATTCTTCTCGAATTTAAAAAAAAAATTAATAATTATTTATACTATAGGTATATTTTAAAATCATTGCATAACACGTTGTTATTTCATATCGTACGATTCATCTGTAATTAATAGTGTACTATATGTGTACTTCATAGAGTTACAAATTGAACTTGCACTACCTATGTAAATATAATTACCTACATACATCTAAGAAATGAGTTTAAGTTTTAGAAGTCAATGAACAAAATTAAAACACACTAATACCTACGTGTTCTATTAATAACAGATAACGAAGATGAAAATAGTATTGTGTATTCGATATGGTTGAGTACTCTATATAAGTATAAAATTAATAACAAAAGTATCTCATAAAAATATATTAGGTGTAGCCAAAAGTCAAAAGTTAAAAGTTTGCACCAGTTTTGCTTATACATAATACATAGGTAAGGAATGACATATAATTTAAGATTATGACAACTACCCACTGAAAATATTCATGAAATTAAAAATTCCAGACAAGGTATTATCGTCGAATAACTCAAATATAATAAATTTGATAATAACTAAACATCAATATATTACACAATAATTCGTTGTTGTAGTTGATTATGGTTAGTTTTTATTTCGATTAAAAATATTATTTTATTTTCATGGAAATCGAAACAACCGTGAACTGTAGGTATATAGGTAGGTACGAACTGCTTGTTGTAGGTGGGTACTCAATGTTATTGTTTATTTTTTCATTGTTATTTTTTTTCCACAGACTTCAAAAAAATATCATTAATAATATAATATTATGTATATGTATATTTGCGGAAGAGAACTGAATTACTATTTTATTTGTTACATTTACATATTATTTCGAATGGTAGGTATACATCAAAATGTAGCTTGTTAACGTTTGTTTGAAAAAAAATATATACTCAGCAAAATGCCCAACTATTGTTATAGTTATTATACTAATTGTTACTTCGCGATTTTTAAAATACCTAGTTGTTAAAGCCACCATCTCGTCGTGTCACTAATTAATGAGTTTTCATGACGTTGATAGGTTATATGGACCTTAGATTATTTTTACTTTATTTAAAAATACTGTACTTATGTTTTATTTTTCTCATTACTCAATGTCTGTGCATTTTTTATATTTAAACTAATATAGGTCCCTATAATTTTATAACATTTTCACATGTGTTTCAACTCAGGCGTAACACGTAGGTAAATAAAGATGATATTATAACTTAGTGAGGTGAACGTAATAAATATATTTTATTATTATTTATTATAATTTATTCCATAGTAATCTTGTTTATATATTGTACATTAAATATTTATGTATTTTAGATTTCGAGCGGAGCGAGGAAGCTATTGGTTTTACAATGGTGTTTGTTTTATTTTATTTTTTTTTATCCTGTTTACAAAATTTCTAAAAAATGTATTTATGAAATATTACCCTTATGGCTTATATATTATGTCTAAATATATTAGACAACGAGACAAGCGAATTGTTTATGTCATAGGTGGTTTGAATTGTATCGGGTTTTGCTCACTCAGATCTATATTACTTTAACGTCCCCGGGTCTATTACGAATATGTTGATAGGCGTACCTATATGCATGCGCGCTTACAGCAATTCCTGCCGATGATGAATATGTTTTTGAAAAACATTGTTTGCTTTGGTTAAAGTTTAAAACCAAAACACAATAGGTATGTTTTGAACATTTTTTTTATTTTAATAGAAATATTCGATACGGGATCTTGACAGATAATCGCGGGGAAAGGGGCTAGTAGCCATGACTCGGTTAAGAAATTGGATGCGGTCCAATTACTATATATACGCCCGTGTCTGCGGTTTTTTTTCAACGATTGCTTCCAATCGATAATGAAATGTTTCTCATTCTGACAAGAATTACACCTTATCTAATTAAAAATAAATTGAATTTGGCGTTATTTTAATTTCCATAATACAACAAGTTAGTACGTTTTTTTTTTAAATCTAAGCAATTTCAATTTTTCCGCGACAATCAAAGTATTCGGAAGGAAAATTAAATTATTCTTATATCCCGCTTATATTCTTTTCTTTTAAAGTTGTATATTTATTTAGTAATTTGTTTTTCTGTCGTAAATTACGTTGTATTTTATTAAAACACAAAATACGAATAAAATATACAAATATTGGAATTTAAAAGGCTGCACATTATTTCCTTTACGTCTAACGTTATAATAATATAGGTTAACTATTACACAAACAATAGGTATATTATACAATAGTTATTTAATAGTTTTTTTTTTCAAAATTATCATATAGGTACACTATAATAAAACTGTAATATACACTAATTATATGTATCATGTTTCTTGTTTCATGAAATGTGTTTACTATTTTAGTATATCCGATAGACTATCACATTTTAATTTTTATTAGGCATTTAAAATTATATAAGAAATATCAAAAATTGAGGTACAAATTGTGTAAGTACATAAAATAAAGAAAAAAATTATTTAAAAACGAGAAAGAAGAAATCTGTTTATTACTATGTATCGGTAAATTGCATTTGAACTAACTATAGATTTGTTCATTTTTTAGTTCAATCAATTATTGACACATAGAACTATTTATAAATTTATTTCCAAATAATCAAACTTCAACTATATTCTAGATAAATAACTAAAAGAGGCGTGCTCAGGAATTTTTGATGAAAGGTGGGGGGAGGGGTTGGTTTGAAATTTTTTTTCAAACAAAATATTTGTTAAATTTAGCATTATAAATCTAGTTTAGCGGCCACGCAAATTTTTCAACTTTAGATTCTGAGCGAAGCGATGAATGTATTGATTTTACAATAAGTGTGTTTTTTTTTTTATATATTTATTATTTTTTTTTGTGTGTCTGTCATCACCTTTTAGGACAGTAAAAGTGCTTCGATTTTCTTCAACAGTAACTTTTCTGATAGGAAAGTGAATCTAATTGGTATTTTGGGGGGGGGGGGGTCAAAAGTAAAAAATACTCAGTACTTTTTAAAAGCGACGTGAAAAACAAAAGAAAAATTAAGGAAAAACGGGAATTTTTACGCAAAATCTGTTTTTGAGGAAATCGATTTTGGTTTTTTGTGTAACTTTAAAACAAATGACCGTAGATACATGAAATTTTGACTGAATGTTTATATTAGCATTTTATATACACCATAACATTTTCCAAATATTTTGACTTATTTTGAGCTGTTTACGGACATTTTCAGTTTCCATTTTTTTTAGTTTTTTTTTCTATAAATATTTATAAAATTTTATTTGTTGGTTAAAAAGCTTGAAAATTTAATACAAGGCTCCTAGGTTATTGTTTCAAAGGCAGATGAAAAATTTAAAAATCCTTAGTCACAGTTTTTATTTATAAGCATTTAAAGTTCAAATCTTGACAAAATACGGAAAAATTACGAAAATTAGCAAATTATTTGGAGTTGAGAATTCATAAAAAGGTTTCTTTTTAAATCTAAGATTTGAAAATGTTATATGAGATTATCTATAAGTTTGTCTACCTTTATCAAAAAAAAAAAAAATGTCTACAAGAAAGTCAAATTAAATTTTTATGAGCGTTTGAAATTCAAATTTTTACAACATTTGATATTCACTCGATATCTCATGTAACGGTTTTCTTATTTTGTTGTAATTAAAAAACGTATGACTGTAGATACTTGAAATCTCACTGAATTTTTGTAATAGAATTAAATACATTATACAATTTTGAAAATAATTTGACTCTTTTTGAGCTGTTTACGGACATAGTCAGTTTTCAATTTTTTTAGTTTTTTTCTCAAATAAAATTTTATTTGTTTGGTAAAAAAGCATGAAAATTTAATATAAGGCTCCTGATATATCGTTCTAATAGCAGTTGAAAAATATTATAAATACATAGGCACATTTTTTTTTATAAGCATTTAAAGTTCAAATTTTGACAAAATTTATCAAATATATTATTTAATAATTATTCTGTAGTTAAAAATTTATAAAATGTTCAACTCTTATAGCTAAGGATTAAAAATTGAAAGCAAGGCTCCACGTAAATAGGTTATATATAAATTACTTTATACACAATAATATCATCAAATATACTTTGTAATATCATAGGCTGACTGACCGTTTTCGCTCAGAACGTTTTTCTTATACAATGATATTATATCATTGAATTCAAATTTAACACCATCTATTACAGTGACCCACTTGTAACCTACTTTACAGCAGAGTGACATCCACCTACCCACCTTTTTAACATTTTATCTAATGATTTTCGGAAATTAATTCTTGCAATATCGTTCTTAACTCATTGTAATATATGTTTCCGAAAAAAAAATTGAAAAATTCGCGTGGGTAGTAAACTAGATTTGTTCCCAATAAATTATTAAAATTATATGTAAGTAGGTACATAATCTATATATATATATATGAGACCACCCCGATTCACTCATCAATACCCAGACCAAACCGCTGGGTCTACAGACTTACAGAGGTTCCTTAAGCAATGTAGGGGCGCACTAAGAATGGATTTTTCAAAATTCGACCTCTAAGGGGGTAAAAGGGGGTTGAAATAATACAACAGTGGTGCCATCTATCAAGCAATATTTTGTTTAAGTATACAATATTAGTTTTAAAATATAAAACGTAAGTACTTGATATTTGGAATAGTGGTTCCTTTATTGATCTAAATGTGCAATAATAAAGGATTTTCTGATATTCATATTTTGAAGAGGGGGCCAATAAAAATCTAGGGACTTAGTCAATAAGGATAAGATTCACGGTGGAAATTGAACATTTTTTTTGTTTATTAATGGTTGCTTTTGGTTGCAGGTTATGTATACGATTACGTTTACGCCGATTTGTCCGTAAAAATAAAATAACTCCCAAAATATATTAATATATAAATATTAAATGCTCCTAAAAATTTGGGATGATAAACTATGACTTCAATAATATTTTAGGTACCTACACTGTATAAACATTTTTTTGAACTACAAACATATACTTAAATTATAGTAATATAGGTTTTATTTTATCACCCACCTCGCTGTGTCCGCAATCTACCGCAGTTAGATTGCCTACCTGATAATATACTGTTAACTGTGAGTTTAGGAAAAAAAAGCGAGTGAATAAAAAGCAAGTGAAAAAAAAGCATATGGATAAAAAAGCAAATGAAAAAAGAGCATATGGAAAGGAAAGCGAAAATCAATTATTATTATTAATTTATTTTTTTGAAAATCAGTAGGTATATATTATTTGTTATTATAGGTATAAATTATTACAAATGGTTTGTTAAAAAAATTAAATCAAATTAATTAATTAATTAAATATATTATGTATATAATATTAAAATAAGTCAAATAAGACGACCACGACGATCCTTTTACATTGCCGACGGTGACATCGGTGCAGTGGCGAAAAAACTCGTGATACGGGACGGTGATTGACGACGTAGTGCTCATTCTATTACCAGTGTTCGGACTTATCTAGATAAATTTATCTGGATGAATATCTAGGTAATTATTTGTTCATCTTTTATCTCATCTAGATAAATAGTTACAAGATATTTAATCGTTCATCTTAGATAATTTTTTTACTCATCTAAATAAATTCATCTAGATACATTTTTTATTGATAGAAATCGCGAAATTGTACAAACACATTTGAAATATTTATGCAGATTCTCAAACTAAGTAATTATGTAATTATTTTTATTTATATCATTATTATTATTTTGTTCCTAGTGCCCAACTAAAATATACCTAAATTTAAAACCCATTTAAAAAAAATTGGATCTTTTTTTTATCTAGATAAAAAGGTATTTAACTTTATCTTTATCTAGATAAAAAAATACTTATCTACTCCGAACACTGCCTATTACGACGGAGCATGGAGTCGTCAACATACTCAGAACCTTGCGTGCAGTTACTAGCGGCTTAATACGCGGTGTTGTGTTGCTTGCAGTCGATCTACCATTGCGACTAATAGAAAAAGGTTCTTTTTAGAACCGTCAAATTAGACTCTCACCCTAGCTTAGATATCCACTACGAGATCGCCCATTTATACAAGACCGTGGGAAGGTGGTTGTAGCTCGTACCTACTTGTATTGTATAGTTTTCAAATGTAACGTCCTAACTTTATATTTTTTGATAGAGCCTCTCTACAGTCCCGATACTTATTCAAACCAACCGCGCACGTAAGTATTCCCGCATACACTGTTATACATTTTGAAATTTAATTAATAAATAAATGAGCTTATGAAAGAAAAACAACCAGAATATTCACGATTACGGGCCGTATCAAAACTTAAAATATTTAACTAGATAAAAAACGGATAATTTTAAACTTGCATTTGAAAATAGTATCTATTATTACTATAAATATAAAAATAGCCTATAATATTAATATCCCCAGTGTATATTTAAGTTTAAATTTTTACTATCGTAAATAAATGGAAGTTTTAAACTTTTAAATACGATTACCCATCACTGTTTGGAGATAATGAACAATATACTATGAAATAACTACCTACAGTAAAACACACGTAATAATTAATATATATATATAAAATAACATGAAAATAAAATAAATGGGCTACAGCGAATAGCTTTGAAAAACTAACCAATCCCGCATAAAAAAAACAATATTTAAAAATAAAATTGAAATTTTTCATAATAAGTTCAAATTATCTAGATAATTTATCGCAGGTAACCATTTTTTGTTTAAATAGATAGATAAAAAGATTAATACCTATTTGTATTAGATAATGCACATCACTACTTTCAGGTATGTTTTATACGTCATAATAATTGATTTAACTAAAAATAAATATATAATAAGCTTAAAACTTGTTTTATTTTTCATCATTCACTACATCTAACTTATAACATTATAACATTATAAAGTATTTTGTAGATTAAAAAAAAACCGTAACCTATTTTTATTTCGCCTGCGATTAATATATTATTTTGACATTTGGCTAAAAAATAATATTTGCACTATACACGCAAAACAATGGACATGGTTTTGAATTCATATACCACAGTCAAAATATTATTACATTATAATGATCAGGGGCGATATCATAATAGAGGTTGTTAACTTGTAACCTTCCCTGGTAAATGGTTCCAATAACATTGACAAACTACACGCGTATAACATTATAATAATATTATTGTGGCATACCAACGTATTTGACGATATTCCATTACATACCTACGATTTTTTGGTAGTATTGTGCTTACATAGATTGTATCGTGCTATATAATGATAACTAATGTGACAATTCACCAGTTACGACGTTAAAAGACATAATAGTATTTTATTTAGATTTTTTTTCGTTTTCGATTTCACTAGACGGCAAGAGAAATTGAATAATACTAATATACTACTGAGCTATACACAATACCTACACTATATAGTTGCTAAATAATATTGCGATATACATATTAGTATATCGTAAAAATAAACTACTATAGCTAGGCGTATATTGAGAATTTGAACTGTAAAACGGTTCCGTGGAGAAATTTGATCCCACACTATGTTATTCTAGGTATATGAAAAATAACAATTTAATCATGGTTGAATTACTGTTTTAATGAGTGGCCTGGCATTATGTTACGCTGCAGTTGAATTGATTTTCACGCAGATCAAATTCAGAAGACGTGTATTAAAACTATATCGGTTTTGCAAGGATTAAAGTGTTAAACTATATAACTGGTATTTAAAATAGCACATAGCAACAATATAACGTAAAAAGTAATATGTTTAACTTTTAACAAGATAATAATAATTCAACACGACCATTGTCCACTAACAATGAAATATTTACTACCTACTCAAAAACTAGAATAAACAATTATTGATATTGTTCAATACCACGAGGACAAGGTTAATAGACGTTGAACTAAATTATAGACATCTAAATCGTATATCATGGGAACCGCGTGATTACGTAAAAAGGATAGAAATAGTATTTAGTGTGTAGCGGAAGCCAAACACTTGAAATGTAGTCGAACACTCAAACATCATAAAAAAAAAACAATAACATGATATTTTTCGTAAAAACCGCAATACAAACGACGTATATTCAGTATTGTACGATACGAAATGGACTGCAAGTGAAATGAAGTGTGCGAATTGGATTTGTATAGAAATAGAGTGTTGTGTTGTATGAGCATCCGTCTATTTTTTTTAAAAAAAACGCGATTTTTAACTAAGTTTTTTTATTTGAAAAAAACACCACACAATAGAATTCTTTTAAAAAATAAAAATACTAAATTTAATATAGCCAACCATTGCAATGCAAATAAATATCTAAATATTTAATCTAAAACTGTATTTTTTTCTCCTCTTTTATAGATTTTAAGTAATGTATATACAAATGTAATGCTAATGGCCTTAGTAGTCAGAATAGACATTTTTATGATTTCAAGACCAATAAAAAAAAAATTACTATTGTTATCTATTATACTTCTTATGAAGCTTTAAAGTCAATACTGATACACCGTAAAATGGTGTCGTTGTGTCTGTGTGAATAGGGTAGTGAAATACTGAAATAAGAAAAACTAAATAGAATATTCTACTTATTAGTTATTAGTACTCATATTAATATTAGCTTTTCATATCTCAATATCTTATAGCCTGCATTCAGAACGTGGATATATTATCAAAAGAATAATCGATTTGAATTTTGGTGCAAATTATTGCAACAATTCATATTTTTTGCTACCCGAGATGGTGCAAATTATTTCCGTGAAAATTATACAAACGCATCTCAAAAATGTTAGTTCAAATTATATAATATGTTGTATATATTTTGGGTCAAGTTTGGTATGAAAATTGACTACAACCACCAATACGCGCTACGCGTCCTGATGAATTATGCATATTATGATTTTATATGTGCATGTACCTGCCTACACGTGTGTAGATATGCGTCTTGAGTATAGTTGTGTCTACCCACATAATAAATTATAGGGTGCACCATAGTACCATGGTACTCGAAATAAACATATACGACTCGAAAATACTTTATAAGCCGATTATAAAGCATTCTGTCCTCCTGGTGCCGGTAGGTATGCGAAATAATCGATTAAAACATAATACTCAAAACACATCGCGCATCCAAGCCACCATCATAATACGGAAAATATAAAATGCATAATTCACAATATTATATAATAACATTATATCATATACATACCTAAATACGTGTAGACGAAAACCGTCGTTGTTGCTTTTGAGGTTCGATATATCTAATAATAATATTATATTATGTAGATTCTCGGCGAAGCACGTGCATCGGCCCGCTACATATTTTTGTTATATATAATTGTGGGTGAGTTGACGATACCTGACACCTGTCGTCATGAAACGACGTCGAGACGTCTCACGTTCTAAAAACGTGATGCATGGAAGGGGGGGGGGGTCTGGGCACGGAGACTTACGTCATATTTTCGGGTTATTTCCGAGCGCGTGTCGCAAAGCCACCAAGTGTGCAAACTCCCAAGTGCAGCATTTCCCGAGAAGACGTGTACGGAGAAAATCAAAACAAATAACGAAAAATTGTCTTTATTTAAGACAGACGATCGGCCGTACATAACATAGGTACGTATATTGTGTACGGGTTTCCTAATACGTTGTCAAATATAAGCGGCGTAACACAATTTGGAAATACTGAGCAAACTGTTCGATTTCCTTATATACTTGGTATTTTAATGGTCAGTTTCTATAGAAAATTGTAATAAATTGAAATTATCAAATGCAAGACTACGCGTGTTATATTGTTATTTTCTGCGAAAAAGTAATTTTTATGCGGTAAACAATTCAAAGGAATACTCAATATACAACATATGCATACAAGGTTAGATCATAACTTTATACATATTATTATGTGCGATTTTTTCACTCTTACATATTCACAACTGCTATTGTTGTTTTACTTTTAAAAGTTTTTAAGCATTAAAGACACCAAAAAAACGTATTTGGCATTGGAATCATTTATTTATATTCACGTTTAAGAATTTCGTATTTTAATTTAGAGTGTACATTATGACCAATGGGCAATGAGGTATAGGACATATGGTTCTTTCCCGGATGAAATAGTATTTAACATTAAATGGTATCGGTTTTATAAAAATTATTTTGCAATTTATTACGCAACAACAAACATAAATGCTACAGATTTAAGACCATTAGTCAACAATTCTGTTTTTATTATTATTTCGTTGAAATGACCTTTATCTGGGTTCATACTTATAAAAAGCGTTGGTCAGATGTCTTTATTAGTATCATAGTTTGTATATACATTATTACAGTAGACAAATATTTGGCACATACTAAGAATAAAAAATCCAAATATTTTAATGACTTCTTTTATGGAGTGTTTATTATTTTAATATACATACTCATAGGAAGCATCGTGCATAAAAATTGAATGCCAAAGGAATTTACGTAGAAAACGATCATCTCGCATTCATGGGCAAGCACATAAAATTGCATTATACATTATAATAATATGTATGCACACATGACACATATCTAATATATGTATATTTAGAATTTATGTAGGATTTATTTTCTTAACCCCACTTGGAATGAAGTTTACGGGTTACCAAAGAAGAATAACGATCGCTGGTCTAATTTATATATGTACGTGAATCTCGATACTCTTTATTTTCGTTTTGGACTTTTTACTTTACGGCACACTTCTTATTTATCCCTAGTTGCCATCTAGAATCTAGAAGATTATTGACTGTAGCAACTGACTGCTGAGAACTATCATAGTTTAGCGCGGTTAAAATTGGTTGTTGGAATATAATTGTGACAAATTATTGAATTTGTAAAATTAAATTGATGATAAATCAATCAAATGACAACTTGGACAATAATTAACAATAGCGTTATTACTACTTATTAGCAGCTTTCCCAAAATATGAATACAATCTAGGCAAGTACCTATACTATTATAACAATGTAACTTATACATTTTACCAACTAACTCATAACAGAGACTTTTATTTAGACTCATTGAATAATACTCGCCACAAAAATTTCAATTTTTATGTGAAAGAAATAACAATTCGCCCACACGCATTACGGTTAAATTAATGATAGAATAATCTGTAAGCTTTAACGGCATGAACAGAAATAAAGCAAAAAGTAAAAATATACGCACGCGTACAGAGACTATAATATCATTTATAATAAAAAATAATATAATATACTTTTATAGATTAATGATGAAAATAAAAATTATCATGGGCTTACCCGTTGTTGTAACGCGAGTTCCGACGGACTTCCGGCCTGGAGACATTGTATAGTAGACGGCATTGTTGTTTCGAAGATCCACCAGTGACCGGGTAGAAATGGTTGTCGACCGCGGGGTACCTGCAATATGGTGGTGGTTTGCAACCAGCTTCCCAATACTCATATAGATTTTCGTCTAGAAAAATTACAAGAGGTCAAGGTGAAATGTAATTTATGTATATTACAGTCAATTCGAATACCTAAATTAAATTTCGAGAGCAACAAAAGAAAAAATTTTGAATTATCCTCGTGAATTTTGAATTCATAAAGTTTTGTTTTTACAATTAAGTATATAGTAATGAGTATATTTTATTGATTATACTTGTATGTAAATATTCAAATGTGTGCAATTAAAAACAATATGCTAATATATTAATAATAATATAGCCTATAATATAATCAGTGCTAACCTGCCATTATATCAATTTAACAGGCTCCATGACATCTATATCAAGCCTTATTAATAATACTAACGATAATGTTATATTTAACAAAAATAATCAACTTGACCAATAAATTTCAAAATAACATAATGTTCTCGTGGATACCCGGGCACTGTGAAATTACTGGTAATGAAAGAGCGGACGTACTTGCCAAAGAAAAATCAAACAACCAATATAAACGCCACTTCTGGAATACCTAGACCAACACTTAAAAAAATATCTACAACAGATTAAAAAATAAATAGCAAAATAACAAAATAAGTGAACATTAAACTAAAAGAACAACAGAAAAATTGATTAATCCAAAATAACTCTAATGAAGAGATGAAGTTTTATTGAATTGCTTCAGAATACGTCATCTACACTACACACACATGGACATGTGATGAATCTTATGAAAAAAGAGTCACCAAGAACGTAGCAAACATATTTTCATGGAATATAGAAAGGCCCTTCAAAAATTTGACATCAAAATTTCAACAGCGCCCTTAGCTCCGACAAAGACATTATTAAAAAGGTGGATAAGTGGATGTCGCTCTGCTATACAGTAGGTTACAAGTGGGGCACTGTAATGGATGGTGTTAAATTTGAATTCAATGATATAATATCATTGTATAAGAAAAACGATTCTGAGCGAAAATGGTCAGTCAGCCTATGATATTACAAAGTATATTTGATGATATTATTGTGAATAAAGTAATTTATATATAATCTATTTACGTGGAACCTTGTTTTCAATTTTAAATTCTTAGCTATAAAAGTTGAACATTTTATAAATTTTTAACTACAAAAAAATTATTAAATTTTAAATTTGATAAATGTTGTCAAAATGTGAACTTTAAATGCTTATAAAAAAAATTGTGCCTATGTATTTTTAATATTTTTCAACTGCTATTGTAATAGTATATCAGGAGCCTTGAATTAAATTTAACGCTTTTTACCCAATAAATAAAATTGTATTGATATTTGTAGAAAAAAAATTTAAAAAAAATGGAAACAGAAAATGTCCGTAAACTGCTCAAAATAAATTAAAATATTCGGAAAATGTTATGGTGTATAGAAAATGCTAATATAAACATTCAGTCAAAATTTCATGTATCTAACGGTCATTTGTTTTAGAGTTACACAAAAAACCAAAATCGATTTTCTCGAAAACAGATTTTGCGTAAAAATTCCCGTTTTTCCTTAATTTTTTTTTGTTTTTCAAGACGCTTTTGAAAACTATGGGGAAATTTTTACTTTTGACCCCCCAAAGTACCAACTAGATTCACTTTCCTATCAGAAAAGTTACTATTGAAGAAAATCCAAACACTTTTACTGTCCTAAAAAGTGATGACGGATACAAAAAAAATAAAAAATAAAAAAAATAAACCTATTTTTGTTTTTTATTCTCGTTTTTCATTAATGATTTTTTTTTGCAAATACATTATATATTAACCCGACATAAGCATTACAAAGTTGTTATTCGATATTTACTAGTTACTACTGTAATACTGACCACTTGAACACGTGTCACCCTTTGATACGTATATTTGTTTTCTCTGACATACTCCCGACAAACAATGACGATTTGTAAGCATTACAAGTGTTGTAGGTAACTCGTAATAATAGGTCTAGTAGTCTCCGATATCTACTGTTATGTATTGCAATAGTAGGCCGTGTTCAGGATAACGACATCCGTTGCATCGATCCGAGTAAATATTTTAGGGTGATTCACAAAGCATGTCCCTGTTTTTGTCAATAATATAGTTATTCAAAATCAGGTTAATAGAAATTTTAAACTAACCGACACACAACAATATTTTCAAATTCTTGAGATTTTTTATACTGTTCAAGCTCTATCCTGTGGGTATACAAATCATTTGTTTTTCAAATGAGAACCCCCCCCCCCCCCCTTTAACTTGAAATTATTCAGAGGATTATATTAATCTAAACATTTTGACGTATCAAAATCGATCTTAAAGTATATATTTAAAGATTGCAAATTATAATAATTTATATTTATATTTAAATGTAAACATGGGAGTAAGGATTTTTGATAAACCACGCTGTATACTTATATATTATTATTGTTATCACGAAAGCATGACAGATATAACGTTTGTCGTAGTATTGTACACGCATCTCCTCAAATCTATAATACGATCACGAAAGGTTACTACCAAATGGGATCCTATATTTCTCTAATGTCTATGTATGGCCGTCCTATGTACATTCTATATCCACCCTGCAATCTGTAATACAGTCTTTTTTATAGGCATAAAAAAACGGACCTCATATTTTAAATTTCTATAAACGAAAAATAACAAAGAAAGAATAGAATAACTTATAATCTAAGACTCATGACTGCGCACGGGTCTCAATGATAAATAATAAACATTACGAAATATCGTTGTTGGAGTACATATAATATATAATAAATTATATGGCATCAATCCCAGTACACTACCCGCCCAAGTCAGAATTCGCCATATTCTTTAACCACGATATTGCGGTCGGTGAACCTAAATAAACACAGTGAATACACAGTGCATTTTAGACATTCTCGTTTATATAAGTACCTACATCGGGCTGCATCAGGACATTCCTTTATAAACACCGTAAACAATTATATAAAAAGCATTTGGAAATATTATAGTGTTTAATAGTAGGTATATCTAGATATTTTAAAATCAGAATTTTATAAATACAGTGAAACTTCTGAATAGCGGACACACTTGGTCACCAAAATTTCGTCCGATATTCAGACTTCAGAGGGGGTACATTTTTAAAATAAAATAGCAAAACAGCGTTTCTTAAACTGTTTGAAGTACTTACGCAGAGCCCTGATGACAAATTTTTTCAAACCGTTGCACCTTTTTCCAATTTTCCTCCGAATAACCTTTTAATTTTTTTTTATCAAACTTTTTACAATAAATCTCATTATTTTTATAATCTGCTATACTACAAATCACATAAGAAGGTTATAAAAACATACACGTTTTATTATTATTTTGAATTCACTTAATATCATTATACGGTCATTTGAAATTTGATTTTTTAATTTATTTTAGGTGCAAATTATATTTTATTCCTTAATCAAAGTGCTGTGTTCTACATGACATAGGTTTTTGAATATCACGGGCTCAATACTCAAAAGCTTTAATTATAGTTCAGCCTCCATATTTTCTAAGTGGTTTCAAAACTTGATTTTAATATAAACAATAGTGGAGTAGACTTTTTCACATAAATAAGCTGCGGGGAACGGAATTAAAACTTTCAAAGCTTTACTTAATACAACTGCAGAACCCCTTCATGAGTATCGGGGTCCCCTAGGGGGTCGTGCACCACAATTTAATAACCGCAAAAATAGACCATTGCCAGGTCAATAAAAAAATAACACAAAAGATATATAATTTTGATAACCTTTTATAAATTAATATAGGCGTGTTGTAAGAAGTGACAAAACATTTATCAAAATATTAGATAGTGGAAGTGGAGTAAAAAAGCTATAAATATTGATAGTTTATTATATGTATATTACACATTAGGAAGTAGGAACAACATTTACGCGAATGACTCGAAAAGTGACCAATATTGATAAGGATAAGTATTAATTTTTTACATTATTGAAAAATCAAAATATGAAATCGTTTATTCAAATCATAAAATCAAGATATACCTATCAAAGTGAAAAAAAATTACAAATTTACCAAAAAGTATGAAAAAAAGAAACACAAATATTAAATATAAAATTCTAAGCTTACTCACAAATGCATAAGTCGTATGAGTCTGCCTATATCTAGGCATATAAGTCCATGCATAGGAAAATATTTCATGACATTTTATAAAAAACATAATAAAAATGTGCAAATAATGTTACATATAGGTATAGTCAATCCGTTGCCTGAAATCGTAATAACGCGGTAATGTGCTTACTTGGATCGGGCGGGACGAGGGCCAAAGACGATGAACTAGGTGAGCATTGGCAACAGTCGTACCGCGCAACCGATCGAGCTCTTGTTCTACCGGCGCCGGACTTGTTGCTCTTCGCCGGACCCGGCACGTATACGAATTCAGATCGCGTGGACACCGGTCCGGCCGCCGACGATAGTGACACTACTTGGTGGTCAGCCGAACAATCTGTCGTGTCACTAGAGTGCCTCCACGACACCTCCCGCAGGTCCAGGTCCCAAGGGTCAACGTATTTGCGGTGCTGAAAAAATTTCATTGATTTTTACTACCTATGTATCATTATTTCAACGTGGCGGATCTTTGGATATTTTGTTTTCTGCAAATGAAAATAAATGACTTTAAAATCTTGCTATAATATTATATTCCATAAAAATATGTTATTTATTTATGTAAGTACCGATAACTTTGCTTACTGGCCACATGCTATGTGCCTAAAATTACATCGGTTTTAGAAAATGTCAACTGCGTCTGCGATAGCATTTTAAATGAAAATATTAAGATTATCTTATACAGTTCTATTACACGTAAAATTTCGAAAAAAAATCTAGATAAAATTGCTTAACATAGTATTACCGTATATTTTGTCAGTATTTGACTTCGAAGGTATATATTGTATATATTTAGCGATAAAAAAAACTTAACGAACACTTCAGTATCAACGGGTTTTGTCCAAAAGAATTTAATGCCACAATGACTTGGAAATTGGAATACTTTAACCATTTACACAAATACCATCCAATCCACAAGATATTATAGTATTATACCATATACATACTGTGAAAAGTTATTAAATTGAAAAACGTGTAGTACAAAAACTATTATATTTGATTTTTTTTCTCCTCTCTGAAAACTCTGATTTAAAACCAACAGCAAATCTTTAAATGTGATGAAAAAAAGAACATGTCAACTTACTGAACCGAGAGCAAAATGTTGTTTTTTTTTTAAACACCTATTATCGTTTATGTTCGAAATATATATAACATACACTTTTTCGTATTCCAACACTTTTTTAAATTATCTTTTGGATCATCTTTCACATTTTCCTCTTCGGTGCCTTTAAGGTGCGTAAAACTTTTATAAAGAAAGTTTTTTTTTAATGTTGGTACTTTATTTTGAATATGAACGACGATCGTAAACGTTTTATCAATTTTTAAACACTATAGCGGTTGGTATTTTTTTCTTTTTTTATGTGCACCCAACTAATGGAAATAATAAAAAGATTAATTACCATAATGAAAGTTTACTTTGTATGGCTTAGCATTACAGTTAATGGTGTTTGTATTGATAAAGTTACGTAAAAAAGGTTAGTCTTACGAATTGGATAATCATGGTTACTACCTACCTCTACGTAAATTAATGGCTTTGAGTGATAAAAATAAAAATTTAAATTACACTTACATCTATACTGTTTATAGATCGGTTTTAAAATAATAAGTTATTTATTTTATTATGGAGTACTTCAATGAAAACACCATGCAAACTGTCGAAAAGACTGACTACCTATAGTACCGTTTTGATCATTCCTACCTATTTATACGTAGACACTTTGTAAGAAAATGTATAATAGACAAAAATCGTTGTAACTAGTAATAATTAGCAAAACTAAAATAATATAATTTTTAATAAAAACAGAATATCGGCTTTTCATGTGATAAATTTACATAAAATACGGAAAAGAAAATAATATCTATGAATTTCGCTTACCATTGTAATCGAAGACGAATCGGACATTTTAGCGCTTTGGTGTCGGCAGTGGCGACGACGACCTCTGTCTCCGGCGACACTGCGTATTATAGTAGCAACAGTATAGCATAGTGATAATAATAATAATAATAGTATAGTATTAATGGTAGTAGTAATGGTAGTAATAATGGTAGTAGTAATATTAGTAGTAGTAGTAGTAGTATATATTAGGTAGAAGGTACACACGAAGAAATTGATAGTGGTGAGTGTTAAAATACCTATATGCACGGAGACCGATCGAGAGGTATACAATATATACACAGGTACTGGTGGTAGGTATATTATACTTTCTTCTTTCGAAACCAGCTTCACGGTATTAACGTGACCAGCGTGAAAAATTGCCATGGAGGGATAACATAATTGGAAATGGATGAAATTCTGTTTTTTTTTTTTTTTTTTGTATTTCAAAATCCAGAGAAATGTGTCTTACGCGAATTACTTTATAGTATTACTATTATTATATTCGCTGCAATCGGTCCATACGCGATTGTGATCATTATATACGGGATGTCGTGCAGCATTCCACATCGTCGTATGTCGGTCGAGATTCTTTATCACCTTTATTTTTTTTCTTTCATTTTTCGTTCCCGATATAGGTAGTAAATACGAGTATGTAGTATAATAATAATATAATATCCAGCTATAGGTATTACACGTCGTATAATGGATCATCATCGGTTGCGTGATTTGTATATAAAACACAATAAATATTCGGCTTTGTATAATATAACATGAGTATTTTACTATTTTCATAATATAATATACAAACGTGATTTATTTTTCAACGAGTTGTTAACAATTAATTCGGAGAAAAACAAAAAAAAACGAATTAAAAAAAATCCCATACACATTACGCTCGGAATATACCTGTACATTATGTTTATATCCTCGTTTCCACATTATAACAAATATATTGAAATATTATAATATATATTTTATACTAAGTAGTAAGTACCTATACGTATTAATGTATATTATAGAGTTCAAGTATGATCGTTATATCGGCATAACAGGACGGTCTCGCTGATGGCCATTTAAAGATTATTGTAAAAAACAACGTTCGCAACAATTATATTATATACTCATAGTACGATAATGGGTAGGCAATATTATATTGAATCGCATTCGGTGGATTTATTTTTTTTCATGACGAGTACACTTTTTTTTATCTTTCATAGAGAAATATTACCTATAGGTATATTATTTTTTGTTACAAGCAAAGATTCGAATTGACCATTTCTTTTTATATCTGGATAATATATATTTCCCTATATTTTTCTTTTTTGCATACATGTTGCACGTACACGATTTTTAACGATTGAATTATAACAGTATCACTACTCGCTTAGTATAAAAATATATAGTGCATGCTTATTGCTTACATATATTATTTTAATATTTACTCAGCTACGTATATTATACAATTTATATTTGAAAATGTATATAGTTTTTTTCTGTTTATTTTTAATTAGATAGGTACATAGGTATAACATTATAATATTTTGTGCAATTTAAAGCCGGGCTGTTACAGCTGAATTCTTTAACTTACAAACATTTTCATCATAATAAGTAATAATACTTACGTAAACCTGTTTAATTGTTAACTTTTTATAGCCATTATATTATGTTTACAAGTTATATAAGTACTTACTTATTTTTATAACAGTTGAATTGACTTTTGTTTTCATATTATATTTAATAAATATTACAAATATTTATATTTATATACATTTTGTGTTCAAAAAGTTACCCATGTGTTATTGGTTTTTAAAAACTTCTGCTGAAATGAGGGGAATAATATATTTTGGTACAATAACAAGTTAATGTGTATAACTTATCAATATTTTTTCATCCATTCATACTAAAATATAAAACATTATTATTTGTTTTCGTGGTCATCAACTATCTATATTCCATATAATTAGATACAATTATTCTAAGGAAAGAAATAGGGACTTTTGTTTACAAAAATAAATCCACGAAAGGGATCTAACCTCCATACTGCCATAGCCATGTCATAATAAATCTGTCTCCCCCAAAAGAACGCCAATAGGACCAAAATATAATATAACATTGCACAATTTTTCCAAAAAAAAAATGTTTTCTAAAACAAATAAAAATGTCAAGTTATATAAAAAAAAACAGATTAAAAAGTAAAGATATAGTAATATAGATGGTATTAGGCATTTTATATATTCGGTATAATGGTTTCATATTTTTTATATAAACTTTTTACTGTTTATTTGTATAAGCATTGTGTTAATTATAACTTTTTAAACATTTATGTTTCATAATTTTAACAACCTGATTTTTTTTAGTTTTTTTCTCAATCTCTTATTTATTTTTAATTAGTATATATTTGGCGTAATTTTTTTTGTATAAAATAAAATAATTCTCTTCACAGTTATGTTTAAAACGCATTAATATAAATCAAAGTGGATTGATTTTGAAGTTCAGTGATCTGTTATATTTGGTTTCAATCATTATAATTATATATATACAGTACAGTGTATACACAGTGCAAACACACTATAATATATTATATCATACCTATTATATACGTATACATAGTTTGTCAAAAGAGGGAGAACTCGTCAATCGTTATCCAGTTTGAAAAAAGTACATCAATATAATTATAAAAAGTCATTTTTCAACTGTACTCACTTGAGTAACCTACTAAAAAAACATCAAAAATATTGTTAACCATTCCTTAACCTAAAAACTAAGAACTTCTGGCCCGTCACATCGATTATGTGCTGGATTTTACGGTTTTAGCCACGTATTTAAAATACACAACTTTGTACAGATGATTAATCAATTGTGAAGTAAAAAATTAAAATATACGTGATTGAGTAGTATATATTGTTAAAAATACTTATAAGTTATAAGTATGACGTTTATGTATAATTAAATATTCGCCTATTTAGTAATTGTTTTGATTGTATGTTCAAACTACTATTTTAATAAGAAAATAATTTAGTTTCAGACATTTACGATAGGCACTTGCAGTGACCATCGATGATTCACCAAAAGGTGCAATTTGGGACTGATATAAATTTCCTCTGGGTAGGTAACAACTAACGAAAATATTATATAAATAGCCAACAGTACCTTTTGGCCGCAATAATGCACTTAAAAAATTTAACTAAAATTTTTTTTTTATTATTACAAAAAATCAATTTAATACATATTTTACATTTAATGAAGTTTAATAATTTAAAAAATGAATATTATGACGATAATAATATGACACATCGGTGATCTTGGGGTTTATATTATTCATTCAAAAGTTCAAAACAAGTTACAAAAACATCAAATTAAGATTACGTAAAATGGTACGTATAACTATTTTATAACTGTTAAATTACGACAGTGCATTTAACCTTACTTATCGAGATAATATTTTGGATTACCTACCTAATTATACATTAAAAACTCGAAAAATTCGAAAAATCTATAAATTTAACTTAATCTATGAGCTTTGTAAGAGCAAATTGCAGATCCATTTTGCTTCCAAGAACCGGACAATTTGATCGCAGACCAATAATTATTGCTATCAAAATATTTAACAATAAATCGAGTACAGAGTACACTTCTGAGTTTTGTACTGTATAAGGTAAAAAAAAACCTATATAAAATAATAGGTTTAATTTTTTATTTTGTCGTTGTCTCGTCGTCGCTAGCACCGAGTGGTATAGTTATTCGACTGAAGACTATACGTTATTTCAGGATTCAGGTCCGTAAGAAAAACTTTTTTTAATAATATGATTAGGTAGTTGAAAAACGATAAAAAAATTTAAAAATTTTATACACGTAATACTGAAATAATAAAATATGTAATCAATGAAAATATCAAGTCTCTTTAGGGTTATTTCTATTTCTTAGTTTTAACAAAATAATAAAAATAAAAATGGATGGATGTACCGTAAATTTGATTGATTAATCGAAAGTTTTTCACAACAATTATACAGTATTATAGCACCGTTTATATATAATTGTCTAATTTTTCACCATTTGATATAGAGATGATAAATTTGAAACACTCTATTACTCATAGTATTACTTATACTAGTAGTATAAGGTCTATACTTTCTTATTGTTCCGCTCACAATCTAATATTGAGCGATCATTATTTTTTTAACCAATAGTAGTACCGTAGTACTTTAAAACTGCTATTAATATTAATCATACATATTACGGTAATTAATAATGTTAAAATTTATAATTCAAAGCTGTTTGTGTTTAAGAATGTTGATTTTATTTTTACCTGGTTTAAACTATTGTGTAAATATATATTTTCAAACTACCACTATATTTTGTATTATAGTTTAAATCTAATAAGTAATAAGTAATAACTAATAAATTATACGATACTAACATTATATTATTACATTTTATTGTAATTATTTTAAATCTCACTAGCCACTTTATAGGTATTAATTTATATAAATAATAAATATATTAATATATTATGTACAATGTACATTTTACATGAATTTTGAATTTTGAATATATTAAAAATGTGATACCAATAGATTTTGTATGTATAGTACTATAGCCCTTATTGGGATGTATTGGGAATATTATATATGGATATTTTCGTCTCACACAGTACACAGACACACATCATTATCACTACCACCAAATTGAATGTCATCAACTCAATTTATTATTTTATACCAGTCGGCAGTCCCAAATTGAATCCTTTGGCAAATCATCGAATATTGAAAAATACGTTCATTATATTATTTAATATATTATATTGATTAGTCATTTGATATCCATAATACATAGTCTATATCATTGTAATGGGTTGGAAATGAGATATTTTTAATATATTCATAGCTATGTGAATAAAATTTTCAACATAATAATATCATACAATATTATAGTGCATGAATATTATACTGCGACTACAGCTAGTGTAGTATTACTAAATGCTAATTCATAGAAAAAAAAACCTAAAATTGTTTCTTCACTCAGGAAATAACCAGGGTCACTTGATTTCTGGGGGATTGTTTTTCATAAACTTTAAAGCTACCCAGTGGATATACGTCTTTATAGCTTATTTTATACAACCCATTCCCCTGCATACCGAAAGCTAATACTGCTCACAGTATACCCATATTATACTGCATACCGAGTGATCCATTTAACGTATAACAGTCATTATAACCATTCTTAATAATATATAATAGAAATTAATATTGTTTTTTAATAATTTCAAGTCGTTAAAAAACAAATTATTTCTGAAATAAATATTTGTTTTACTATTTTTCATGTTACTTACAATTTTAAATTCTGAGCGGAGCGATGAATGTATTGATTTTACAATGATGTGTGTTGTTTTTTTTTTTTTTTTGTGTCTGTCATCACCTTTTAGGACAGTAAAAATGCTTAGATTTTCTTCAACAGTATCTTTTCTGATAGGAAAATGAATCTTAATGGTACTTTAGGGGGTCAATAGTAAACATTTTCGAGTAGTTTTCAAAAGCGCTGTGAAAAACAAAAAAAAATTTTTTTTGAGAAAATCGATTTTGATTTTTAGTGCAACTCTAAATCAAATAACCTTAGGTACATAAAATTTTAACTGAATGTTTATATTAGCATTTTTTATACACCATAGCATTTTACAAATATTTTGACTTATTTTGAACTGTTTACGGACATATTCAGTTTCCATTTTTTTTTCTATAAATATCAATACAATTTTATTTGCTGGTTAAAAAGCTTGAAAATTTAATAGAAGGCTCTTAGTATATTATTTCAATAGCAGATGAAAAAAATTAAAAATCTTATCACAATTTTTTTTATAATCACTTAAAGTTCAAATATTGACAAAATGCGTAAAAATTAACGAAAATTTGCAAATTATTCTAAGTTAGAAACTCATAAAAAATTTTCTTTTTAAATCTAAGATTTGAAAATGTAATACAAGATTCCTCATAAGTTTGTCTACTTTCATCAAAAAAAAAATAAATTTTTTTAAGCGTTTGAAATTCATATTTTTACAACATTTGATATTCACTCGATTTCTCATGTAACGATTTTCTTATTTTATTGTAATTAAAAAACGAATGACTGTAGATGCTTGAAAATTTCACCGAATGTTTATATTAACATTTTCTATACACAATACAGTTTTTAAAATAATTTGACTCTTTTTGAGCTGTTCACGGACATTGTCAGTTTTCAATTATTTTTAGTTTATTTTTCTATAATTATCAATAAAATTTTATTTGTTGGGTAAAAATGCGTGAAAATTTAATACAAGGCCCCTGGTATATTGTTACAATAGCAGTTGAAAAATATTAAAAATACAAAGGTACAATTTTTTTGAAAAACATTTTAAGTTCGAATTTCGAAAAAATTTATCAAATTTAAAATTTAATAATTGTTTTGTAATTAAAATTTATAAAATGTTCAACTTTCATAACTAAGGATTTATAAATTTAAAATAAGGTTTCAAGTAAATAGATTATATATAAATTAATTTATTAGTTTATTCATAATAATATCATCATCAAATATACTTATTACTTAGTAATATCTTAGGCTAACTGACTATTTTCGCTCAGAATCGTTTTTCTTATACAATGATATTATATCATTGAATTCATATTTAACACCATCCATAACAGTGACCCACTTGTAACCTACTATACAGTAGAGCGATACCCACTTGCCCACCTTTTTTTATTATTTACTTACTCTTATTTTAATAATAACATGCATGATTTCTTTTTCTAAAGAAGAATATTTTTTCAGAGCATTTCGATACATAAAATTCCAATTATATGGACGAGTAGTTTATAGTTTATGAGTTAGTTAGTTAAGTATCTATTAAACGTTTTGATTGTGGTACAGACTACATGGGACCTACTCCACTAAAATGTCGGTCCACTATAATCAGCTCATCTACACGTTAAATACTCATAAGTCATTAGTCATAACTAATTAACTATAGGTCCACATTTTGATTTTTATAAAACAAAATACACCAAATAATATTCTGCTTCGAAATATAAAATTAGAAATATAATATGTTGTCATTCAAAAGCGTAAAATACTTAAAAAAATATATAACGATATAAATAGAAACAAAATATTGTTTTCTTTGCTAAATTTGAACTCGGGTGTGCTAAACACCCTAAGCACCCCCTAGTTGCGTCAATGCAGGTAAGTCGAAACCAATAAATATACGTCTTATTCTAGTATTTTTAATAATATATGTAACATAATAATTACTTAATAGTATAGATATATATAATTATATATAAATATTATAATATATATTAGTGATTCCAATTATTAAGTTACTACAACATGTTGTTGCTTTGGCAATAGCCTGGAGGTGTAATTTAATGGAATCCGTGAACCGTACATAGTATTAAATAATATCATTCCCCGGAAAATGGTTGATATTTTAACATTATAAATAGTTAATACAGTACTTCAATTTGATAATAAATTGGGAAAAATACCCGGAGGGTAAATGTTCGATATTTTTCAGTTAATATATACATTAATAAATTTCATTAAAAAGAGTTTTATAAATCTTTATAAATTGGATCAGTATTAGAATTAAAATAGACTATTTTCGTATATTATAAGAATACTGTTAGATATTATATTGAAAATGCTTATACCATTTATTAAAATTCCAATTTTAATTTCATGTCGTCATATGTTAGACGAACCATCAGACCAAACAGATGTATCCTAATCTAACCTAACTTGAGAATAATTTAACTCAGCCGACCATGTGTCATCTTGGATTCTTAAGGTATGAAGGACTGCGCAGATGAAGTATGGTATGTATTGCTGTCCTAAAAAACAAGAAAACTTTAATTCAGATGAAAAATATTTTCATTTATAGAATTCATTAAATGAAGTCTGAACCCTGAAGAGTAAAAAAAAATGTTTGTTTAAACTGTTAAATGTATTTATTTTTTTATTCCGTTGAAAGGTTACGTACCTCTTGCAGCGTCAGCTAAGCCTTTATAAGTTTTTTGGTTTTGTAACAAAATGAAATTATAATTTGGGACAGACTTTAGCTATACTATTTAGACAAAAAATATTATTATTTAAATTAACTGTATTACCTATATTGTACATCTTAAGTTAATTATATATAAGTATTGAGTTTATGGTTGGAACTTTGAAAGTAGGTACCTAAGTATAATAAATTATGACATTTTTGATTGTTTACGATAATAATATAATATGTTTGAATGTGTAAATAAGGGAGTGTGGGGACAATGACCATCACGGTTATATTCGGTATTTTAATTAGGTAACGACG
Source organism: Sitobion miscanthi (assembly GCA_008086715.1). NCBI lineage: Eukaryota > Metazoa > Arthropoda > Insecta > Hemiptera > Aphididae > Sitobion > Sitobion miscanthi. Next base: position 2,609,774 of record CM017805.1, read on the forward strand.
CAAATGTAGCATGTGCCATCTGAATATCTCCTCTATAGACGATCTAGTATTACTTTTCCTAGTGAAGTACTGTAATACGATGTACAAGAACAAGATAATATTATATCGACGCCAAAAACGTATCACGTCCGTCGAACCGGCGTGGTCTGTATTTTCAGTAGGTATAATATACAATATAAATGTATAATACATTCTATATCTACCAAATGTTAAACAAACAATATTGGTAAATGCGTATGGCACTATGGCCGTGTGGATTCAGGCTGATATGAAAATAAATATAATTTAGCTACCAATACACGTATGCGTGATAATATATTATGCATTTACCTATGCACATACAGAGTGTTAAGATTGATCCTTTATGCGGCCGTCAATATAGCACATTATATTCCCTTATAATATACAATATACATATTATAGTATAATCAATTTAAATTTACCTCGTGCATAAATAGGCACACAAAACGTAAATGGTATAATATGATAATATAGATTATAGTTGGCGTTTGTAGACATTGAGACACGACAACTATACTCATTTGACATTATCATTACCCACGCCGTTGTGGATATAGGATTTACTTTAGAAAGGAAATAATGTTATGTATCGCCGCCGAGTTATCGAGCGTTCACGGTATTATAAAATTAATTATGTATTATATTATTATTATGAGATGCGGTCTCGAGACGAACAACGAGGCGCTAAATTACAAACCACGGGATATTTTATTTATAAATTCTTTTCTTCTTTTGTACGAATTTAATAAAATATATACGCGTGTATCTAACCAATTTTGTATACGTTCAGTTTTTAAATTACCATCAACGGTAAAATGTATTCTCGCAATAGCCGTGACCAGCGTTAACGTTTATACCATTTGTTTCAGAAAAAAAAAAATAGGAATAAAAACCCACGTTTACCAAGAAAACAGTTGTAGATCACGTGGTCCGTAAATACATAATAATAATTATATTTGTCGAGGTAAATTGGACATGCGTAAAATGCTATGTAGTTCATATTCCAGTGGTTACAAACGAATAACCTTTAACAACGCAAACAATATTATTACTTATCTCCTTATATAAAATATAGCTGAATTATCCGTCATTTGGCCGGAAAAAAAATTGTGATTGTTCAACTCCTTTCTGGTGTAACTCGCTGTGGAAGCAATGTATTTTTAAGTACAAATCATATAGTATTTTAATTTATAGCCATCCCACCCGGCGTTGCGCCCGTGAGTCTCGCTTGTGATTATGCCAGCAGTATATATTAATTCGTACAATTATCAGGTAGACAGTAATATTACGGATGTATAAGTGCATAATTTAACTTTAAAGTATCAAAGTTATACCAAGTTTGTCGTTTTCACATAATCCAACCTACCACGGATTGAGTAAAATCTGGTGATTTTTCATCGTCCGAGAAAAAATTATCAAATAATGCAAAATCTTTTTTTTCTTACTCTATTTTTTAGTTGTGTTTATCAATTATTTTTTAACGATGGAACTGTTGTATAATTTTGTCAAACACTAAGATTTGAAACAGGTAAATATACAGAAAAATTACCGCTTTATACATATTAATATAACTAACCATCAATATGCAAAAAAAAAAATTCGTACTTAATAATTAGTAATTTCTACTATTACTATTATAATCTGCAACCAATGCCAACCATTTATAATCAAAAAAAAATGACACCGTAATAACATGGCTACGGCGACATCTGACATTATGTCCTTTTGCTCGGCTCCTAAGGATCGTAGAGTAATATTAAATAGCTTATAACCTACCTTAAGAATAATTGGAATAATTTTTCAAATCAGACTGGTAATTCCAGAATTACCTCAGATTACATAAATTAATTCATATATTAAGATATAATTTATTTCCTAAAATAACAAAACACTAAATTTAATAATTAGATTATTGTTATAACTGATCATTCATCAAAATTAGTAAAAAAATATACTATTCACACCAATTAATATCAATCCAAAAAAGGTGGGTAAGTGGATGTCGCTCTGCTGTATAGTAGGTTACAAGTGGGTCACTGTAATGGATGATGTTAAATTTGAATTCAATGATATAATTCAATTGAATAAGAAAAACGATTTTGAGCGAAAACGGTCAGTCAGCCTATGATATTACCAAGTATATTTGATGATATTATTGTGAATAAAGTAATTTACATATAAACTATTTACGTGGAACCTTGTTTTCAATTTTCAATCCTTAGCCATATAAATTGAACATTTTATAAATTTTTAACTACAAAATTATTATTAAATTTTAAATGTGATAAATTTTGACAAAAATTGAACTTTAAATGCTTATAAAAAAAAATTGTACCTATGTATTTTTAATATTTTTTAACTGCTATTGTAAAAATAGATCAGGAGCCTTGTATTAAATTTTACACTTTTTGGCCCAACAGAAAAAACTTTATTGATATTTATAGAAAAAAAAACTAAAAAAATTGAAAACTGAAAATGCCCGTAAACAGCTCAAAAAGAGTCAAAATATTTTCAAAATTGTATGGTGTATAAGAAATGCTAGTATAAACATTCGGTAAAATTTTCATGTATCTACAGTTATTTGTTTTTGAATTACAACAAACTAAGGAAATCGCTACATGAGAAATCGAGTGAATATCCAATGTTGTAAAAATTTGAATTTTAAACGCTCATAAAAATTTAATTTGACCTTCTTATAGACAATTTTTTTTTTGATAAAGGTAGATAATCTTATAAGGAATCTTGTATTACATTTTAAAGTCTTAGATTTAAAAAGAAAAATTTTTACGAATTCTTAACTGAAAATAATTTGCTAGTTTTCGTGATTTTTCCATATTTTATCAATTTTTGAACTTTAAATACTGATAAAAAAAACCTGTGAATTAGGATTTTTAATATTTTTCATCTGCTTGAAACAATATACTAGGAGCCTTCTATTAAATTTTCAATCTTTTTTAACCAATAAATAAAATTGTTTTGATATTTTTAGAAAAAAAACTAAAAAAAAATGGAAAATGAAAATGTCCCTAAACAGTTCAAAATAAATCAAAATATTTTGAAAATTTTAACGTGTATAGAAAATGCAAATAATATAAACAACCAGTGAAAATTTCATGTATTTACGGTCATTTGTTTTAAAGTTACAACAAAAACCAAATTAAATTTTGCGTAAAAAGTCCCATTTTTCCTTAATTTTTCTTTTGTTGTTCTTGGCGCTTTTGAAAATTACTGGGAATTTTAAATTTTGACCTCCCCAATGCACCAACGATATTCACTTTCCCATCGAAAAAGATACTGAAGTTGAAAATCGAAGCATTATTTCGACTACTTATCGTGTACACAGACACAAAAAAAATAAAAAAAAAAATATAAAAACACACATCATTGTAAAATCAATACATTCATCGTTCCACTCAGAATCTAAAATAACATAAATAATAATTTGTTTCGTAGATATTAATTTAAATGAGCGTATAATAGTATAATACTAGAAACGTACTGTAACTTTGATATCTATGTAATCACTAGTATATTATGTAGGTACGTATATAATAAATAATATGTCATTATATTAAAAAACATCAGGACGCATACATAATTAATTATAACTTGAAACTTCCTAGAATTCTAATAAATCACAAACATGGTACACTGGAAATGATAATGTCTCGAGTATTTTATAAGCATATTTAATAGTTGTAAGATATTGAAACTGTATTTTGTGATTATATATTTATACGGTCATTCGTCAGTATAAATGTTATATTTAACATTATCATTATTACATTGTATTACACACCTGTGCACCGATTTTAATTACAAATTTGTGGAACATAAGAAACGTCAAATTATTTTTAAAAATGTTACCACATACTTTATAGTTTACATCCATATTTTATAGTATTAGTAATAACAAATTAAAATACTATTATATAAGACGTGGTCAGTGGATATTTTAATACTGTTACACTTAGTGCAATCTGTTTCATATTTTCAATCCATAAATTATTATATAATTGATATTATAACATGAAATATGATATTGCAGTTAATATAGTAAGTATTATAATAGATATATTATTATAATGCGCCTAATTGACTGACGTGGTTTTATTTTAAACAGTTATATTACTCATGCTCATTTGAATATTTGATATCTATCAATCTAAGGTACCATATGTAATCTAAAATATTTTTGATATTGATACTGGCGTTCCAACAATAATTTTCCGTCCACACGGAAACAATGAATTAGGTACTCTTAGAAATACATGATGTTATAATTGATAATCGATATGAAACATGCAAATGGACTTCACAGGCTTTACGCTCGCGAACCCGAGCATCCGCGCTACATCCAATCATTATAATATTTGATTTCGGCCTGGCAACATCTACCTACTCGTCATTATATTATTATAACAACTAACAAGGTACAATATATTATTATAACCGGTGGGGGCACTATAGTAATTGATGTCTGAACTCTGAATGAATTCGGCTCACTCCGACGCTATAGTATCACAATATATTGTGATGTAAGTATATAAATATAAGTTTAGCGTGTTTTGGCTCGCGCTGTGAAGCGCTCTGCCGCTCTATCGCCAGTGCACGTCATGCGAAAATTAGCCTGCAGGTCATGTACCTATATATATGCCACATGGTAAACGAAACCATCAAACTGCAAACTTCGTTATTGTTCCGCGTACTGCGGTAATATATTATTATTGCCGTTAAGGATTTGTTTGAAAACATTTTTTTGTAAACCCTGCAGGACGAGTTGAATTCGTTTTAGTTTGCATATTTTGTGCACTCTGCTCCGAGACCGCGTAGTCTCCGAGTTAATAATATAATATTTACAATGTACATCGTAAGACACTTACGCGTACGGGGGCGTAATTTGATCATGTTTGTGATAGGGGGGGGGGGAGGAGGAGATGTAACTGTTGTAAATTATACCTAATACCCTACTACCCCACGAAAAAAAACTAATAATATTTGTATGAACCATAAACACCTCTCAATATAACCATTGCGATATGTATAATATTATAAGTAAATGTAAAAAAATATAAAATATGTCCCCATACATGGAAACAAATAATTACATATTATAGTATTTAAATATTCACATACAATATTGATAATTGTATACCTATAGCTTAAGCGTAATAAATTATACGACGTTGCTGATATGCGTCGTCGTCGCTCCACGATAAAATAATATTCAACAACTTGTGGTTTATTTTTGTACCATAATACAGTATAATATAACATAATATAATAATATATTTTTGCGATAGTGTTTATTACGAAGTAATATTATCTTACTTAGGTATGCACATCGTACCAGTGGCGTGTATATGAAAAAAAAGTAAAATGGTGTTGCTCAAATATTTTTAGATGACCTACCCCTTATAATATTATTAAATATACCGACGTATAAAATGTCCTATCATCCTTCTATCAATACCCACCCACTCACTCACCCATATTTAAGGTGTAGACTGAGCAACATTTGGACCGTATATGTTACACGCCACTGCACTGTACAGCTAGCTGCTGGCATATAAGGATTTCGGGTTTTTTCGTACTATTTCTATAGAATAATATACTATACGTCTAAACTGTTGTTATAGTGCAACTAAACAAGTGCGTAAATTGATAAATGTGGTGTGCCAATCTTTAAAAAAAAGTCAAAGGGAGGTTACGACACCCAAATCCTCCCCTCGTAATTACACCACTGTATGCGTAAATAAATAGTGAACTTGGTGAGTATAATTATTACCGAAGGCAACGCAAGTGTATGCGGGAACTTATCGACCACCGCAGTGCGTTAGAGGTTAGACTCTATAACCGTTAGAGAGTACATATATATATGATGTAGACGGGATATTGTAATACTGCAAGAGTATAAATTGATAAATAATATAATATTTATTGTATATTTGGGTGTATTATTATATTATACGAATAGAGGTCAATAGGTCATGATTTTCAGTCAAAATCTACAAAGCATATTATATAGTTGGACTATAGTTGGAAACGTGGTGGTTTTATTTCATTTCCTCCTGTATATGTCATATGTGTACACCATCAAAGTGCATGCAACTATAATACAATTTACGTGTATGTGTGTGTATGTGAGTGTATGTGTGTGAATGTGTGTGATATTGGATTGTATATGCATTGGGTTTATTATAATATATTCCACTTAAATAGTGAGTTCGATTGAACGAGCTAAATACGTATATCGATCGTCGCACCGTATTATATTTTATAAAATATTATATAAACGCGTGTAGTGTTCCAATAAGCGGCACCGATTTTATTATGATATATTCCTATTGTATACTTTACTTAGTTGAAAGAACGCATTATACATTTATACATTGCATTTAGAGTACGATGGCGTTCGCTTTGAAGTATCTATTATTCTTGTGTTATAATATAAGTCTATTGACATTTTTCGGAGACGCTATTACACATGTGTATTTTTCTTATGGGTATAGGTATAAAATATTTTTTCAATTTTGTATTTTTCTTTGTTAATTTAAACCGTACATTTTAGTACTTTACGTTGTCGTATTATTTTTCAGAAAAACAACTATTTTATTTACATAATTTGTTACGAGCTATTTATATTTTTTTTATGACATCGTCAGCGCTTATATTATACATTAACACACCTTGGTATACCTTTGATACATACCTATACATACGCATGAGCATACTATCAAAGTAATATATATCATTATTACACGGCGTTTTTAACAAAGCACAGTAATAAAATATGTTGAACTGTGTACTTACTGTTTTTTTTTCGTCGCGATACCGTTACAAAGACAATTATTATTTAAATAAATATAGGTATGTACCCTGTACTATTATAATATTATACACACATTGTATTCAACGTCATAATATCGTTCAGTTTATATTAACGTTATACTACATCTACACATATATGTATACACCTAAATCGAAGCGTACTTAGTAAACGTTTATAAAATATTACCATGTAAACCGTTAGAGTAATGCTCCTATCAATATAATAGTTCAGTTAAAAAATGATTTTTTACTACCTATTTATCCATGGTTAGAACTACATCAAAATAACTAAAAAGCCACCAACGGGCTAGGTATTAAAATATGCTTGAAAAGTGTACGAGACAATAAAGTCCCACTGGAAATCAAATCCCAAGTCCACCTTGTTCTGTGAAAATTTGTCAGTACAGATAATATAATTATACAAGGTGTATGTATCATGGACAAACGCACTTAGTCATTTTACTATAATATAAATTATAATCATATACGTACATTAATCGGGATCGATCGAGAACGGCGCAGTTCTAAACTATCGTGTTAGTCGTAAATAGGTGTATAATAGTATATAATATACGATGCTATATTAGATAGGTCCCTATTATTCTAGTCTGAAAAACGAAGTGTGGTCAAAACTTTGTGTATGAGACGTTCAAAGGCATTTAATGTCTTCTTAATTGCGACGGAGTTGCGCAAACTAAGTTGAAATTAATAAAGCCTTTTGTACAATTATATAGGTACCTACTATAAACGAACCTCTGTAAAACAATTGCGAACAGATTTTGTTCTATAATTGCTGTCGAAATACAATATTGCAATACACAAAATACATAATTAAAATTTAATATTTACTTACAGTGAGTGGTACAGTAACTCTGATGTCCGGTCCGATGTGTGTGTGAGTGTGATGTGCAGTAATATAGAACATAAACCTAAACAATAGTCGAATATCATAAAAAGAAACTAGACACTTCGCTACAACAAAACATCGACGTTATTTTCTTTGTGATCGTCGAAATTTTGTTGTATAGTATTATTGAAATATAAAATTATATTGTATACCTAACGAGCTCACTGGAATAATTAATACGGGTTTTAATAATGATATTAATAATAAGGCGTCTGAATAACTAATATTATATATTACTAATATTATATATATCACGCGGGGACTGTTAAATAGAAAACTCATTAAATTATGTATTTTATGTAGGTATACTCACAGGTTTTCCCTTTTATATTATGTATTATTATAATTGAAATGTTACATAAAACTCTGATTTTCTTTTGTAATTTTAAACGAACATAACATGTTATAGGTAGTAGGTAGTAGGTAAATGATTTTCCAGTGAAGCTAAGTATACATTTATTATTATTTTCAAGTTGTTATATTATTATGATGTAATATTTTATTGATGAAATCAGTAATTATAATTAACATTACGAACCCATTAAAATTTTCTCTTGAAATACCACTCTCAAATCTAACGCGTGTGCGATGTAAAATATTAAAATTCTTGAATGCTGAGTTTAAAATATCATTTTTTAATAATATTTTTTTCGAACAAAATATTGTCATAATTTTCCGTCAAAGACTCCGTCTCATCATCGTAAACATAAAATCGTGTGTGCTAGTTCGCGTACTGCCGGAAGTGAATGCATAGAGGAAATTCTATGGCGGTAAACGTTGGAAACGTTTGATATAACGGAGAAATATTCGGACTATCTGTTTGCAAAGCAATGACAAACATTGCAAATGCCAAGACACAGCGTTTTGTGTGTTAAGTTTCAATAGCTAATGATAAAGGCGGAAATAGTGTAATTGATAATAAAAATACACAAAATACTTACCGTGGTTGAGTTTGATTATACTTTTCCGCTTTCCGCTTTTTAACGCGATTCTTACGGGCCCCTCCAATTATTTCTTATGATCAATACTCATTACTCAACTTTACTTACTTTTCTATGATTTTGACTTAAATTTAATAATCGAAAGTACCTAGGTATATTGATTTTATTTAAAATTAGAACTGTTACCTATATTATGTTTTGAAATATATACCACGGTTAAATTACATACCGCACCAAGCGGCAAGCGCTTACGAATTTTAACCTTTTCAACGTTTAAAATATTGGCATTCTGCAAACTGACGGCGGTTACGTTACTGCACCTGCGCAAACCGGCGCGTTCGGTATATACTTACTAGGCAATAGAAAAGGGATATCACGCGAGGATTTGACACAGCGTAAGAAGGTCCTATGAAGTATTCGCTTCAATAAAGATGAAAGACATGATGCGGATCTATTGGCATTTATAAGTATACCAAGGAAATATTCGAATATGTACCTATATTATAATTTTCGACTTTGAGTATATTTTTTTTGTATACAAAATTATTATAATAAATACTGTAATAATTCTATTATAGGTTCTAACTTCTAACTGTCCAAGGACGTATACCTAGTGAAAGACGTTGCGATGTTTTCCAAGAAATAACCTGCACCTTCAAACGGATTTAATGACTTTTAATACCTACGATGAATTCACATCGGATGAATGTTTAATAGTTATTTTATTTTAGTCTCCGCGTTTTTATTGAACTAAACAAATGTGGTAATATAATAAAAATAAAAATACCGCATAAATATAATGTTATAATAGTAATAACACAATGCGCCGGCCGCCGAGGTGGTATATTATTATGTATCGTCACCGCGCATTGCGTTGTTATTATTTTAATGGGATATAATACAATATTATACTATATCGCGAGTGAATAGGGACGTGGAAAGCAAACGGCCAGGAAAACACGTGGGGAGGAAAAACAAATCCAAAGTGCACCATCTCCGCGTGCCAGGGCTCGTTATAAATTATTCTCTATACCGGTAAACCCATACAGTCTATATATAGCTATAGCTGGTTGTGTGTATGATAATATAACATAATATTATGTATCCCCAGATTCCAGCAGAAAACCCTCCTCAAACGCGCCGTCTCGTTTGTATAGTTTATTTTTGTTTTGTTTTTTTCCATCGCCGTATGTTGACGAGAAGTTATTATACGGCCGCATAACCGCACACGGAAACGTATGTTATATGGCAGACGCACACGGACACACATAGGTACAATGCAGTATTACAATATAATATTATGACGGTGGTCATATTTTTATCACAGTGACACTGTAGTACTGTACTGTAGTTATTTTCTTGGCACATTAAAATATATTATGTGTTTTTGAAAATATTTTTTTTGCAAATTTTTAACTCATTTATAGGTCAATTATTGAAAGGAGATATTAAATTATTACTTTATGTTATCATTTTTGGTCTTCAATTTTTTTTAAGACAATATAGCAATATATATATTTTTTCAACTTTATATTTCGAAGCAGAATATTTGCATGAGAATTTCGATGACAAATCGTATGTCCAATATTTAATTCATATGTAAGTGTTTAAGGTTTATATGAGCTTAGAACACGAATCAAAAATATAATATTTTCATTTAAAAAAGTAAAATACTTAAGAGATTGTAAAAAATGTTATGTTGGATTCAGATGGTGTAAACAAATTTCAAAAATACATACATATAAAATGATAGAATAACTATATAGAGATAAAAAAATCACTCTGTATATATTATATCCCGTAAAATCTAAAGGCTCCCTTTCCACGGTGACACTCGAGCCTACAGGCATCTCGATATTATTGCGGGAAAATGATTGATTTTTAGATGCCGGTGTACCAACGGCAAGAGAGATTCGTCGATATCAAATACGTTTCGATACATATTTATATAATATACGTACATATTTTACTAATATGGCGTGCTAGACCCATACGGTTTGGTCTTGTTGTGAATACCTTCATCGTAATAACATGTTTAATAGTATTATACAGACACCGGCCAATACAAAGAAACCAAACGGATCGAATTAATACGATTTTAAAGTTCAACCACGGTAGTTATATTCATAAGAGAGAAACATAGAGAGAAAAAGAGACAGAAATGCCAACATGTATATTTTATAATAATACGTGTCACATGTCACAACAGTTAATTAAGTTTGAAATCAGATCGAATCGGAATTGTATGGAATACAATTAAGATGATAACATAATATTATAATATGGATCTTCCTTTGAAATATAATTTAATAATCACTGTTACTTACTTATTACTTATAAACTGTAAAATGTAATAATATATTTTATAATGAAATATAAAGTTACTTACGTGTAGAGTTTTATTGAGGGGAGGGAGAGGTGATCGATATTCATTTATCAGGCAAGACTGCGGCGTTGTCCATTAGTTAGTTGGAAAGTACCTAAGTATAAATTATATTTTTTGTACCTAATAACTATTCATTCAAGTGAAATAGTTATTATTTGTGAAATTCGAGTAAAAAAAAATAGCAAGCAGAAGTAGGTAGGAGGTACCTATGCAAGTATAATATAATTTAATCTATTCAATTAATATTAAATGACTTTAATTCATTATTGTGAATAAACAACACACATCTTCTAGTATATAAGTACCTAGTGGATATTTTTTGTTCAAATTTGTATTTAAGGCAAACTATGTAAAGATATTTGACCTTTTAGAGTTTATTCGCTGGTTTAAAAAATCTTGAACATATTTTGATTACGTGTACCCATCATATTATAAAGTAGATGTATTACGTTACCATACAAAGTCAGTGGTAGTCGACCTAAATTTATAAAATAAAAAAAAATTCTGTAGGGTGATACCGGCTTTTGTATGCGTCTAAATATAACGCGTTCTGAGCATTCGTTTCGAGAGAAATATTTGGTTGATATATGACCCTACGCATATCACATATCACAATCCGTAGCCGATACGTTATCTTTTAATTGTACAATTCGATCCCATAACGATTTTGAATAATCACATGTCATCTTCAGAGTTTTTCGAAATCAAGACTTAAATCAACGGTTATAATGACAACTATCACAATAAATACGCCATGCATAATATTGAAGTGCCTACATTAATATTCAATGGATAGATACATGTCGATATTGTCTGTAACAGAAAGCAAAAAAAAAAAGGTTGAAATTACCATTTGTGATAAGAAGTTTTTGTTAACAATAAATAATTTATTTTTTACATATTTTATTAATTAAGACAGTTTTTTACAGCTGTATGTATCGATTTATTCAACTTAATATAATTATATTTGATACAGTGGTAAAATTCAAAGTTTGACCCACTCTTGACTCTTCGCAAAAAATATAATTAATAACGAAAAAACTGCAGATTATACCAACATAATTTTTAATCTTGTTTTATAGTTATGATGATGTACATTGTACAAAACTTTTTGCTTATCTTGATAATGGAAAAACACCGTATACCTACAAATATAATGTAGTTTAAAAAACAACACGCTAAACATAAAATAAAAACTTTTTTTCTATTGAAAACTTATAATATTTGAAGAGTCTTTGACTTTAAAAAGTAAAATATTCCCTATAGGTAAATTTCATTCGGTTTTATTTTATTTTATTTTTAATACACAAAAAAAAACAATATATTTATTATTAAATAATACAATAGTATGACGATGTATGTATTTTAAATTAAAAATACAATTAGAATAGAATAACATATGTAATGGCATAGGTAATTAGGTTTTGTCTTAGGGTTTTTAGAATATTTTTTTTACGCCTTAATGCCTTATAGAAAATATATGTTTCAATAAAATGTATAAAATGTAAATAAGAAATTGGTATTAAATTGAAAAACTTAAAATAAAACTTAAATAAACATTTACATATCATAGGTATGCAAAGTAAAACCATTCAAATAACAATGCATTTCATTTGTGTAAATACAAAATTAATTTAACACACAATAAAATAATACGCGTTACATTTATACGAATAAGTATAGACATTTTATTTTTTTTTATAAACTTCTGAACTATTTGAATAACAAAATTATACTTAGGCTCTTAATAAAAATAAATAATAGATTTATGACATCTGTAAGTAAACCAAATGATAAGCGAGTTAGTACAAAGACGAGACAAATCAAAAACTATAATGGTAGATTTTACTTCTTTATCACAGAAGAGCAAATATTATGTTTTGATAAAACTATCTTTTTCTACAATACGTATATATAGTATATGTACCTATATGAAAAACACAATAATAAAATTAAAATATTTATAAAATAATATTCGAACCAACATTGAAGGTATATTGGTTTTGCGAAGAATAATTTGTTTGATTTCATCAACTGTTTTTTTAATATTATTTTGACAATTGATATAAAACACATATTTTAATAATATAATTGAATAATTTAAATGATATAATAATAATAACAATACATATGATGATATTATATTATATTATTATTATCTGGTAAATGATCGATAGAAACTAGGATTGAAATGTTCAATGTGTATAATATTATATCACAGGAAAAAATAGAACAGTCAATGGAGAAGGGCGAGGGGTTTGTCCCTGCGACCTTTATAGGATTACATGGCCCTGGAAGCATATTAGACACATTCGCGTATTTTTTTCAGTAAGATCGCGAAAATACAAAAATACGTATATATAGGAAAATATCGAAGAAAAGTGATAAATGTTTTTACAGAGAACAGCCCTTTTGCCAGTCACTCAAAAATAGACCGACGCCCTGTATAAAGTCGGCTTAAATTATCAATCGATAGGTATCTCTTACAAATATCACATGGTTACTGAACCGTGTAGTGTCTCACCCACTCCGTCCCTGTAAAGAAGTAAGTATAAAGTAGGTATCAAGGATTGTTTCAGGCGCGTTTATACACAAGTAGTTATATATATATATAGTATACGAGCATTAGTAAATTAAAAATAGGAGTACAGAAAACGTCGAGTTATTAAAATTATAGTTATTATTCGACTTAGAGTACGTGTAGGTTTCCGCAAGATTTCGACTTGGAATCGAGTAAACACATTTTTTGCAATATTTCCTTAGCGATATGTAATGATAGTGAAGTTTTCGATCCATGTATAGCCGTTTTCCGTTGGTTCTGTTTCTTTTTGTCTCTGGTCTCGCGCAGACGAATTTGTTTCAGCACACCAACCAACAACTCATCCACATTATGTTGAATACCACTAGAAGTTTCAATGAATTTACATTCCCGCAAGCATGCCAATTGTTTTCCCTCTAAAATGAAAATAAAGTATCCAACAATAATTATTTTTGCATTAATTTCGATTCAAAGGTCAATGAAATTCTTGGACGGTGAATTTGGGTATTTAAATAAGTCTACCGGTCATAGCACAATATGACCATTATCGTTAGTATGCAACAATAAATGCATATTATAATTATAATGTACATAAATTATTATAAAAACACTTAGCTCAGTTATAAATTATTTACGAGACTAAACCCATTTTATTTTTTTTTATGTATATAATATTAAATACGAACAATAACGATTGATGGAATTCCGAAAGTTACCGACTTTGGGAGAAATCATGAATTTATTAGTATGGTTATAGTGCGCCATTGGCCATTAGTATATACCTACTACGATTGAGTGTTGAATAAATAATTTATTGGGTTAATATTTACGCCGAGAAGTAATTAATACTAAATGGATTTAATGTAGGCCACTATTTAATAGTAGGTACAAAATGTTTATTTTTCCTGTCACAAATTGAATCAAATTTCACATTCGAATCGAATGCTCATTTGATGAACATATCTCATTTCCAATACCCTTAGAGTACTTACAAATTTAATTTCAAAGGGTCACATCACATACCTTTTAGTGGCTTTATTAAACACCGACCTGTGAATTACATAATTTACATGTAATACGACACTTGTAAACATAACGCCTTTAAACTAGGGGTATGAAATAGAAAACCATTTCTTCTAGTGGTGTCAATATATCATCGGAGTTTAAACTATTTAAATATTGTTTACCTTCGGTAGTAATACATCTTGCTCTCATCAGATCCGCCTTGTTGCCGACCACAATGACCGTCTTCTCGCGAGTATAGTTCTCTTGCCACAGATAGTTCAATATTTCTTCGGCTACTTTGAACGATCCTTTAGACACTACCGAGTAAACCACAATGCAAGCATGTGGTTCGTATGTAGCAATTGAATTTTCTACCTGAAATTAACATTTTAATATTTATATTATTATTAATGCGTTTAATTATAATATAATAATAATAGTTTACACAATTGAGATTATTTTATGTTTATAATTAATTTTTTATAGGCATAATAATCACATTATTCGACATTCTAATTATTTATAGAAATTGAAAAACATATACATTGTTGCAGACTTTTAGTTTTCAGAATTCCATATTTTGTGTACCTATTTAAATTTTAAAAATGTACACAATTACAAACAATTCACGTCTTGAGACAATGTAAAATGTAAAATGTATGCAGGGTGAATAACAAGGAAATCAAGTAAGGTATACAAATAATATACAATTAATACTAATATAGCTAAAAAAAACAAATATTTATAAATACGTTTTTTTTAAATTAATAATTGTATTTATATATTATTTCTTATTATTTTATTATAAATTTAAATTTAAATTTAACAATTTTTTCACTGTCGTCAAATGCAATTTTGATAATTTGATATGTGTATGACGTAGAAGATCGAATTTGATATAATTGTACTTTATAAACCAAATTCGTATCCGTTTGTATCAAGTATATTTATATGCATCACTTATATTCAAATCATTGTAGGTATCTACTTACAGTAAATACAATTTGAAAAAGTACACAGCAAAGTATAAGTAGGTAGGTACCAATTATAATTAATGTGCCGAGAACACTACCGTAAAAATTATTAGATACTTCGATCACGTCAACGTGATTGGCACAGAACTGGTGCGACGTCATCGCGATCTATTTGAATATATATTTTGGTAATCGTTACAATAACCATTGGATTTTATTCCCTTAGGTTTTCAAATTAGACATTCATCATTGATTTTGACTGATCAAAACAAACAATGCAATAACAACAAAAGCAAAAAGTTAGTTTAAACAAATTTACAATTACTGCAGCGTACAAGCACATTTTTTTTTACAACTTTTAAAAAAATATCCTCTTCTATAATAGTTATTACATTTTAAATCCTAAATGTGTACACTATAAAATATTTCTACAACTCTAGCACAGAGGCGTACTAATGAACGGATATGGGGGTGGATTCTCCCGCATGACCTTTTTTTTTTGCCAGAAAATATTTATTCATATATTGCTATTTTTAAACTACAGATAAAAACACAAGTTCTTGGTAAATGGCGAAATTTGGTCGACGAATACCAAATAACATTAAGAGGATGTCAGTGCACTATTTTTTTTTCTCTCTGGCCCACGCGCAACATAGACATAACGTATTTACGCAGAATCATTTTTTCTATGCTTTTAAATAATCTTAGAGTAAAATCTTTCATTACAAAAAAGATAGGGACTAATATTTTTAGGGGGAATGTCATATCGATTTTTCTAAATATTGTATCAAAATAATTTAAACATAATTTTAATGTACAACATTTTTTTTGTTTATTTTGAAAGTCGAATACAAAGTCAATTAGCAATAAAATATATAAAATCCATATGTCATTTCCTCAAAAATATTATTCTCTATCTTTTTTGTAATGCGTCGTTTTACTCTAAGATTACTTAAAAACATAGAAAAAATGATTCTGCGTTAATGCGTTTTGTCTATGCTGCGCGTGGGCCAGAGAGATGAAACCAAATAGTGCGCTAACATTCTCTTAAGAATTAATGCTCAAATGCCAATGTTGATTCTGAGAAAATGAACATGGGATATTCTTAATTCATACACTATATTATCATATTAAGTGTATTATATTATTTGCCTTATGGGTATTTGGTACGTCAACGGAATATAAAAATTAGGCGTGCCAAATTAAGTCATTGATGAGAAAAGTCTAAAAAGTAGACAGTTGGATTTTATGTTATAGATGATAATGACTATATGCATATGATGGGCAAATAACTATTAAGTATCAACTATGCATGGATAATGTTGTAATAATGTTTAAATGTTACATATTACTATGTAGCCTATATAATATATTAACCGGTGAAGCCTGCATTTCGCACAAGATTGAAAATTGCCTACTCACAGGAGCACATGCCTACACCATCGTATTTTTTGTCATGCTTCTGCTGCCTCCGAAACCACCTCTATCGATAGGTTACGGTACCTAATCCATGAAGAACTATCTGATTTATTCTGTTCTCGATTTCTAGATTCACCAGCAAATTGTTTCATAGAAAAGCACGGGACTAACCCACCTATTAGCAATTTTAAATTCAGTAATTAATTTTATCATTTCCATTATTCATGTAAAAAAATATGAATTATTGGTGTTAACTAATGTTCATAAATAATGACTAATCTAGAACAATTCTGAAACAAAATGAAACTGAAAAATAGTGTATAATGTATTTTTTAAATATATTCATTTTAATGACTTATGAATAAAAAGTTTTATGTGGATTTTCCAAATAAGCTGAAAGTTGGCTCGATTTGAACAAGAGTTAGTATTTCTCAACTCTTTTATTTTATCTCCTAATTAAATCATTAATCAACTCAAACTTCTTCTAAAATCTCTATGGGATTACTAGAATACTAAATATAGTATATTAAAGTGTTTCTAGATAATAAAGTTCAAAATAAATTATGCTCTGTTAAAAATACAAGATCAACAATACGAAAAAATAAAATTGACCTTTTTCGGAACCTTAAGTTTATATAATTTTGTTGGAAAACTTAATAACATATGCTATGAGTTACCACTTACCATAATCAAGGTTAATGATAAGTTGAATAAATTCTACACTAATAGAGGAGTGGCGCTGAATGAAATTAAAACCAACAGTTCAAATAGTTTGATTTACCCACCCACCTCTTCAAACGACTGTAAAACGGGCTTAACTAATTATATATCAATAGTTTAATGACATTCATGTGTATATTAAAATTATACCAAAAATATTAAGAAGTAGGTATACTTTATTATTTTACCAACCCGCCACCAAACCATCCAATTTTTAAGGCAGTTCAATTGAACTACCTGAAGTGCATAATCGGGACCACTGTAGTAGAGTCAATGTAATCCGACATCCATATATGGGACCCGAATATTGTGGAATTATTCGATTCGTCATATTATTTGAATTCAAATAAAATTTATATTTAAATTCAAAAATATTAAATTACAAGAATATAGGTAGGCACTATAGGCATATATTACTACTGTTTATTGTAATATATAAAAAAAAAACTGAGGAAGTAACTCTGCTGTATAGTAGGTACTATCTAGGTGTCCAGTGTTCCTCATTGAGTAGGTCACTGTAATGGATGTATTAAAAAATTTGAACTCATGTATTCATGTATTTTTGAAATTATAAAAGTTACTGTATTAACAACTTATAAGGAACCCCTGCTATCAAATTTTCAAGCTTTAGCTATTAAAGTTTAAAATTGTGTAAGGTATTAACTATAAAATAGTTTTTATTTTTGTGGTTTTAAATTCTTGTGATTTTGATACAATTCAAAGTTAAAATGCTTGTAAAAAAATATAAAAAGGTCAACAATTTTAAATGGCTATAGAAAGCTCAAAATAATTGTATCATGTCAATGATATGTAAATATTATTATATTTGGTGAATATTTTTAATTCTTATGGTTATTTATTTTTGTATTACAGCAAAACTTAAAAAAAACAAAATCGATTTTTCAAATAAAAGGTCTTGCGGAAATGTTTAAATTTTGTTTTTCCCAATTATTTTGAAAAACACTTTTTACCCCTCCCCCCATTCCAGCCTCAAGTACAAACTATATCCTATTCGCTAGAATAAATCTCCCTCGATATAGAAGATCGATGCATTTTTCTACAGTGAAGTGTCTTCAGACAAAATAAAAAATAACACATCATTGTAAAACTTATTAAACTCCTTTCCGAATCTAATATTACATACTATAAACATATTTAATTATTTTGTTTTGTACTATCTCTTGTCTTGCAATTTTATAAGATAATATATCTAATCGGTTTATCGGGATGGTCCAGTTGAATTTATTGATTTTATAAGCTATTTGGTCATTATTATCGAAAATAAAATGGTTCCGGATTACTGGACGTGTCGGATTATCACGTAGCCGCATTACCGAGGCTCTATTGTACGTGAATTACTAATTTTTGTTTATCTTCGTGATACCACGATTAAATGAGGTTTTATAATTCATTGAAAACAGCATTAAAATATTGGTCTGTGATAATTACAATTAAATCATTAGGTACATTAAAATATTGGTTATTAGTTTTACAATAAATTAAAATGTAATTATTAAATATATAATAAATACACAAAAACCATTAGGTTTTAGTTGTATAGCTTACGTAATTTTGGAATGAACATTTTTTTTTACAGTATGACGTGATACTCAAACCCGGATTAATACCTTTATAGGGGCCCTGGGGCCGATACCTGACTGTGGGCCCCCAATCCTCATCAACGAAAAAAAATTCATTTCTCTGCTTATACTTGTTTGAACACTATGTCTTATTGCTGTATTATTGGCTATTGCTGTATTAGTGCACATAATACATTTATAATTACTTACCTACTGTTAAGAAATAATATAACCATTAATTAAATATTATACATATTATGTCAATTTAATTATAATAAAATAACAAAAAATAATAATACTATTTATTATTATTATAATATCGATTTACATAAAAGATGAAAGTTCTAAGCGGAACGATGAATGTATTGATTTTACAATGATGCAAGTGTTTTTTTTATGCGTGTCTATCATCACCTTTTGGTGCAGTAAAAATGCTTCGATTTTCTACTTTAGCATCTTTTCTGGTAGAACAGTGAATATAGTTGAGAATTTGGGGAGACATTTTAAGTGTACTCCTTATTCAGTAAGTCATTGTAATGTATATGTTAATTTTGAACACAATGAAATCATTGTATACGAAAAACGATTCTGAGCAAAGATGGTCTGTCAGCTTTTTTTACTAAGTATATTTTATTGTTATTAAAGTAATTAATGTCACTATTAGTATAGTAGGTACCTACCGTAGGTTGAATCAAGTTTTGCCGAAAACAATGCATTTATTATATATTATTTATTACCTATTATAATAGTATATAATATATTAATTATATTGTATATTATTGTTATTAAGTGTTAAGTCAATACTGAGTTACCCTGTAGAACGGTGTGAATAGGACATGTATATATAGGAAATAGCTTAAGGTTAATCTAAGTGTTTTGAAAATGTCATTGTATGTAAAAAATATAATTACATAAACGTCTGAATTCCTTACAAATAATAATTTTGAATTACGATAAAACATATAAATATGTGCCTGTATAATATATTTATTACATCATCGTCTACTTTTCAAACTTCAATGAAGCCAGAAATTAATTTAACATTCCGTATAATTTATATGAAACAATTATTGGTCCATTTTCAAACCACCTCAACATATTTCGTATCTTAAAAAAGTTGAAATGTACAATGTTATATAATGTAAAAATGTAAATATTTATTTAAGCAGTATATAAAATCTTTGTAGTTGATGATAAAAATAAAAGAAAAAAACATTCATTGTTGTTATATTGACAAAAGCCAAATGGCTTACAACAATAAAATAATGACTAAAATCTTTATTTTTCGTATACCTACTCAAATATACTGATTTAATTTACTACCTGTTGGAAACTACCCTATAAAAGTTAAATATCAAAAGATTTTCTCTTCTAGGTATAAGTCGTTTATACGTTATATATAAATGAAGAAAAATCACACATAATTGTAAAATTAATAAATTCATATTTTTATTTTGAAATTTGAATACTTTAAAATTACTAAATTTGACTTTTTCTTAAAAATGTAATGTTTCCCATACGGACTTCTATGTATGTCAAATATACAACTTTATAGAGAATATTTTCGAAAACTACAAAAATATGAGCATATTAAAAAATAACTAATCACTTTGTAGATATATCAACACTATTAGGTAGGTACTACCTAATAAATTATAACGTATACGTGTACATGAGTAATATTATTAATACCATCAAAATATTAAACATTTAAAAAATAAAGAGTAGGTAATCGATAAATAATACTTTGAAGTACAATTGATTGAAGTAAATCAGTCTAATATTTGATTAAAAAAATATTAGTTATATAGGTATACCTAATAATGTAATAATTAATTATTAAATTAATTACTTTCTTTTAGAAAACTTTTATTTTTTTTTTTGATGAGTCGACGTCTCTATGCGCCCTACCCAGAAAATGTATGGCCTGAATAAATGATAACGTTAATGGCATTTACAACATTTGTTTTATATTACTTTGGAATTTGGTAGCTGTTTTGACCCTACGGATACTAATTATATATTTTACTCCCCCCCCCCCCATCATTATGACATTAGTTTGTGTAATTGTATGTATACAAATTTTACTACGCAAGTTAAATATTTTGTATGCAAAGTATGAAATTACAAGTGAATAGAAAAACATATCCTTAGTTTTACAAATTGTGAGTTACCTATATTTAAGTACTTGTGTGTTTAAGGAAATTACTTTTTACTGTAAATGTGCTTCAAACCACCACCACTATTAAAACTATGAATTTCTAATTTGTACCTCCTATACTATTTATTTTATTTTATAGTCTCCTATAAGCTCGGATTAAATTATTTTTATAAATGTGTGAATGAGGTTAAAATTGTTCATACTATATTATGTTGTGACACTTCATGTTGCAATAAAATAAATATTAAATGACTTGAATTCGTCACCAGGGATTAAATAATTTATATTTCTACCACATTTAATAAATATTTAAAATTACTAATCGATTCATCATTTATAAACTACGTAGATATATGTAGCAAGCTATAAACACTGAAAGACCCATTATCAATGAAGAAGGTTATTTCTTTATTAAAATAGTTTTCGAAAGTGATAAATCTTCGTACTAAAATTTAAATCTAACTTTACAGACATCTGCGTAAAAGTAGGTGTCCTACTATTCCTCTTCAGAATTTTTTTTCGAGCATAAAAAAGCCAAAGTTATTTAATTGATGAGTTAAATTAAATAATATCAATTTTTACAAAGTTTTACTCACGTATTTTCAATATTACTGCACAGAAATATAAAAATCAAATGTTTGACGGTTATTAATTTTTTCATAATTAAATAATAAGAATAAGTAATTTTTTAATGCAATGGATATTTAAATTCAAAATTAAGTTAAACACTTGTATTAACTGTATAATGTATTCAAAATATATACATAATAATGTATAATTGGTATAAGCATATTGTAAATTATAACTAATGGAATTTCAAGTCAAAGTTAATAAACACAAACATTTATAAAATATATAATATAATATACCTATTATACTATTTATATATTATATTCAGTTATAACATATATAATATACACATATGTATTAGGTATATTGATTATTATATCGTATACTAATAATATTAGAATATCAATAAGATACTTAAATATATCTAATAGGATACACCAATGTTTAGAAGAAAAGTTCATTATGTACGTACCTATACGTTCATATGAATTGATTTCTCATTGAGTTACATAATAACTAATCACCAAGGTTTCTTCGTTTTTAATTATTTTTTAGTCAACGGACTTAAGTTAAAATTTCTTTTTTCCAAGAACCAGAGATAATCCAAGAACACTCTTTGGCAACAACGCAAGTAATAATTAATTTACAGAATGTACTCCCTAGGGACTAGAGTAATTACTGATTACATTTTCATATAGCATACGGTATACCGATTAGTTTACCAACTACCTATGAGAATTACGTGCATTTAACTTTAAATACAAATTATGATTTACTCAACGGGATTAGTTTTCTTATAGATATGTATTTGTCAGAAAAATTACACTGATAACCAATATTTATATTTTTTAGTGGAGCAAAAGAAAACAAATTATATAGGTTTTAAATAATAATAGTAATAAAAAAACTGAGGAACTTGATCTACTATATAGTAGAGTGTAACTATTAGTATATAGTCATTTAGTAAATCACTGTATTGGATGTGTTAAATTTTAATTCAATGATAAATCATTGTATACGAAAACCGATTCTTAGTGGAGAGAATATAATGGAGAGTATATGATTCATATATTTCGAAGGATATTTTATTATATATTAAAGGATAGGTATTTATATTACAGTAGTTTAATTTACTATTGATGATACGGTAGGCTGTATTATTTTTTTGCCGAAAACATCGCAACATATTATATATTGTTGTTATTAATTTTTGGAGTCACTACCAACTTACCTAAGAGCGGTGTGTACAGATTTATGGTATGATTTTATTTAATATATACTTTGTATATTTTTATATATTTTTTGCCTCTTCTAAGCCTAACAGCATTGCATATTTTAAATACTAGAAAGGGAAATATAAAAATCAAAATTTTAACTGTTGTTACATTTTTTCATAATTAAATAATAATATAGAGTACCTGGATAATATAATATAGAAATTACTTAAATACAAAATTATTTTAATTGAAATGTAAGCCATAATTTGTATATGTACAAGCTAATCTCGTATACGACTTACAATGAGTTTACTCATTTAAGTTTTACAAACATGAGGTACAATAGAACCCAAATAGTACATCATTCAATATGAAAAGAAAAACATTTAAGTTTAATCATATTAAGTAAGTTTAAATGATAAATTTTATCATTAGAATATGAACTATTGATTAACATTGAGTATGCTCAATACATTTATTTTTATTATACATTTTACAGGTAATACTGCACATGTATAAAGAAATTCAAACATAAAACTATTTTTTTCCTATTAAAAAATAAACATAAAATATGTCATATTTATTGAAGACATTTTTAGAAAAGAAAATACTTATTCCAGAGGGCTGAAGGATCTTACTTCAATACATTTTATTATTTTTTATTATTTCTATAATATATTGCAGAAAAAACAATAACACTTTTTTATGTTTAAAATATATATTGTATTATAATGAACAAGATAAAAAAATAATACAATGTAAAATATAAATCTTGTAAAAAGGATATTGTCTTTAATATTGAATTTCTTAAATTCTTATCGTCATCGTATTAATTTTTTTCATTTCAATAACCGTATAAATTACATAGCATAATTGAAATTGTAAATTAAATTAGACATAAAAGAAATGTTATAAAAAAAAAATGTAGTTAAACTTAGTTTAAACCTCGTTTACTTTTATACAAAATAAACGATGTTTAGGTACACAAAAATATATAAATGATTATCCATCAATTCCATATTTCCATCAGTAATTGTTGCGAAAAAACATCCCTGAAGACCTTAGAATTTATATGTTATGCTTACCTCTAAAGTATTTTTTATATTTGATCAAAATGTTAATCCTATTATAAATACATGACAATTAATAGGTAAGTTTTATATTGTATTGAAATTATTTTCTAAAATTTTATTTTTTAATAGAACTGATTATATTAAGAATTATTTTATTTGATCTCATGCATGGTTAAACCATTTACAAAGCTAGTTAATGTATTTATTATATTAATTAATTATTACTTATATTTACTATTGTTATTATTATTACTGTATTTCAAATTTTGTTTTATTATTGCGTGGGATATTCTTATTTACTTTAATAATAAGATAAAAATCATTTTTATTTTCATTTATAGAATAGATCATGTTAAAATCTTGTCCAAATCATATTGAATATATTACAGGAAAATATAACCTAAAGGCTAAAATAAACTATTTATTATTCAGTTGAAATATTTTTAAACTTCAGTTATAAAAATATCGTTTAGTATATATTATATTATTATGTAAATATTTATTTATGTTAAACAATATGTAAAAATATTAAATATAAATATTTCAAAACTACACAGGTCCTTTAACTAACCTTAGTTATTATAATAACCCTTGTATTACTTATCTAAACACGAAAGTATAATTTAATAAAAAATATGTACAACGAAATCACCAAACCATATTATTAGGTACCTATTATACATTACGGGTGTTGGTCAATACACCACCAGCTATAGGTTACAGGGACAACTTATTCTTTAATTTTCAAAATTTAAATTAAAGTGATTTAAACATGTAAACTTTTTATTACATAATGGTTTTGATACTATTGTCCGTCAAAATGGTCAAAATTAAACTGTATTATACTAGCTATGCACAAGATATATTTACACTATGTTTGTACCCATCAGATAAACAACAAAATATATACCTGCGTCCTACTTATAGGAATGTATACTTATTACTTACTAATTACTATATTATGCACTATAGTCGTACGCGACAATGATACGTACTATATGCGTTTTATCAGCAAATATTAACACATGCTAATATATTAAATAGATTTAATGTTATTTTGTATTTGTATTTGTATTTAAAAAAGTTTGATAATATAACATAATATAATATACAATATAAAACATAATCGTTTTGATAGTCATTTTAAACATTTGTTGAATAATTATCCTATTATAGCATAATAGTGTGTAATTTTTTTAACAGTAAATACTTATTAAATATCTCGAATACCTAACATTAACGATTTTGGAAATATTTTTCTGAGAATTTCATTAAATAATATCCAAATTTTGAATGAATAGTTAATTAGGTAGTTAACTTATTTAAATATTGGATAATACGAATTATTGTTTTTAAATTCGACTGAATATGTTATTCATTATTATAAATTATAAAAAATATTTTTTTGGGAGGGATGGTATTGTAGATATATTTTTAATTTTGTAATTGTAGATATTTTATGAAAGTCAAAAAAAAAAATGGGTGTCACTCAGTATAGTAGGTTACAAGTGGGTCGCTGTAATGGATGGTGTTGAATTTGAATTCAATGATATATCGTTGTATAAGAAAAACGATTCTGAACGAAGCTATTACAGTAATATCATAGGCTGACTGACCGTCTATAAAATTACTTAGTAATATTATTACTAAGTATATTTGATGATATTATTGTGAATAAAGTAATTGATTTATTATAACCTATTTACGTGGAACCTTGTTTTAAATTTTCAAACCTTAGATATAAAAGTTGAACATTTTATAAATTTTCAACTAAAAAATATTATTTTTAAATTTTAGATTTAATACATTTTGTCAAAATTCTAACATAAATGCTTATAAATAAAAATATGCTAATATATTTTTGGACGGCGCTTTTGAAAAATACTGGGAACTAAATTCACTTTCCCACCGGAAAAGATACTGAAGTGGAAAATCGAAACATTATTTCTTATTACTTATCGTGTACACAGACATAAAAAAATTAAAATATTAAAAAACACATTATTGTAAAATCAATAGTCCATTGGTGGAAATCGGGGGGGGGGGGGGTATCACCCTAAAAGTCCGTCAAGCCCCCTCCTTTTTTAGTTTTGTAGGTTTGAAGCTCACATTGATGTTAATAGTGATAGTCCCTCGTGAAATTTGAATGGATTGCGACTATGATCGCTCCGCTCAGAATCTAAAAAATATGCTTTGATCCAATTCTGCAGTTAAACCTATAGGTTATAATCAATGAAGAGGTAAGTATACACATGAAAGATGACTTCTATACATCAGAGGGACTTCCCCGTTTTTTATATACTTAGAAAAATAATGTATTTTGAAACATGAAATCAATAATGATATGCTATCATAAAAAAGTTAAAACAAATGATAACAATAACAAGTGGGTAGTAAAAATATATTTATCTTACAATTTCTTCTGCAATATGTATAGTTTGAAAAAATAAGTTGATATATTTCGAGAGAATAAGTGTACCCACTGTTAAAAATTAAAAGTATCACTGAATCCCAGTATAAGCATGATATTTTTATAGGCTTTAGATTTAAAGCCACGATGAAAGCTTACAAATTTGATTTTTGGAGGTGTTTTCAAAATGTTCGACGCTTTTTAATTAACTTATCATATATGCAATCATATTATATATATACTATTGCACATACGGCGATAAAAAATTATACAATCGGAATTTTTTTTTATTTGACTTATATTGGGGCTTATATTGTATTAGACGTCCAGCACAACCACAGCTCAGCGGGCGCACTGTCTCAGCTGGCGTGTAATATTCGCTATAATTTCCGAAGCGTGTGTATTATGGTATTATATGCGTATAATATTATTATTGTAATCGCGGCTACAGCGTAGCCATGTAAACATAACACTATATAACAGTGTACAGCTCGATCGCGGCGTTAATAATAGGATGCGACATGTGAACACGCGATAACATCGATAATAATAACAGTGGTGGAAAATTTCGCGTGCACCAGAAAACTATAGCTTTTTCGGGATAACGAAAACCGTCGCTTCTGTGTCCTAAGGGAATAATATTATATGTACATGCGGTTTATTTTAAAGCATGTATATAAGTGCAGTATAAAAATTATTAATATTTTATTTATACCTATACTTAGCTAGCACCTAACTATCTCTAGAAATAACACTAGTAATTTTTTTTTTTTTTAATGAGGGAGGCTGTCAAATTACAATTTACAATAGCAGTCACTAAAGTCACTAGTTGGAGTACCAACTTCCTCCATATAACAGAACACCTAGGCACCACATCGTGAAAATGGCTATGCAAAACGATTGGCGTTTTTACATTTTAAATATTCAAAAGGCCTTTACATTGAATTCAATTTTTTCATAATTGATTTAGTCTATTTTGTCTAGCTAATATAATATAAATAAATTTTAAACTGTGGAAATCGTTACAATTTACGTTTTCTTTATAAACGTAGCACGTAGCCACGTAGGTACTACAATTCGTTATCATAAAATCATGATTAACTAGATATCTTTAATCGGGCATCAAATGAAGACTAAAATTAGTCGAATATTAGAAACGACAATCGACGACGACGGTCAGTGACCGTTGAGACTTTGAGAGTCGTCATAATTATCATTATCGGTAAAATTGAATAACACTATTGATCTATTGGATAAGTTGGACAGAATGTATTGAAAAAAGTGAAAACAACACTTTTATAGTAAACCTAACTACTCCTTAAGTACGGAAGTTTTTTTACTTAGAAAAGTATGATTTATTTAACTCTTGGTTCTCTTATCCAAAATGTTTTTTTTTTTATATTGTTTCAGTGTATGCAAAACGTTGGGTTTAAATAAAACAAATAATAAATTTAAATTACATACACATCTGTTGTACTGTAATTTTAGCCCGTTGTAAACATTGTGGTTATAACTTATAATTATTAATTCTTCGACACACCTTTTGTCAACAGTCACCAGGTCACCTCTATAAAACTACAAGGGGGTTGTACAACAGAGGTCTAAATACCGCTGCGCTGTATAAAATATAACGTAACACGCAAGAAAACCGCCATATTTCAATATTAACAGAAAACTATTTTGAGCCATAGTAGAATTATAGTAGAAGCGTACAGTGACGAGGGGTACCGCACTGCAGAATTGGAGGTCTCACATTTCCATTCGTCCTGTCTATAAATATCAAACATCAAAATATACCAATTTGTTTAGTTTTACACACGTGAGTGTATTCGAAATGTTAAATAATATGATCGTTTACTGAAGTCGACAATAAACACTTTGTACGAAATATAGGTGCAACACAAAACATAATATAGAATACGATAAATATATTTGGCGCTGTACCTGATAACCTATACAGTATACAAAGAGCGTATATAGTTGTAATATTACAGTCTTCTTCTTATTCTATCCGGGCACGCGCGTCCGCCGCAGGCCGCAGCGGCATAATAATACCTGAGTAACAACCATGTAGAAAAGGAATAGAATAACGACTTTTAACGTTCGTTTTATGTTTTGTTTTGCGGACGATAGAATGGTGAATATCGCCACTCCCTCCACTAACACTATGCCACCGGTTGCAGGACCGGCAGAAGTGGCCTCTGCACCAACGGCCAGAGTACAAAGTATATTAATATTATTATATATTATATTTACGGTCTCCCCTGCGCACATGCATCGACCAGCGTTTCCTTCCGACACTCATTACCCCTCCAATCCCCCCCCACACATACCCCACGATAGGCCCCGGTCGGGGGTCGCCGGAGCGGAACAAAAGGAACGCGGCAGCTGCCGATGCGCGTGTATTTTGTAACGACGTTATGTGTTTTGCCCGTTGGCCGATTGCTTTTTGCCGTTGTATACTAGCGGCAGTCGGTCGGGCGGCGGAGGGGACGATTGTATACTCGCGCGCGCGCCACGGGTCTAACGGTCGGAAGGCGCGGGGATGAGAATGTACCAGTACCAGCCCCCCCGCCACCACCACTTATACCAAACCGAAATATTTGTACATAATATAATATTATGTAATATTGTACCTTTATAATATCCGGAAGGAGATAGTGAAGTGGTAATATATATAAGTATATTATAACATATCGCGTAAGGCGGAGATGTCAATTTTACCGTTGATTTAAAAATAAAACGATTTGGAAATTGTGACTGTGGGGGAGGAGTGCGGACATGTTGACGTACCTATAGTATGTATATATTGTAGTCTGTAAAATTATATCATAATATCCAGTACCGTATGACAGTATTAATGCACTTGTATAGTAAGTTATACATGCACATTTAACATTTGACCCCGTCTTGTAAGATTCACAGTTTCTTTTTTTTTAAACTAACTAAATATAATAAATCAGCAAAATTAAATTCTGATTGCTTGAATTACTTACATATTATTATTATGTATACGCAATACGCTTGTACTATGCCACTATGGTCAAGCAACCCTGCTTAAATTGCGTTAGTATACCTCTTGGAGGTAGGTACTGCATGAGTATCTAGGTAGGTTGTGTGCAGGTCTCCAGGTGTAGGTACCAGTGGCAAGTATTCTGTCAATATTAATTAGTAGAAGCGTTTAATGATTATATTCACTACATTGCTGCGATTGTAATCCTCCGGTTTACTTGTCTAATCTCGCGTATTCGCGTATTTTTTCATCACGGACTCAATTACGTCCCCTTTGCTTATTATTCGCGCAATAAATTATATTATTGGTTTCGACCTGCAGATGACAATATCGCGATTTAATCAATACGTACAAATGTACAATATATTTTACACGAATTTCTCTCGATGTGTCGTAAATTATATATATGAGAATGTACAGATTTTTTTTTTGAAATCATGTCTTAATATTCGACGACCTGGAACTTCGCGGTGAGGGCTACGTTTGGTATACAAATATACAATCGCGTATAATGTTGTACAATATTATGTTAACTTATATTTACGAAGACGTTCGCAAAGACCGTTCCTAGTTTCTACCGCT
Source organism: Sitobion miscanthi (assembly GCA_008086715.1). NCBI lineage: Eukaryota > Metazoa > Arthropoda > Insecta > Hemiptera > Aphididae > Sitobion > Sitobion miscanthi. The sequence goes on from CM017805.1 coordinate 2,640,123, forward strand.
ACGCCACCGCCGCCTCTCACAGTCGCGTTTATCTCGCGCCAATAACAATCGCTGCAGAAGGGTTTTTGCAACCATAATATAATCCTTTACAGTATACAGTTGTATTATACTTATATATTGAATACCTACGTCGCATTACGCGCGTTTCTATAGGTCTACGGTGCCGCCCGCATATAAGCGTAAACACAATACTCGTATGATGTGCGTACACTTAGAGCACACACGCACACACACACACACACACACAACCTCTTATACACGATATCATAGTAATATTATACGTAGGTATAGGTACACACACAACACAAATTTATGTGCACAAACTTATTCGGTTTGCAGCTGTCACCGGCGGACGCGTGCCCAAACATCTGCTCCCGCGCTTCGTCAAAACACATGGCCCGCCTCTAGCCCGCCGCCAAACGCGAGACCGGTTGTTTGCGTCGTAGCCGACTACCGACAGTCAAACGTCGTCGTCATCGCGAGCACACGCCAGAAGACCGTACCGCGATAATAGTGATCGTAATAATAATAATAATAACAATATCGCTACCGTCCCGATCATCGAGTGTGGCGCTGCTCGCCGAACGAAGGATTTTCCAGGACGTTCCAGACGATATTTATACGTTTATATAATATCGTCGAATCACGACACCAGGTCAGTTGGTATACGTTTAAGGTTTACGGCACAAAGCTCGTTTGGCTTAAAAAAAAAAAAAACAGAACGAACGCGGTTTACGCTTATAAAATCATAATAATATATAAGGACAATGCAGCGACAAGAGGTTGCTTTCGTATTTTGTGCCGTTCGGCGACGATGTGAGACGGTGGCGCGAAAAACGCGGTCGGGGTGCAAAGTTTTCCGTTATGTTTTTGTAAAAGACCTTAAACTTTAGTTGTTATGGGTTATACTACGACTGGCGCAACTCCAAACGAACACCTCGGCATCTTGCAAACCCAACCATCGAACTTTTTTTCGTAAGATTGGTACACAAGTCCCAAACTTTTTCATTGGGTGAAACGCATGATTGCACATGTTTGCCATTTTTAACTGTAGAAAATCATAATTTATCTACCCAATTACAGTCTTAGGACTGAAAATATAATTATAGGTACTGTTGAATTGGTTATAAATCATTTTTTTTAATTTTCATAAAATAATAATAATATAAGTCTTAAAAAATTAAAAATTGTATTTATTCAATATATAATTATGTACATTATATATAGGTACGTATGAAATATAAATATATATATATGGATAGGTTTTTTTCATTATTACCTATTTATTAAAAATATTAAATATATTATAAAAGTACTAATAAGTATAAGAGTATATAATAAATAGGTATATAAACTATCAAATATAAACTTAGTTATTACAAATTTTTACCACGAAATCGTGTTCTGCCATTACCATTACCTGCGGTAGCTAATATTGTAACAGACATTTCGATTTCATTATATTATGCTCAATTTTTAACATTGAATATCAGTAAGGAATAAGGATAATTATTGTGAACATAATTTATTGGGGTTCGTGTAAAGCAATTGTTTTGTGGTTATTTTAGATTAAAAAAAAAGTAAAATCGTACAATTACGATGCACCGATTTTCATATTAATCTGTCACTACTCGCCTATGACCTTTTTAATCACTCTCAAACTATGCGTGTCCGCGCGTCTGGCATCTCATGTCTTCTTCCTTTGGAAACAGGATGTAATAAATGGTTCATTTATCTTAAACACAGACTACTCAACTCATATGGAAAGAAAATCTTTGTTCTTCCGAGAAACACGCACTTCTCTACTTTTGGAGTTTAGTTAATATAAGAAAACTATTGATACACCGACCAAACTGATACAATTATGTTCTATTTTTTTCAAAATGGCCGATCTTATATCTTATATGAAGTTGGTCACATTAGCTCAGATGCATTAGATCCTCTTTCCCACTTCAATAAAATACTAAAAAAATGACAAAGTGCTTAATAATTTAAATTTGACCAACAAGTGATATTGGCCCTTCTTGTATCAAGCCATAGAATTATATTACACAACTCACTATAATGCCAGCTGCCACAACTGTGTTTATCATCCCTCCTGGTTGTATACAAATAAAAACTATACTTATTTTTATTCTATTTATAAATTTCATAAAATTTACGAACGTCATTTGCTACATGAATTATTTTTAACATAAAATATGGGTGCTGCTGTAGAGTAAAACTTTTTTTCTTTTTATATTAGATAATCATGATATTGTTTATTGTTAGTACTTAGTTGAAAATGCAAAAAATCTACTATTCTAATTTTCCTACTTCTCATATTATAACGATATGCACTGTGCACAGAACAAGTAATGGCTTAACATTATTGTTATTTTCTTTTTTAATGCACACGTTAATTTCATAACTATGATTAACCTAGAAACATTATAAAATAATAAATAAATAATGGTTTTGGGGGAGTTTTTTAAAAAAAATTTCAAAAGATGAATAATCATATGTAGTTAATTTATTAGTTATTACTTACAAGTAGATTATTTTTATAATATTATACTAATTATTAATGATAATAAGGGTTGAATTATCTTTAACTTTATTATTAATAAAAACATCGATTGCCTAGTTGGTGGGTAATATGTATATTCTATTTCATTTAAGATTTAATTAAATTGTTATTGATAGTATTTGGTGGTGAGGTTTAGGACCCAAGGGTCTAGACGTTCCAAGTAATAAGTGTGCTGTATCATATTATACATAGTTCCTGAGAAAATCCATTAACCAACAACGATATTTAGATATATAAACTTATTATTATTAATTATGAAAAGGGTGGTAAGTGGATGTGATGGTATTAAATTTGAATTCAATGATATAATATCATTGTAAACGAAAAACGATTCTGAATGTTAACGGTTTGTCAGTGTGAATATTTTATTTATATTTATATTGTTATTACTTATTATTAATACAGTAGCCGGTAAATTGAATTAATATTATAAAATTGCACAACAAAATAACTAAAATCGTTATTTTTGGTTATTAATACATAATGTCGTCCAAATTTGAACATAAAATGACTATAAAAAGCAGTGTTCATGTAAATTTTTGAGATTTTTTAGTCACAGAATAACCTACTTACGTGGAACCTTATTTTAAATTTTCAATCCTTGGCTATAAAAGTTGAACAACTTATACATTTTTAAATTTTAAATTTGATAAATATTTTCAAAAATTTAACTTTAAATGCTTATTAAAGAAAATCTCAGAATCGCTCAGAATCTAAAATATATAGCCATACGATAAATAAATAAAATTAAAATATATTTTTCGAGGGTATTATGATCGGTGTTTCTTATTTTAAAATATCTACCTTATTTTAATCAAAAGTTAATAACATTGTGATATATCATTTTTTCGTTTTTATTAATTGACCCGCGTTATCATAGGCCATTAGGTGTAAAATAAATTTGAATTAAACTAGCTGCAGAATTGTATGTAATTTTATTTGGTTCTTGACTTTTTGTATTAAAATGTTTTTTTCCCCAAATTAATTTTCTTTTAGATTTTTTATTTATTTTTCAACAACAGCAATATAATTCAATAGAAAATATACATCTGTCTTTGACGTTTATATGATTTGCATTTTTCTGATAATGAAATAGTATAACCCAGGCACGCCCGTATAACTCGGGACTTTTAACCAAGAAGGGGCTTACACATTTTCCTTATTCCTCTTACACACAATTACCACTTACATTCGAATTCCATGCGACATCGACAATCCAGAGTAATAATATTTTTTTTTATCGTCGTTATCAAAGGCGACGACCTACGACTGCGCACCGACCTAACCACTACTATAATATGTAAATATGGACTTCAACAGTTCAACACAACTGGCATAACTTAAAATTTATGTTTTATACTAACTACACTTCCATCTTCAAGTGCCTTATTACATCTATGTATATGTACATATTTTTTTATTCCTGTTAAATATTTCAAGCAATATATTTATTTGTATTAAAAAAAAACCATCATTCTTAAAATCATTAGCTAACACAGTTCAATTGAAGATGATAATTCCCAGATTGTAAGTTTATTTATTTACTGACTAACTCAACCTAACCGCAGATGAGGGTGGTCCATGATACTCGATAGCTTAAAATAATAAAAAAAAAACAATAACTGGTTAGCATATGGTAATTTAAATGACACATAATCATATTTAAATTATTCAAGTATTTAACTAGATACTTAAATTAGATAGATTGTTACTATTAGTGGCGCGAACTATTCATTAAGAAATTGTACGTAGCAGTTGAAAAATAACCACAAGGACATGATATTATAATATAGGTATATATGGCTATTAAAAGCTTAAACGGTATGCGAAATATGACTGAGATTTGTTAGTTAACTATAAAGACAACCCAAACAAAACAAAAAATATAGTTGGAAAACTTTGCCAAAAATATGAATTTCGACGGTTTTCCAAAAGAATAAAATGACTGAGAAGAATAATCATTATTATTTAACCACAACCCTAAAAACGCGTAGAAAATGTACAAAACTTAGAACGCGAACGCCTTCCAAATTCGTTATCCCTCCATCACCAATGAAAACTTTACCCCATACCGGTGTACTTATATATTTTTCCACTCGATCGATAATGTACGTAAATGGTATAAGAAATGCGGTTCACGTTGCTTACCACATTATGATGGTAGGATTATTTTATGCCACGAGAACTTATGAAATAGTGTTGTCAATGCGTAATAGGCTTAAAATGTCACTAATTATAATTCGTTTTTCGTTGAAAATATTTAAAAATGGAAAAGCAAGGTCACTACTTCAATTGTTTTATTCAGACGAATAGAACAAAGACTAAGTACTTAAGAGTGTACTTTGTATTAACCTAGAAACCACAAATGGTATACTTTAGTAGTAATGTTTAATAATATATAATTGTTGACCAATTTAATTTTCACTAAAATACCGGATTTTATAATATGCAAATAATAATATTCTAATATAGTTATTGTTTTGTTTTATATAATTGCCTATTATTTTCTTTCAAAATTTTGAGTTACAACCCTCAGACGGTTTATATATTTATAAACAATTATTATACACATAATTAAAAGAACTACTTTACATAGTTGTTCTTGTTTTTTTTATTCAAATCACGTGAGTTAATGTGGCAATTATCTTAGCTGTACCTACTTCACTAATATAGTTTATTAACTGTTTAGTATAATACTAAAATATTTCTGTTATTTTTATTAAAAAATGCTACTGCTTAAAATAAATACAGAATACCATTTAGTTTTATGTTTAAATAATATAATATCAAAAATGTATAGGGATTATAAAAATATATGATTTAAGTCAAAAACCCAACATTAAAACTGTCAACTTGATAAATGACAGAAGTTTTATTAAAATCTGTTGCACATGGTTGATTTTTTTTTATAAAATATTTATGGATCTCATTTCGAAAAAAAAAATGATGATTCTAAAAAATGTGCAAATCGCTATAAATATAATTATAAAAAAATCGTGTCAAAGAAGCGAAAAGCCCAATTGGAGGATGATTACAATATTGAATCAATGGTTGATACACTTTTTAACCCCAATTATAGATTTATGCATACAACTATAAAGTAAAGGATTTTTGTCCTTTACGTTTCCGATTATAATTTATAAGTATAAAAGCATTTAAATAAATGTTGAATACCTACAGTTATATTAATTTGTTGGGTTTTCTAATAACGAATGATTAAAAAAAAAATACATCTACAATTATTTACAAAAGCAAAACATATAATGATTAAAAGATTAAAAAAGTTTGTCTAGGAATTAATAATTATAATTTATAGCTATTGATATAATTTAAAAAATACACTTCCTGGACAAAAATGTTTGTATACGATTAAAATTTATTATTCCAAACTTGTGTCTAAGGTATTTTATTTATTAAAAAACTTAAAAGACTTACGTAATTAATTAAAACAAACAGATAAAGTCTTTGTCCCACAAATGTCGATTTAATTCAGTTAAATGTATTTCTGAAAGTTTTGTTAAGCAGCTCGGTATGAAACACAAAAAATTTCTTTTGATTTCATTAAAAAAACTGAAGTAAATCTGTCAAGTACTCGAATAAGTTTTTATACAAACTTTATTATTATTATTATATATAATTATTAAATTATATTTTTCTTTATTTAACATTAAAAAAATTATAAATAAATATTTACATCCTTTATCTTAGTAAGTGAAACTATTTGATTTATATTGTTAAAAAAAAAATAATAATTAGTATTTTATAAAGTATCAGATGCTTCTGATTCAAAGTGTCATCAACTATCAAGATTTACTTTTGGCACTCATTTTTCTTTTTTATTTACATATAATATATACAATATATACTAACCTGTAGGTAATTAAAATCGATTAGTTATTTTTGTTTTTAAAACCTGAATCTGAATTCAAATTGGTATTGAATAGCTCAATTTGAACATATTCTATATTACATAATATCATAACAAATTCCATATGGGTATTTAAGGTACACCTACCAATGCTTTTTTTGATTTTGAATTAAATTCATACCATTCAAATTATAGTAGAGTATATTGTATAATACTATAATGTATATAATAAAACAATATTCTAATATTGAAATGAACCATGTGAAAATTCCATGTTTGGACAAGGGTTACGATACTTATTTGCAATTATCACACGGAGTGTCGGAGTAGGTACATAGGATCTCGATTTTCGGGTATAATATAGAACGAACAAATTTATCATGATCAATTAAATACAGTTCAGATTGAAGAGCAATATTATCTAATGCCGTAGTTAAACACAAAGAGCGTATGCAACTAGTGTGTGGAATTCATTATCATTATTATTAATGCTAGGATCTCGAAATTATAAACGAATAGCGATAGAAAAGCGCCACGGGAGGCCGCCACCGTCATTTTAGATTGATTAATGAAAGCAACTTTGCGCACAACACACACTCAAACTCACACACACACACATCAATATTAATTTATGCACAGACAAACAGGAAATTTTGCAACAGTTTTGCTGGAACTCGAAAGACATGCGTATGAAGTAGAAATGTCCCTATAAAGTGAGAATTTGAAATAGTTGTGGTTTGTTCGTAAGGAGGTCAACCGATTTTTGACAAACTAACTAACTGTATTTGTAAGTGGGTTTTACGATGGTTCAATTTTTTAGTGAGTTATATGAGCATTTTTAATTTACGCTATGTTATACACGTGTTATATTGCGATGATTCACCTCCATTTTTTTCTTTAATAATGAATTTATTCAAATTATGATTTTTGGAATTTTTAAATTTATACAAAGACCATATTTTCAAAATCTTGAATTTTTCTTGTATTATACTTAAGGAGTATGCTCTGGTGATACAAACTTCTGTTTTTCAATTTAGATTATGAGAACCCCCCCCCCATTTTTTACTGTAAAGTAGTTAGTGAATAATTCTTTTGGATGTACCTAATTCAAAATTTGGATGAGTAGTTTGTTAGATATTAGTTATTACTTATTAAAATGATTTTACGAAGAATAATATCCCTTAGAAATGGTTTTACAAAAATATAAAATAGATGAAATATCGGAACTAGTATTTATTATACTTGGGCCATTTATATAAATTATTAACGATGATATAAATTAATATTAATTACTAAAATTGTCAAGCCACCATAGCCCCCATGACTTTTAAAACTATTACTATAGACATTTTATCCTCAGAACACAAAGTTAAATAACTCAAAAACTACTCGTACGAATGTTGATTCTGAAACGTCAAATTTGTTATAGAAAAATTATCCGCTGAATAATTTACAGTTGTTCAATGTTCTACATAACACTTCTTAAGTAGTACAAAAACCTATCATTAATATTAATCAATATATAGAATAGATTTTGTGTACTATTGAGTTAGCGCGAGTATGATAACCTTCTGTATGTGCACTTAAGTGTTGGCGCAGTAATGTTTAATTTTCTATCGACATTGTCTTGCTAAGCTATTGTGTATTATAGTTCAAACAGTCGTTAGACGTAAGAGAAGTTATACAATAGCATATTATGAAGACCGGAGACGTATTTAGGGATATTATAATAATTAGGTGCGTCAATCGCTGCTATTGGAAACTTTGTAGGGTATGCACATTATTGTATGCACAATAATGGATACATTTGAGTTTATAATTATAACATTTTTATTTACAATATTATAATGCTATTTTATAAGATGTGACAAAGTTTATCAGATAAATCAATTAAAAATCCAGTGCAACACAATCAGGAATTTTATCAGTCCTGCAGTATTCAAAATTCACATGTTTAGGCACTCTCTAAAAATATATCACAATACATCACATTTGGCCGTTTGGGCATTACATTTAATGAATACAAGTATACTATACGGCAATAAGCCATATTATTTATTTATTTATTTCATATTTTACTATAGTAACCAATAGGTAAATACTAATATTTATAATACTTAAAAATATATCCCGTCAAATTTGTATAATAATCAATGAAATAATATAAACATCATCAATATAATACGTATTATAATAATTGAATAATTAAAATACGTGAGAAACGTAATATCTACGTTAAATTTTCATAATAATAATAAAAATAATCATTAAAATATAATGAATAAATTATGTATTATTAATATTAATATTATTTTGTAATATAATAATTTAAAAAAAAGCAGGTAAGTGAATGTCGCTCTGCTGTACAATAGGTTACAAGTGGGTCATTGTATAATGGATTGTATTAAACTTGAATTCAATGATATAATATCATTGTATAAGAAAAACGATTCTGAACGGAGACGGTTTGTCAGTCTGGATATTTTAAATTGTTATTATTTATCATATCATGTAAGTTGAATTAATATTATAATATTATTATTTTTTATTCGTTTCTATGGTGATAAACAAAGCGTTAGAAATTATATCATGTTTTTGGTGGTTTTTTGTAATTTGCCGGTGGTTTTTCCGTGGCATTAAATTACTATTGAGTAAATTGAAAAATTACCTCTTTAAAGTATCATCTTGATCCAATTTGCTAAAAGATAAGGTACTATATGTTGAATTCGAAGCACTCCTTCTGGTAAAATTGTTGTATACTGGATATAAAAAAAAAAAAAATAATAAAAAATATATTCCATTGTAAAACTACTAGCTTCCTCGCTCTGCTCAGAATCTAAAAATATTTGAAATTATACAGATGGATATTTTCGATAAATCTGTGATAGGTATCGCACTTGTTTGCAAGTTTAAATACTATAATAAACGTAAGTCCAGTTTCGATTTACATTGTTAAAAGTTTATACTTATACTAACTTACATACAAAAAGGTATATACTTTGCGTACACATATATATATTTATTATAGTCTGTAATGTCTAAATATCAACAGATGACATAATAATATACAGAAAGGTACAGAACAAATTTTTGAATTTTCTAACTTCATATTACAAAAAAAGTTTTGACGTCTCAGTTTGTCTACCTTATGTGATAAGACAAAGCACTGTTATTAAAATTGTAGTATATCCAAACTAATTAATGGCGAAGTTGGTGCCTCTGCCAACTAAAGTTAACTTTAGAGTCCCAACATTTAGATTTAGAAACTTTTTCCCGTTCCCATAGGCGCAAATAGTATTTAAGAATTATAGGGGAGGTAGTAAAGCTCAGGTTCGTACTGAACTCTTCGAAAATAGTGTCCCTTAAACATAATTTAGTGGCCCATGATTGGTTCATTAAATTTTATTGAACTATTAAATGAGTACATTTTTCATACAAGTATGCAACCCGGCATTTATTGTATCTTTTTATAGATATGTCGTCTACATCAATATGTAATGTTTTTTTATAAATTCCAACATTTTGAAATGTAGATAGGTATATAGCATATTATGTTCTTGTAATTGACTTCGTTCCGTATTTAAATACAAATAAATAACGGCAAGATTTAACTTTTATTTCAAAAAATATGTATTTTTGTTTTTTATTTTATTTTATTTATTCTTCAAGAAGATAATGGGCCACACTGAAAATGTTCGTGTGGGATCCCATGAGTTCACAATTTGAAATATAAATTCATTAAATAGTTCTTATAAATTAAATAATTAAAATTTGAAATATTAATTTCTCACATAACTAGAATATTAATATAAGTAGATAGATATTTTCTTTTATTTGTTTATATAATATAGTATTATGTAAAAAATTGGGTAGTTAAATAATACCTACAACATAATATGGAATATAAAACTAAAATAAACAATAATAATTTTACTAAAATCATATAACTAATATGAAAAGTAATGCACTAATCCTATACATTTTTATGAGTCTGTCTATATTTTGTTCTTGTAATGGCCAAAGTGTTATATTTTTTTAAGAATTTTAAAAGGTTTCTGCGTTTCATTTCTAATGGTAGTATATTGTACATTTTTGGACCAATATATAAGTATGTGGATTGTGTTGATTTTTTGTACATTGTTGGTACTTTGATATTAGATAATATTATACGTCAGTATTATAAATAGTGTGTATTTGGCTAACAATGGTCGTATAAATAGCTGTCTATTTCTTTTATACAAGGAACCTGTAAACATTCCATAAAGTGCGCTTTACCTCAGGAAATCCTCAGGTAATGGGTGACGAGTATTTATATCAGACCAGAAATTATGAGGTTCACAAAAATACGTACAAGACTCGTTCTGCTGACATTCCGCCACACTGCACACCACTATAGATAAATATAATATTATACTCGGAAACGACGACGTGAAAAATAGATTATTTAAAAACCAAAGTCCAAACGGTACGAAGGACGTAGAGAAACGAGCTGCTGAAAATGACGAGTCGAAAACTACCAGGAAATATCGAAGTTACCTACTCGTGAGTCGTATCGTATACCATTATTTGAACCGCGGTTTCAGACTGTAAACCACGGTTGTGGTCGCACTGCGGTAGACATTATAGCACGACTAAAACCAGGTTCACACACACCGTGTCGTATAAAATAACCAATTAGCAGTTACCAAACGATACCGCATAGTTGAATACATTCAACATTTGACCGTGTGGTTACATTTATGTGGAGAAAAGTGATAACTAAAAAAAAAATGTTTTGTGTTATCATCAGGTACAATATTCATATCATTGGTTTTGCATTTTGGTACAAACACAAAAACACGAAACGACACGACACGGTGTAGTGTGAACTCGGCTTGAGGCGACCGGCCGTCCATTAAATATGGTTTACCGCGTTATTCCCGAGTGGATATAGTTTCCGTTAGTCAATGGCCAGTCCTAATTAAAAACGGAAGAATAATATCAAGCTTCGAGCAGCTACCAGCCGCAATCGGAAACAATTCTCGATCAGCCGTTGCCGTTGTCGAGTGCGTGAAGTGTTGTGCATTTCTGCGAGTTGCGGCGACGACGTCCCATCGAAACGAGTTTATTGTAATAAACAAATGTGTATGTATAATAAATTGTTAGCCATCATTGTTTGCTATCCGACCAATCGAGTCGAATGTTTCCGGAGTTTTGAGGGCACGGCTACGCTTCGATGTAAGACATATATATATATATCTATGTATATCACGTTTTTTCGTACTATAACGCCTCAACGACCGTTCTTCACCATACATACATCGTAGTTGCATTCAACATTATAGTGTATTCAATGTGCATATTAAACTTTTTAGAATCCAAACCGTTTTGTCTATTCAAGTGTGTAATATGCATGTAATTAATTTGTAATGTCACAATGTACTTTAACAAGGCCAGAAAGGGGTAATTGATCGGCATTTGGATGCTAAAATTCCGAAATTCTGAATACATATCTGCGTATAGCACGACATGTCGACACGACGGAAGAAACGTGTGTTTCTCCGTCACGGATTGACTGATATTTGAAGGTAGCACCTATCAACCTATCAACGACGGGACATGACGTCTGAAAACCTAAAAATATTTCGTCGGCTTTTATAGTTAGACTGCGTAGATGAACGATTACAACGTTCATGCCGCAGGATGAGACGAGGGATATCCATCATCATTCTGGCCGTCGGGCTATTATATGTATATATTTTATTATCACCTTTGCAGTTCATTTCCGTTAAGCCTTTTTATTACGACTATACATAACGCTTTCAGCGGTTATAAAAGTGTGGCATTTGTCAACGCTATTTTCGACGACAAGATTCCGGAAATCGGCTTATTCAATCTTCGGTTTGTACTCGCCCCGATTCCGTTTTATAATATATTATATAAAATGTATATATAAATGCGAGTAAATACATTTTCTGAGCGTCTCCTGTTCTGAAGTACCATTTATTGTGAATTTAATACAGTACTTATTTATATAAGGTAGGATACCTACATACTTACGGAGATTCAGATGTGCCGCCTATCGATTTCTATTTTTGCGAACCGTAATAAAACGCAGCGCCAAGTTCATAATTACTTGCAATTTTTTGTTTGTCATATTTCGGTAATGAGAGTCATAATATACGAGCACAAAAGTAATAACATTTTATTAAATCATAATTCTTTCTAATGGTTTCTATGATGAATAATAGAAAATGCTCTACGTTTTTCAGTTTTATCAGAAGAGTTTTTTTGCTTTGTTGGCCATTAAGGCCTTTTTCAGCTTCTACTAAGCCCTTTCACCTGTCACGGTCAATAGGAAATAGCAGTTTCGAAACTTGCTGCTCCGTCCACCACTCTTACGTCTGCATTGACTCTATCCCGCCTATTTCAAAAGAATTAACAGTTTAAAATAGCAGAATACAGTAATCCATCTTGCAAATAATTTTATAATTGCATCAACATTTCAATTCGTATGGTTTTTGTTTTATGTATAAATATTAAATAGTTATCTGCATAATAGGTATAATAAATTATAAACTTATAAATCACTCCCGGAGACTTTTTTTAAAAATATAATTTATATAATATAGTAGAAATAATATTATCAACGTTAAACCCTGTATAAAATTGAAATAATAATAATTGTTCTTTAAGATTAAAATATTCAAACTCTTGTAATATTTGCTTAACTATCAGATAGTGTAAAATTTTAAATACAACTTAACTTTTTAACTCAAGGCAAGCCCGGATTAAAGGGGGCAGAGCGGCACGGTCCCGGGGCCCATCTTTGTCCCCGAAATATATTTTTTTAATGGGTTCAAAACAGTTTTCAAAAAAGTAGTAGTTAGATTAGGTGATTCATTAATTTAATTATAAAATAAAAATGTTCTACATTTTATTACTGAATGATAATATATTTTAAATTGTTATTCTAATAACTGATAACAATATGATGTATGATACTATTATGAAGTCACAGATTTCTATGTAGAAGTCTGTGGATAGTGTGGATGAACTGTATAAAATGGGAGTTGTATGCATAGGTACAGATAATCTTTATTATCTATGATTCTATTCTATGTAGTAATCATTTATTGGTATTCAGTATTTTTGATCTATGTGCATGAAGTAATATCTTAAATAGTGTGTCCAATCAATGTTTTTATTATCTAAGGAGATATCATGATTAATCTAATGCTAAAAATAGAATTTGTAACTGCGGCCTTTTTCTGACAATCGTATTGGTTGAAGGGTGCATGTAACCAGACAGGCGGAGTGGAGTTTATGGTACACTATAACCACTAACAAATTATTACATAATTATTTATTTATCAGTCCTATATATTTTTTTTGTACAGTACAAAATTATACAATAATATACAGTAGTTAAAATGAAGTAATACAATTATTTTGAGGTTAAAGTCAAAAGGGGGCCCACTAAGTGTATGGTGTCCCCCGGCCTAATTGCTAGGATTTATCAATTTCAACATAAATATTGTATTTTTCCATACATTTAAATTATTACGTCCATATAAGTTACTATATAATCAAGATTATTTTTTAAATTATAGTATCAACTTAATAACAAATTAATTGTATTGAATATAATATATAGTAATTTCTTATTGTATAAGCTATGCATTTTTATATTATATGTGTCAATTAAACGAATTTTGAAGTAATGAGTTAGTTATAATAACATCAAGGGAATGATTTAATATTAAAGAAGAGTAATTGCGAGATTTAAACGGATGCCTTATAAAATTGTAACGATTTCCAAATTCTATTATCTTCAGAAGAGCTTTGATTGAGTAAAATAAGAAATTAATACCTTATGCGGCTGTATAGATTCTGAAAGGATCGATTTTGGTAGAGCTATATATAAGTAAAACATATAAATAAAGATGTGAAAATGAAAAATAAATTGGATAGAAATATATAAAGGAGACAAAGGAGAATGCTATGATGGAAATGAAAGGAAAATAATAAAAGCCATAACTCCAAAGTTCTCTCAAATATCTTTAATCCCATGAATATCAGTAAATTTAAAAAGCTAGAGATTTTATTTAAAGATTTCTCAAATGTCCTAATCCATGTAAATTAAACTGTACAATATAAACCAGCATAAAAAATGCATTAGAATTATTTTAGCCCTGTCATTACGAAAACAATTTTGACAGTGATGTATTCACTATTTTGTAAACATTCGATTTCGTTTAATTTTAATAAATTTATTATAATGGAGAATTGAGGATGTAAAAATCCACATGATGTAGATTCCGCACCCTTGTACAAGTCTCATTTACAAAACACAAATATATAGATGGTATAGGGTATACAGGATTTAGTGATACAGTTTATTTTACATACAAGTATAGGTACCTATCGCACATGCAATTAGAATCTGATCAATATTGATCGAGAATATCTGTATAATTGTGTCCATATTTGACCAAAAGTGATAAATGATATTTCAAATGTATATACCTAATACATCACAAAATTCTGACATGTGTATGATATGTATATGTATAATTTATCCTAATATAAAATATTTACCAGATAATGGACAGGCGATTACATACAATATAGAACAGTTGAAACTATATTTTGCCCTTCAGTGATGACAATAATATTTCCTTAGCATGTTGTGATAACTGATAACATACTATAATTGATATCGTATTAGACTAAACATATAACATATTTTTAAGATACGCAGTTAAGAGTAGTTATTCACTATATTATGATAAGTGTTTAAAATGTGAAACGAAACTATTTCAATATATGTAATATGTGATTAAATTAAAATTAAAATAAATATTTCAATATGTCAACAAGTATTTAAAATAATATTATTAATACAAAACGTGATATTTCAAACTGATGATGAAGATCTTTTGGGTACACGTCAGTATAATGTTTATAAATATAATAATATTATGACCAAAACGAAAAACCACCGAAGGTTAGGTTACGTAAGATAAGTGATAACGGAATCTATTAATTATTTGTAAAACTGCTAAAACTATATACAGGAAAAACTTAAATTTTACTTGACTGTATTATTATTATTTAACCATATAACATACAATATTTATACGTATATAATATAATTGGTGTATGATTTATACCTCCGTGTTATTCTTCCAGCTAGAGCGTACATCATACATTGTGTATAGAATAATATAATATGTATTATAAGTACTATATCTCTCCTGTATATAGGTTGAGTGGGTCACTGTAATGAATTATTTGAATTCAATAATATAATATTATTGGATACGATTCTGATTAGAGATGGTCTGTCAGCCTTTACTAAGTTTATTTCATGGAGTGCTTTTAGTTTTTTGTTATTGCTATTAAAGTAACTTATTTTATTTTATTAGCTAGTGTTACACTATTACGGCAGGTCGATTTATTTTTCCGAAAACATTGCGTTTATTATATTAAATATTAATTAATATTAAATTATTATAATGGTGTATATATTATTTTCTATCATAGATATTACATTACTGTTATTAACTTTTGAGTGAATAGTTAATTGTTGAACTGTCATAGCTTGTTACTAAAAGCTGAAAAAAAAAAAACTTTTGAGTCAATACAACCTATTAGAACAACAAATTTTTATCGATATTTTATGTATAACGAAATTGAAATGTTCAAATGTCCATAAATAACTTTAAAAGAGTAAAAATATGTTCAACATTATAGGTACCATGAATAGAAAATGCTAATATAAAAACATTTGGTGAACAATTCAAGTATCTACGGTTATTCGTTTTATGAATTACAACAAAATAATAAAATCGTTGATTTAAGCGTTAATATTCAACGTCGTTAAACAGAGTATAATATAAAATAAAATATACTAAATATATTACAGCGTGAGCTTTCGGGCTCGCGGATTATATGTTTGAGCCTCGTTTGACTTTCGTTTGTCAGTCAGAAACGAAGCAATAAAACAATACAATAATAATAATAATAATATATTATAGCGCAGCCGCACCATGTCGCGCGGCTACTACAATGGCGGTTACAACCACGCGTGCGAAGTGGACCAACACCACCGGTACGAAGAGATACCGGACATCGATCCGTCTATGGACTTCCTGCAGGCCGACGACACGTCCGCTTCGTTCTACTACATGGAGTCGCCAACACGGTTGCGCAGGCCTTCGGACGCCGCGGACCCTGCCGAACGGACGTTGCTCCTGCGCGCCCAACAGCACAACCACTACCAACAGCTACAGCAACTGCAGATGAACGGGTGCCCGCCCCCGCTCCCGGCCGCCCGGGCCAGGCGCAACACTCCGCCACCCGCGGCCGGCGGTGACCGGTCCGTGGCGGCCGTGACGCCGTGCAAAGCCAGACGCCGGTTGGACGTGTACGGTGACGCGTCAGGCACCGTCAGCCTCCCGTCCACGCCGTCCGGAGCCGGCCGAACCGCCGACGTGTTCGCACCGATGATGGCGCAAACGGCGGCCGCGTTCAGGCCGGTCACCGTGCGCCGCGCCCGGTCGTCGGCCGCCCTCTACAACAAACACAAGCGGCCGCCCGAGTTTCTGTCTGAATACAATCTGGACACGTGCGTGCCGGTCACCGGCGTTCAATACGACCGGCCCAGGAACACGGCCGTCATACAACCCATCTACAATAAGGCACCGCTGCCGTCCGTGTTTCAGGTATAATAATTGTATAAAATATAAACGAATCTATGATTATTGCTCCGAGTTAGCACTCTTAGGGCCAGATTTCAATGGTGGTTTATTTTAGGCTTAAGTTCAACCAAAAACCATGATTAAGGTGAACCTAAAAGGTAAACGTGTAGTTCAATTAATTACAATCATCCACTTGGCTAAGCTTAAAAAAAACTATATTTTGTATAACTATAGTCGACATGTTATTATTATTATTGTTCATCATATTAACTAAATTGATAATATTATTTCATTTCAACTGTTTTGTATGTTTCATGGTATAACGATATTACACTATGGCCTGTTTGTAATTTATTTTGAAAAATAACTTTTAATGAAAAAACTGCTATACATCCATTTTCCTACTTGAAATTAACATTATCGATTTTTTTTTTGTAAAAATATAACTTACCAGTCCCTTTAACTTTCTAGCTGAGTTTTTAAATACGCTCGGAAATCCTTCTACCGCAAAATTCAGAAACAAGTAAAATAATTATGGAAATGTCTAGCAACAGGTTCTTAAGTATAAAAAAAAAAAATCAAAAATTTTAGGATAAACTGAAAACTCGTTACTAAAACTATACTCAGAGCGTCCCTTAAGATAAACTGAAGCTATGTAAAGGTATAATATATATCATATACTTAAATTTCGATTGAAATCCAGAAAATTATAGTAATAAGCTTCATTTAACCTAAGCTTTAGCTTAAGCAGATATTGAAATACCAAAATTCTTAGAACGCTGAAACCCTTTAAAACCAACATGACCAATTCTATTGAACCATCTCACCGTATAATACTATACGAAACATGTGCTTACTTTTATTTGTACTTGCAGTAAACCGCCTTTTTCCTGATTTCCCGACGGTAATTTCATAATGATATTGATATACAATGCCTAAGTGTTTTCCGTATGATATTATTTTGTATTCAGCGAGAAATATTAATTTTTCATCTATATACGAATCGTTCGAAAACAAGGGCCAAAAACCCGATATCTCAGTAAAAAGCGTTTCTTAAATCATTTTTTCAAAATTTCGTTTACTTTTATAATATTGTGGCCCACGCGAAATGTATTTCAGCTTTTACAATCAAATCATATGAATAAAATGTTTACCTTCAAACACGTATAGAGTAATATAGTATAGACTATAGAAAATAAACATTTATCGACAATTTTAATTTTCTTATTTTTCAATAGTACCTATTCATAAAACAAGGATGGGAATAATTAATAATAATAAATTGAATTTTTTCGATAAATTATAATATACCCATACATGATAGTTGTTACATGTGTACAGTAAACGAATAATTTTTGCTCTTCACGTATTATTAAAATAATTATGATACGAATGTAGTATTAGTAACATACCTAGCTATATAATTATAAAACTATTATTTTTTATGACTTTTGACGTATGAATCGAGATTAAAAACTATTATTAGACAATATTTCTTTGTACCCACTCAATTTTATCCAAACGCCGATTGCCATCGGGACGGAAATATTTTGTGAATTTACATTATTCTCTCGCGGTTGGTGCAGAGCAATTTGTGGCGGTTACTAAAGATATAAGATATAGACACCGCCCCGAGCCCCAAATAATAACTCTGCGTCGCGTTGTTCGTTGGCCAAAGCCAAACATTATTTCCCAAATAGATTTTGCAAAGGGCTTTTACAGGTATTCACTTGGCACCGTGACACGAAGATCCCGATTTTCCGAATAATAATTGTGCGCCCACGTCGGTTCGTGCTGTCTGCTGACAGATTTCCGGTAATGCGAAAACAGCCGAACGCGTGTTTACCAGATACATCGTACGATGATAATTATACTTAAAGTATTACACTATTATAGACGTAATGATACAATTGACGAACAGTGACGTATCTGCATCCACCGCCAGCACACCAAGCCATATAATATTATAACGATACATCGTAGACCAGTCGCCTTTGCTACCGGGGGAGATCGAACGACGACGACGACGACGACGACGAAATCCGCCAGTGCGATTTATTTTAATACATCGCGAGAATATCGAACTCCATCGTTATAATATTATAATATTATTACATAATTATTTACGAACTACGCGTCGGAAGCCGTTTTTGTTTGACGATAATGTTGTGTAGTATATATTGTATATATAATATAGTGGGCGGAACACCCTTATTATAATATAGCACTCGTGTAATGTGTAACGTGCTGTGCGTACGTTATAATATTGGCGTTGGACGATCAAGATGGGGGGGGGGCAGTTTTCACCATGTTCTGTCGTTCCGAGTTTCCGATGGCTGTATTAAAAAGTTTCGCATCGACTGCGTTATACACACCCACACATAAATATATATAATATGTGGATAGATATTGCACAGGTATTCTCGGCGCCAGTCGGTGTACGCGGCATATTGTTGTCTGAACCTCGCAAAAGTTTTCGGCATTTTGATTGCCGCTGCAGACCACGATAACAATATAATATACACGTCAAACATAATATACCATTTTATCGCGCGCGTTGTTTATAAAGTCATTTCCGAACGCCTCTCAATAATTAGGAAGCCAACTAAAATACACGCACACACATTTCTTAGCATAATAATATAATAATAATAATAATATGATTAAATGCTGTTGTGTGCGCGTTCGAGGCGGTATCGAGTAGATTTTCAATTATCTTGTGCCGCACGGAAAAGTCAACGCACTCCCGAATCGCGTATACCTAGGTATATAATATAATATTATTAAATTCATTTTGGCGCGGTTATAACCGGCGGCGGCGAGTTTGAGACGTTGTTTCATGTTTACCACGCGACCTCCGTCAGTTGACGGGACCGCGATGTTATATCATGGTATATTATAATTTATATAATATTATAACGTTAATGAATTACAAACACGCGGTAGGAACGTAGGTAGGTACTGAAGGACTCAGGCGGGGTAGTTGAACCGAAACTGAGGCATTCAGCGGTATCGAAAGTTCGGATGACTAACACATTTGAGGGTAGGTATAAATATAGAAATAACTTGGGAGTTTGGAGATAAATCAGCAATAATAAAATATATTTGATGATCTCTAAAATTTCCTTTAATACCATCTCCTACGCACTCATACTTCCACAGTTGCAGGACAGCATCTACCCCGGGTGATAAGGAAAAATCCTAACTACTCAACGATGTACATTGTATTTATATTATTAAACTATATTCACAGTTTGATGCATTCGAAAGAGTATATAATATTATAGATACGGAATAATACGTTTACTGGTCACAGTTATAGTCAAAGTCACGTTGAAATATGTTGGTAACAACAATGTTTAAAGATTTCAAACTATCGATATTAAACTAAGTGTCTGGGTGTAACAGGAAGAGCTATTAGAATTAATTGACCAACCATGCAATAAATAATAACTTTTGTTGTGATAAATTGTTTATTTTTTTATATGATTATTGTACCTATAAATTATTAAAATAAAAAAATAATATTGATAAGAACAAAAATTATTTCATGGATGATTAGTTAATACTTAATTACATTTTTCAGTTAGGTAACTATTTCTATTACACTCTGTACATTAAAACATTTTTTTTTTAAATCACAAATTATTAGTGTGGCCGCATATTAGGCGTATATTGTTAAATCCAGTAATGTTCCAAAAAAGTTTTAAACCAATTTTTTTTAAATTTTAAATAAATAACTGTTGTATAAAAAACTACACAAGACATGCAGATTACAGCTAATCTCCTCTCTAAGACAGAGTATCACTTATAGCATATAGGTATTATAGGTATTACTGTATCAGTCGAGTTTAATATGCCGATAATGATAAACAAAAAATGTTCTCTAATATTTTAATAATATAACCTAACTTTAAGGTAATATCTGTTAATCTAAAATACTCTATAGTTTATAGCCTTTAAAACGCAAATGATAACGAGGGTGGGTATTGATATTATATAATATAGCCATTGGTGGACTGAACTTAAATTTAAAATTACGCCTTTTCATAATCAAGTACTTACTACCAACACCACCCCTCATTATAACTATAACAAAGTTATGATGGAAATAAAATATAGTCGAAACCTTCACGAGGTCGGGCCTTACCATGTAACTCTGCGCCACAGTCACGAAAAAAGCTGCGGAAAAGTTGAGCCTTTCACCCGCCACTGAATATAGCTATCAGCTGCATACCCACCAACACCCGAAAACAAGCGCACCCATATGAGTGTGGCCAGCATAGGCATTAGATCAGGCAATACGGCAGTTGTTAAACGGACAAAGTGTCATCAAAGTCGGCGATGACTATAATATTATGTTTTCATATTTTTGTATTTTCGCAGGTTGAAGAGAAAACGACGCCACATCAGGCAGAGTCACCCGCCAAGCCGTCGTGGTCGCGGACTCCGCCGGCCCGGACGCCCGTCCAATCGCTGCCCGTGTGCACGCTGTGGTCGGCCGCCATGGTGTTGGTGGTGTCAGGCACGGCCAGCTGCATGCTGTGCTTCTACCTCATGTCCCGGCGTGGCCGGCTGTACTATCTGAACGCCGGGCTGCTGGCGGCCGCCGTGTGCCTGGTGCTCGGGTTCCCCGGCTTCCGGTCGCAGCAATGGCGGTGGCTGCCCAACCGCAACTACGTGACCGGTTACATACTGGTGGCCCTGTTCAGCGCGCTGGAGACGTGCGCGCTGTGGCTCATGTGCCAGAGCACCGTGCTGGACCCCGCGCTCAACGACATCGGGGCCGGCGTCGTGTGCGGCATATCCGCTCTGTCCGTCACGCTCGCCTGTCTGGGCGTCAGCACGTCGTACTGTTGCCGGTACCCGCCGCCCGACAACCGGGTCGCGCACGCCGTCGAGGGGTTCGTCGTGTAGACGGTTTAGTTGTGCGCCACTACCCACCACACCCATCCTCGGGATTAATAATATCTTTTATCATTGTTATCAATCTCTTACGCGCCCCGAGTGATTGTACCCATCCGCTGCTGTTAAGGACTCTCGTTCGTTGTACATATTATATATATATATATATATAGTTATCTTTAATTTCAGCATAATATAAGTTTGTATATGATTATGTATATAACATTAGTTTTTCGATACGTGAAAGCAATTTATAGCGTAGGCGACGAGTCTCGAGCACAACAAATTCCAATAAACACGAATGTAATGAGTGTACATATAATAATATTGTAAATAGCGACAAATTATTGCGTCGATATTATTGCCAAAAATTGAAAAACCATAAGGATATTGTTCGATTTATGTTTTTTTGTATTATCATACCTATTCCAGTACATATAACGTAAAAGCTATTGTTTGAAAAAAGCAACTTCCTTCAAACTTAAACTTTCATACATTCAACTTAAAAATTAGACCTAGAACTCGAGTTATCTACGAACTATAAAAAATTAATACTTACCTACATTACGATCGAATAATTTTTTTTTGTTTACATAATCATCTGTTAAAAATATTTTTAAGTATAATTGAATATTTACCAAATGTGTGTACATAGTCATAATAAATATTGGACAGCAAATCATACAAATGTAATTTTTATTTAATTACTATAGAGACATACCTATTACCTACACAGTATTATAATCAGTGTCCATAATACAGCCAATTAAATTTAAAAATAAAGATATACATTTTTTTGAATTAATTTATGTGTAAATATAAATATTATAATATATTGTATGTACCTACACACGAACAAGCTATACTGTCATTTAAATACGTCAATCTAAGTACGTTTAGTACTTTAGTATGTCGATTTGAAAATGTTATGTATAAAACACATTATGTAAAAACAAATTTTTGATAATCTTAAACATTTTCAATTTTGTATTGTTTATATTTTTAAATTCGTAATTTTATGATTTACTTAATAACATTTAATGGCATCAATTATGTAAATTGAGTACTCATAACTACTATTTAACTATTTATGAGAGTTATTATTTATTACTTAAAATGTAACCATTTAATATTATTAGATATCCGTTTATATTAGAGTTGTTGAGATTAAATGTCAATAAGTTAGTAAAATAAGAAAGGATAAGTTTATTATATTTGTTCAGTAATATTTCAATGTTTATTTAATACACACAAGTTTATATTATTATTTACACTGTTTTTATATTGATTTTTAAAATAACCCCGCTGAATTGAAAAATAATTTATTAATGACATTTAATTAAATTTCACCAAAGGCCAACTTAATCACAAATTGCAGGCATGTTTATGGTAAAAATAATAATCAAATTTGATTCTTAATCCAATTCTTAAGTCCAAAATCTTAAACAATTATTTGAAGAATGTACCAACAAATAATATAACATAATGTCATAATAATTATTAGCGGACTAAGGCGTCGGTTGCGACGCACACCGACGCCGGTTCAAAACATCGACTGCGGGCGGCATTTTTCTTCGGGCAAGTCACGGTGTCCGGAGAGAAGTGCCGCCATCCCCCGCTCGGGCATGAAAGATACCTACGGGTACTAAAAAATCTTGCAAAACTAACAAACACACGTGTTTAAACCTATATAGTACCCTCCCCCACAGTTAAAAACCACCCAATGGCCTAAGTTGCCGCGGATTAATTAATAGAAAAAAAAATTATTATTATTATGTTATAAAAAACAAGTAAGCATCTAGGTATAGTTTTGTTCAACGTATTGAACTAAAGTTTTTAGTTAAACTAAATGGAATCAAGAGTTTGAATAAAATAAGTTTGTAATAGTATTATGATTTATGTCTAATAAAAGGCTCGATTTAATGTATTAAACATATTATTGAACATTTTTGTATATAATAAAATCGTTACTTTGAGATACTGAAAACATCTTTCAAAATATTTGTTTCATCCTTTCTCAATTTAAATATAATACATACCTATACGCATTTAAGTGGAATTCTTTATAGACGTATAAACTTTGTATAAGAAAAATACTGAGAATAATTATTAAATGTTTCTGAGAAAACCTTATGAGTTATAAGTTAAAAATGCTAAAAGTATAATATTAAAACGTCTATTATAAAAATAAAATGCCTACCTGTATACACACATAAAAATAAAAAATAAAATGTAATGTATACACGACCGGGGTTTTTTTTTTTTAGATATCAATATACACATTTGTCTTTGGTACGTAAACAAATTGTACAAGTACTTACCGACATTTCGATGCTTGGGTGATCAATGAACACCATTTCAGACTCTTCGCCATCCAGTAGTATGGAAACTGTTTTTTCACCAAACTCGTCATCTGCAAACGTAATTGAAAACTTACCATATATAAAGGTATACATTGTACGTTTCTACTACGTAATAATACATTATTCATTCAGTGCTTTTATTAAATCCATTTCGAGACGGAAAATAAAATTTACCGGAGTTTCCGTTCCCCATTCCAAAGAACTTCATTATACCATAAAATAACGTAGGTACATGATATAAACCCGTCATTCAAAGGCCAACGTGTGTACAGTGGACGTTTACCTCCGGGTTTACGTCACTTCAAAAACAATTCAGAAAAAAAATAAATAAATACAAATAGTTGGGATAAAGTGGATTGGGACGATTTTATTGGTAACTTGACATCACTTCGAGTGTTTTTATCAGGCATGTCGTGTGCAATAATACAAGGGATTTTGTTTGCTTTTAAGCGTACATTTCGCCATTGTTAAGTTTACCAACAAATAACAACGACCGATATTGTAATGGCTGACTTACGTGACGTTGAGATGTACGGTATATAAGTATATAACTAATAAAATTCACTTTTGTAGTAAGTACATAATATATAATATATAGGTGTCAACATGCATATTATATTATGTATTCTTATTAAGTAGGAAACTAATATGTATTATAATTTACAAGCGTTAAACTTTTAACTTTTAACTATTTGACAATAATATAGTGTGATCATATTATTATTTTTAAATTGTGCATATTTAATCAAAGTTTATATAGGTAGGTGTAATAATCAATAATAAAGAAAAAGTATTTCGAATAATGTTAATATTTTTAGATAAAGTCTTCACTGATAAGGGGAGGAACAAATTCGTCTCTACACGGTCGATTCGAAAATTATAGGTATAAGGTACTTCATTGTGAAATTAAATGCAATTAACGTGTTTATTATCTAGTTTTTTTATTTTTCATAATTCAATTTACAATCTGTTACAATGTAGAACAATTATAAGTAAAAAAGATGGACTATTTAATGGCCTGAAAAATAGATGGGTTTAAGAAGTCTTCCATTGAGCGCACTTTGTGAGTTATTTATATATACGTTTACAATAATATGTTTAGTGTTTATTATAATATTATAAATAAACATATTATGGACATTAGCTAAGTTAATAGGCCCCGGCAACACTACCTATTTCAGTCATTATACTCATTATTTATAATAAATACGAATTCATTCAATGACAATATCATTAAAAAAATAGACACTTTGATTTCTTTTTTTTAGTGTGTATTACCCTAAATGATAATATCGGTAGTTCTAAGAACCGATTTACAAATATAAAAATTATTCCAATCATTGGGTGATATTTCTATTGATTGATTGACACAACATTTATATATATTTTTCTTTTATATTATTTTAATTTAATTTTGATGAATACGCTATTGCAATTTTTTGATTTTGATTTAATTTTGTTTTAAAATATCGTTATGTAATATGATAAAATATATTATAAAAAATTAAATTCAAAATTAATAATGATGAAATAACTTAACAAATAATGTAGGTAGGTTATAATATGATTACCAGATTACCTACCTACTGTATTAATAATAGCATTAACCACAAAATCGGCTTATTTTCGCTGTTTGATATATTATAGAGATAGGATCAATAAACTATATATATGCAAATCATAGACTTCTGTACAGTGCAGGAGACTCCGCAGTTAAGTTGATCTCCGATAGTTATTTCTAGGCAAAAGTTCAATTTATAGTTGCAACGCAGATGGTTGTTCTTTAATAACATATTATATTACCTATCATATTGTTGCAGAACAGATAACGTAAACAATACCTACTAAATAAGAATATATTGTAGTGTAATGTACCTTACATATCGTTCCAAACTGAACCCGTCTTTGTCTTGAAACGGTAATTTATGTTAGATAACAATCAAAACGCGAGTAATTAAATTGAATTAAAACATTAGCCGAAATTCGCTTTAATATTCTTTCTACGCCAAAACTTGCATGTTATAGGTAAATATTTTGTATTGCCAAGTTGTTATTTGTGGACCCAATAATTAATTCCATGTAATTATTTTACACGCCAGAGATTACTGAAAGGTTGAATTGGGTTTATTATTATAGTCTTACCTATATACCTACTGGCTACTACCTTCATAATTTAATTTGCAAAAATGTATTTATTAATATTTGATTATAGTATACTCTAACTAATTGTTAGTGCTATTAAAAAAAACCTTCAATCAATAATAATTTTGATGAAACGAGTTATAATTCTAGCATAAAGTATAGAAATATTTGTTTTAAAACTGTAAGTACTATAACAAGCGTTTAAACCGTTCATCATCATGATAACAGACTAAACATGAAAATCAATCGCAAGATGATAACGGTAGATTTTTTTTTGAATTCGTAAGTGTTTTCTTGTTACTTTTATAGAGCATTTCAGTACAAACTTAAGTACATCTCTGCAGATGAAAAACTTGCTAATAGTATTTTAGATACTTTTTTTCATGTGTTGAATACATGAATATTTTTTAAAAGTAACTTTCGTGAAATTGTATTTTAAGACTAGCGAAACGACAAAGCACAGTAAATTATGTTTCGAATAATATGAGGTAATAATTTAATACGGGATTTAAATAATTAATCAGTCACCATGGACAACTACAACGTCTACAACTGCAAGTATTGAATAATGTGCCTACATAAATGATTATATAATATAAAACCAGCTTTTAACACTTTTTCACTTTATATAGAGTGGTATATTTATAGATAGGCAATTTAAATTATTCTAAAAGCAATGATACTTTTGATGACTTATATAATTCTAAAACCAAGATTCTCATAAAAATAGTTATTTAAAAAATAAAAACCAACTAATACTTAACTAATTTTACTCAACAATATTAATAATTTTGTTATTTTATCTTGCATAATATATATACTAATACTATTTAATATTTATATTGTTCTTATTATAATAATTGTAAGGAATGTTATCGTCGGACTAATCAGCTTCCCAGACAGTATATTATAGTGATATTTTTAGACAACAAATTGCTGTCTGGGTCTATCAAAATTTAAATTACCTTTTTATTAATCGTTTATTGTGTATGTATAGTTTTTAAATTCTCACCGATGTATAGATACTGAAATACATATCGTATGCACTATGCACATCCTTGTAGGTAGATAGGTAGGTACTATCATCGCTCAACCTAATTTTTTTTAATATAGGTATAGATACCTATTTTTTTTTATAAATATAAGTTGATATAAGAATAAATAGGTTTATATTTTTACGAATAGGTACAAAAATATCAAACTTCTTTTGTAAATTGAAATTTTTATTCAAACAATTTTATTTGTAGAACTGTTACTTTATAATCATTTTAATCGTCGCATGTTTTTCCCTAGCCCTTTTTTCTTATTTATATTACAGGTAGGATTTAATTATATTTTATCTATAACCTTATACCTATTATATTTCACCTTCAAAATAAAATAAAATATGGTACCAAGCATATATTTTACAGACACATTATTTAAAATTGTAAATTTCTAAATCTATGTTTAATAATATGCAAGACATGTGATAGCCTACAAACGATAAAATATATATGTATTTCTCAACATTATGTTTACGATATCCTATTTTAAACTCGCCGATACATAATAACTTTATTGCAGTTCGGAAACCTATGTGACTGTGTCTGGTAATTTTCAATCTGTTTTCCTTATACAGGGTGGGTCATTGCCCCTAGGGACCCAGTTTTCTTGATTTAGATATACGGTTTACCAAAAAAAAATATTACAACCCACACTGTGTATACTATTTAATCGCAATTTATTGATCCTTCAATAAAAGTAAGACATGAAGTAATAATAAATCAGATCAATTATTTCATTTTGAACCTGAGTTATATTAAGTTATGAAATAAATGATATTATTTTCTTTTATCATATGAAATTGTACAATTTTAGAATATAGATAGGTATACAAATAAATCATTTCCTGATTGAACGGAACATCAAAATATATTTATCTATTTGTTAAAGGATTAATAATACAATTATAACTATATTTATTATTTTGTTCCTTTACATTTTAGTTCCCTGTAATAAAAAAAATATACGTCTATGGATAAAAAAAAGCTTGTAGTTATTTATTATTAGTTTACGATTGTAAGAAATTGACTCATATAGTAAAATATATAGGACATTTAAGGTTTTTAATCAATGTAAGATTCAGTATACTTTGAAAAAAAATCCAATAAAAAAGGCACGCGGCAAAATAGATTAGCGACGATTTCCATAACTGCATTGTTTAGCAGAAAATGAAATTGGTCATAACGGTGACTATTTAGTATATTTTATGCATCCAAAAATCATATATCTACGCCGTTAAGTCTACTTTGATAAAAATATTCTAAAAGTTTACATAAACAAATTCATATGAAAATACTTTAAGTATTTACAATTAATTGTGGCATTATGCATTTAATGCTATTTTGAAAATCATCACGCGAAACAAACTTACTTATATAAAGTAATATTCTATTTTAATACCATATTTTGACCTTATAGTATTTCGTTTATTGAATTTACAAGTATACATTTTTATTACGATCTTGTTAGGTTTATTATGTCGAGTAATAATATTTAATGTTTTTAAGTCATATACACAAAAGCACAAAAATGTACGGTATTAAATATAGTCAAACAGTTCACTTCTGTACAGTAATGGGCGACGCCCTAGATTAGGACCAAAAGCAAATCATAACATTGGGCCACAATGTGTATTATTTAGGTTCGATCATAAAAAATTGTTTTCTGGTAAATAAACCCGATGTTCTTACCTAAGGATGCGTCGTACGTATTCATGTATTCAGATGTCATGAACTGCGAAACCAACGCCGTTTTGCCGACACCAGATTCGCCTAGAAGCACCACTCTGTACTTGGGTATCTCCTCGGCAACGCTAGACTCTCCAGAGCTTAGATCATTATAGCTGCTATTTCCACCGCAACACGAACTGTCAAAAGGTGATATACCGCTTAGGTTACTGGGACTATGTCTATCAAAAAAAAAAAAATCACAATTTGGTTAAAAAAAAATATGAAAACGAATGGATTTTAACGACGAGCGCAAGTCATTATCGTCACAAACAATCGTGCATGCGGAAACGATAATAATATATGAGTTTCGTAAAATACAATCCTAATAATATATCAAAAAGAAATTGTTGGCGCCTCGGCTACTTCTCGTATATACGTGTAACGTCGTATTATCACCATAATCTCATATCTCCCGAAACACGAGAGACACCCATGGGAATATCACACTAAATCTACACCATAATATTATATGTATCTATATATTATACACGCGTGTTGCGATTACGCCAGTGTGGTTGAACGCAATTGATTGATGTACGTTTACGTTGATACCCTACTCTGCACGTAGGTACTACGCTTTTTCTCGGTCCCGGTTTTATCCGGCGTCAATTATAATTATGTCAATGCAGTAATTACATTGCTCCTTCAAAAAAATTGTCGACCGACATAAAATTTGCATTTTTTTATTTTACATAAACCCTGGTAATTGTTGCCATTAGATATGCTAAAACTAACGAACCGTTTATGACAACACGAGTTATGGATAAAAATTAGTCTCGGTCTTATGCCTTGCCTATATGATTACGTTATAAGTATACAGTAGTACAGTACACACACATAATTTGTTAAGACGTGTTATCAGTTAATTGTATTAAAATAAATGTGGCAAAATTTAAAACCAAAACTGAAACCGAAAAAACAACAAATATTTTTTTACTAAAAACAGTAAAAATTAAAAACACCGCCCATCGATAGATATACATTTTATATCAATTTGTTTGGAATAATTATTCTTATTATTATTATTGTTTGGCTTATTCCAGGCCTCATCGTTGCTTCCTGTTTCCATTATGCCTCCTTGTCAGTAGCTTGCTCTTTTTTTTCCAAATATTATTCCCAGAAACTCAAGGTCTTCCATGACTCGGCCCTCCACCGTTTCTCGGTCGTCCTCTTAGTATTTTTTCGTCTGATTATTGTGACTTATTATTTGTTACTACTATTCTGATCTTATGCAGTCACGTCCAGTTTTTCCTTAAGGTTAGGTTAGGTTAGGAACTTTTATTATAACTGGCTTATTAAATATAGGCCATAGTCTCAACTCTGCATTTGTTGTTCGTACATGATTTCATTATCCTCCTCGTTTTGGTGCTATACAGGTTGTACGTACGATTTTTTCTTTTGAAGACTATTCATCTACTTTCGTCCAACTTTTTAGATGCCTACAGTATTAATGTAGGTACCAACTATGGGTCTAACACTCTAATGAGCCCTTTATATATTCTTATTTTCATTATTTTGGATGGTAACTTTGACTTAAATAATGGTACTAATAAAAATAGTACTTATTTCATGTCATTATTCTCCTGTTAATCTCATCGTGGCTATTTGTTTGTTGATTAATACATAAACTCCAAGGTATTTACAATTTGATACCCTTTCGAAGGTTAAGTCACCAACTGCCTTAGGATCTTTTAGATACATGTTATCTTCGGGATATTATTAAATAGTTGGGTTTTTGCTCGTTAACTATAGTAGGCCAATACTTTTCCCACTATTTATTTGTTTTTCAGCTATTTGCCATTAAATTTTCTTCGGTTTCTCTTAAGTTTAAAAATACTACCTAACCATAAAATAATTTTTTGAACAAAAACCGTTATAAAAATTGAAATAATTAAAAGAGATAACTAATATCGATAAAAAATCGTAATAATTGAAAACTAGTAACTGAAATCGTTATAAAAGCCGATATAAATTATTTCGATTTCTATAGCTTTGGTAATAATATATTAACAATGGTTGAACGCATGCTATTATACTAGACATGTAGTAAACATTTCAGAAATTATTTTGGAGCCGCTACAACACAATATACGACATATTAATAATGTACCATTATGAAATAAATAATAGGATATGAAAAAAAATATAAATACGTATTATAATATGTTAGTCTGCTCATATCTTGTGAAAATATTTCATTACCACGGTATGTACGCTACCATGCTTAACGGTGGTGTAGAATTTTAATTACAGGAATAAAAACTGTGATGTTGCTCTACGGTTCCTGTAAACCAAAAGGTTTATTATGTCGGATTTGACACAGGGTTTAAACTTTTAATTAAATATATTCAGTCATATGCATACATGTTTAATGTCCATTACGACTACACTCACTTGCTCACTATCAATCAAACCTAAGACATAATAATTTAGTGGTAGGGAAGCTGGCAGTAAATTGATGCAATCGCTTAGACTGCCAGAATCGGTTTAAGGGAAAAATGTCTGATGTTTATCGTCCAAAGAAAAATGCAAGAAAAAGAAGTTTTAGAAAAGCTTAATGTTGCACGTTTCCATTTCATCTAATAAAACAAATTGCGTTGTTCAATCTATTAGAAAGAATTTCACTAACATAATGAAGACATTTCTTCAACATTAACACGCAAATTAATAGAGTAATACTCAACCGATGCGGTGTTCAACATAAATTGTAAGTAATTTGACATAGTATAATGAAAAACGTTTTTCGTAAAAAAAAAAATCTTAGAAGTAAAATAATATTATTTACATAAGTAACATACAATTTGTCAATAATAATAGTAGGTATCCGTAAAAGTTTAAAATGTATAGGTTAAAAAAACTGTTAATTACCAATAAAAAGTTGCAAAGTTAAAAGGAAAAAAAATTCACTTTTATACGACTAAACACACGAACGACGAACACAACACTTAAGTATACAATATAAGTTCAATATTATTGTTCACGGTTTACCTAGGTATATGATATTTCCCAACAATGAAATTCTATATTATATATAAGTGTAAAGTATCAACTGATACAGTTATAAAATACAAGTTTCTTATCATTAAGAAAAAACTTACTTTTTTAGGCGAATGACATAAATGTTATTTCAGAAATTAAATGCAAATATTTGTGATATATTATTTCATTCTAAAAAGTATAGTATTAATTTAATTTTTATGTTCATGAGTCATAATTGATATTATTTACATAATAAGTTATTATTAATAACAATAATATTATGTTATATACATCTCTAAAAATACACATTTTATCGGTAAAAAAATAATATAAGTACTATATTATCAATAAATTATGTTATTTTAAAATGACTGTTCGTTATTTTTATAATAATTGTCTCATTATTATTTTCTCATAAAAGTTCAAAATTATATTTTAACTGTGTTTGCAGTTTGATGCAGACAAAAATATTTTTTTAAATATCAAAAAATATATTTTAATTTGTCCGTTAGTTTAGAATATATTAATAATATTTCATTTTTTAAATGAGTAGGCACAAAATTAATGATTCACAATCTATATACCTTAACCTTATACAGTTTTTTTTT
Organism: Sitobion miscanthi; assembly: GCA_008086715.1. Lineage (NCBI taxonomy): Eukaryota > Metazoa > Arthropoda > Insecta > Hemiptera > Aphididae > Sitobion > Sitobion miscanthi. The sequence continues at coordinate 2,673,016 of CM017805.1, forward strand.
ATTGTTTACCCAATGCCAAGCCCTCTGGCAAAAGAATTGATACAAATATTTTAAAATTCTCGGGTTGTTTGTTTGGATTGATAAAGTTGGATTATTTCTTGTTGTTTTATTCGATCTGTGTAAATTAAATATTTCAAATGAATCAAAATATTCAGCAGTGTCTATTAATTATTAAAACATAAAAAAATTATATTTTATTTATAAAACAATAACTGCAAACGGGAAAATAAAACCGAATGGAAAAAAAATGTTTAATTTTTTAGGTTCTGAGTGGGACGAAGAAGAAGTATTGGTTTAACGATTATTTTTTTTCCATCTGTATACTTTCCGAATGTTCCAAGACTTTCATGCGATAGTTAAAACTTTTGGTTCACGAATTAAAAATGCAATATAGATGGTATATAATAGAACGTTACCTGAAAATGAAAAGGTTCAGTGTGACTTTACAAAAAAAATCACCTTATAGGTATGATATCTCTAATGGTAAGGTGACATTTTGATCCGGGGACTTTTTGGTCCATGGATCAAAATGTCCCCAAGAGGACCAAATTGTCCCCAGTGGATCAAACTGTCCTCAAGGGACATTTGGATCCTTGGGGACTTTTTGATCCGTTTTTCATAAAATATAATTTCATGTGTCCTACATCAAATATAATAAAGGAGAATTTTCTCCTCACACCAAAATTGATGGAAAAATAAATTACAGCGTGTATACGTTAAATATTTTCGAGTAAGTTAAACCGATTTTAAGTGTGCAATTGCCCTGTAATTTTAAAATACGGTAAATAATTGTGTCTGAGTGGCAAATAGGTGGACAATTAGTGTGTAATCTCCCCCGTGACGTGTAATATGGTAAAATCAGGGTCCTCTGAGGCGGACATACTCACTTGAATATGGTGTAATTACCGCGGGAAAAAACCGAACGTACTGTGAAGTGTGAACATATAAATGTACAAACATACAAATGTATACTTCTAATAGTTTATGAAGTACTTTTTTAATATACCCTTCACCCATGCTCCGTAATTTTTATTAGGTATTTAGATTTTCAATAAGTCATAAGTTTAGGTCTCGTGATTCAGATGTGTACCATTCGTATCTGCTGCATTCTTAAGGTAGAACCTATACTGTACCTAGTACGAGTAGTACCTATTGACTACTCAATAGTTCTCACTACTCTTGGTTATTACATCATATACATGGTATCAGTGGCGTATACATACATAATTTTGATACATGCGGGGTGATGAAAAATGTGTGCATGAAAAGTCCCAATGTAAAAATATGTAAAATAAATACATAATTTAAAAAAATATTATACACGTAGAAAATAGGAAGTTATTATAATTTAATCTAAATAATAAAAATAAAATTTAGTCCGTTGGTAATCGAATTACATGAGAACGGTTGGACCGATTTTTCTCAGTTTTTTTACTAAAATATAATATAACACATTATATTATTATGTTCATATACAAGGGATTTGATATAGGCAATTTGTATGATCTTCCCTAAAAATACAAATTTAACTATTAAAAAATATTCAAAAGTTTTCTGAAAGTAAATAATTTTTAAAAAGGATTTTATGTGAAAATGTTTATTATGAGTTGAATAACTACCTAGTTTATTTGTATTCATATTTTTTGGTGGACTTAGACATGTTGGGAAGTAAGTTCTCATTGAAGGTAGTGTAAAAAATAAATTGTCTGACATTAAAATTTTTAGCTTGAAATAAAGGAATTTAATGACTTATAAGCCAAACATAAATTTGATTCATATTTTAATTTTGGTACATTCTAAAATCTTCATGTTATAACAGATTAGTTATATTTTTTACTAAAATGTACTTAAATTATACCAATTACTATTGCTAAGTATTATGTATTTAATATCTAACCCAATAAATATTGCACATGAAATTATATTTTACGATAAACGGATCAAAATGTCCCCAAGGAAAAAACGGATCAATTTGTCTCCAAGGATCAAAATGTCCCTTGAGGACAATTTGATCCGCTTAGAAAATTTTATTTCTGTAGAAAACGGATCAAAATGTGCTCCTAAGGATCAATTTGTCCCCAGCGGATCAAAATGTCCCGTAACCACCTCTAATTACGTTTATTTTTTGAGATACCTATTATGAAAATTGTCTATGCACTTAGCCCAAATATAAATATAATTAACATTCAACGAACAGCTATTTAGAACTTTTATCAGTAAAATATTTTGAGATAAAAGGTTTTACTGAAATTATTATTCTTTGAGGATGAAGACATTGTAAAAATATTGTATGTATTAAAAAATTTTTTTGCATTGGTACGTTAGTAAAATTGTGTATAAGATAATATTTTTATGTTATACTATATAAATGTATAATAATTATTCTCGAAATTACCGTATAACATACTATAGTTACTAGTTAGGTAAAAAATATGTATTATTTTATTAGCATTATAAACTATAGTTGATAAAATATGTTCTATTATTTGTTCACTTTAAAATGGTTCTATATCAATGTATACACTTAAAAAAGATTCTATATAGGTAAATAATATAATATATAGAATTATTTCAAAGTAAAATATAATGTGACTGTTGAATATTTACTCATTAATTTGCTCGTAAACAATTATTAGATTCCTTAAATTCAATCAAAACTTAATACAATTATTACAGTTCATATGAATTTTAGAACTTTAAAACTTTAAAATTTCGTCTCATGATCAATTTTCAAACCAACACATTATCCAAAAATATCACAAAAAAATAGAAGACTTTTTTATAATTTCAAAATCTTATTTAGTTCATGTTAGATATAAATCGAATTCAAGTTATACACATGTCAGTCATCGGTCTGGACTTTTGTAGATCTGGTTTTAATTTTTTCAATTATTTAGTTATTATAATAATTATTTACACTTTTAATCTTATTAACAGATAGACGGTTTAAATTAAATTAAATTTTTAATTTTTAATAATTCAATAAAAATAAAAATTAGATATTAAATTAGGGATTATCATCCAGTATTTTTCAAGAAAATTTCAAAATACTACTAAAACCGCAACAAAACCACACATAATAATAATTATTACAAAACCATTTAATCATATTTAGTTATGTTGTCGCAATTTATTGAAAAAAAGTTACTAAAGCGTTTCATAAAAATATAGTATAATGTTCGAAACAAACTGTTTCGTGTAGCGCGGTCCGTACTCTTAACTGCGGGAATGCTCTGAGTGTACGCGTCGGCCGGTGTTGCTAGCTCTCGGATGGGTGACAACCCGGGATTTTTAACTACAAATCCTTGCCACACAAACAAACGTGTTTCAACCAACGGTTCAAAATCCCCCCCCCTACAAAAAAAAAAACTATTTCTTATGGAACTTTTCATATGTATATTCAATTTAATTTAATTAACAAAGTTTCTTTATACAAATTCAATAGCCATTTTCAACATTTACAAATATAATTAAATGTAAAAGTACCTGTTCAAAGATTTTCCAATTGTAATTTTCAAAATATAAAAGTGGATGTCCGTCTATCTGTCTGTTTGTTTGTTAGCTACTAACTCGAAAACTACTGGACAGTTTTCAATAAAAGTTATATCAATAGACATTTTTGAAGTTATTTTAGCTAATTTGTTCAACCCTTATAGTTAGCTAAAGAATAGCTCAGTGCTCACACATGAATTTAGTTTCGGCTCACGAAAATGGAATTTCCCTATGATACAATTAATGAGGTATCCTAATAATTTATACCTTAGATAGAAAAAACTACACTTGCAACTAGGTAGTTGTAAGACAATATTATTTGGTATTCATATGCATACGTTCTATACGTATCATAATTTATTAGTTATTACTATAATATCAGTCACACGGTTATAGTTTTGATCCACCAAAATAGACATAAATGTTTTAAATTGATAATTATTAGCCATTAGGTTATTTCTACGAAATAATAATAAAAATATATGTGTATATATATAATATTCACTTGCTAGTTGTTGAATTGACGCTTGTATTACTTCTGGATCTTCTGTTTATAATACTATCTCCACAATTTACCACACCACCTTTATTAGTTATACTGAAAGTACGGAGCCGGTACAATTCGTCCCCAGACCTTGGATTGTATGGTTTTTCTGGGAGACTGCAAACACGAGGCCTCACGTGATCCGGAACTGAAATAACAAATATTATTTATCATTATAAGATACGTATGTCATCACAATTAAAGATTAAAATAAATACCACCAATGTAACATAAATACACTGATATCCTGTAGTACATAATATTGCAACTAAAATAAACTCTTGTACTACGCCGATATCTTTTTTATCCCATTATCTAATGTACTCAGCAAAATCCACATACGTTAGCTATATAAAGAGAAAAAAATGTGATGACGTATGATGTTCATAAATAATATAAATGTGTGTATAAATTGTATTGCGTCTTATTGTCAAAGCAAAATGAGAAATAGGTACTCCATCTCAAAAAGTAAATATAATTTCACGATAATTTCGAAAAAAAAAATTTAATTTTACGTGTCTATATAACATTTGCGTGTATAAGGTATTTAGTACTATGTATAATATTATGTAAATTTCAAAATAATTTATATTTTGTGTAAATCATGAATACCTACTGAAACAAATTAAATATTTTAAAGAAAGCAATGGATCTTATCTTAGTTTATTTTCATTTGCGTAAAGTGAATCAATATATTTGACGTAAAGGTTCTGCACTCTAATTATTCTGGTAAGCCATTTATGTAGTATAACAAGATAATAATCTTCTTAAAATGTTCATTAAATCCGTTTTATCATCAAAATTCGTTCAACAGTTAAATTATCTTATGTAATGAAATTGATAAATATAATAAGAAAGAAATATTTTTATAAACTTTTGTCAACATAACGATTATTGTTATTCTTATCAATATAATATAATATACCTCTACTTTATAATATAATACAATATAGTATTATAAAGAGGTAAAATTTGTTTTTATGTAAGGGGTAATCTTTGTAACTACTGAACCGATTCTAAAAATTCTTTCACTATTAGTAAGATGCACTATTCCTGAGTAACTTAGTAAATGTTAACATGATATTATGTAACAGTGTCATAGTAATTAAGTAAACAAGATGATTTTTTAAGACTGCTCATCATTTTCAAATTCTGATTTTTTTAATTTTTAAAAACATTTGAAGATCATATTTTTGAATACTTGAAATTGTTTTGTATTAAACATTGTATTAAAGGGGAAAACGGAGGTGAGAATGCTTAAAAAATAACACTGTATAATATAGTGTATCGAAGTGCCTTTTTTATGTTTCGGAAACTACTAGCTCAATTTATATGTGATTTATTTTTTTATGTAGATCATTTTTCAACAGTGCATCTTATATTGGTACAGACTTGTCAAACTAACAGAATTGGTTACAAATAAATACACATTGAAATATATTTGTTAAAATTATAAATACGAATAATAATGCGATAGTTCTACGATAATGTAAAAAAATTAAATAATAATACATAAATTACATTATTAACCACCTAACAGAAGTGAATTTAAAGGGATTTTTTTTTGTGGATGTGTAAATACTGAATAATATTATTTATACAGTGAATACAACCTACACCACGACTTACGAGTCACGACCTACCTACGCACAAAATGTGTCTTTGAGTAGATAATTATTATCAGTGTGAATATTACTCTATGATTTGCACGACAGAGCATAATTTACAAGTTTATCGGACTTATACACATAGAAATATTGTGTGTGTACATAATATGTTAAGTATATATTTAATGTTTTTTTTTCTTTTTCAGATCTATAGTAGAAATGTACGCACCTATATTAAATTAAAGAGAACGCGTGAATTAGCTGCGTGTCCTGGCATTCAAATTTACGAGCTTTCAGATAACAGATTACGTGGGTTTCATACATATTATATTTAACCGGTGACATCGGCTTGGAATATATTTCGTGTATGTGTGCCCGTCCGTTTAAACAATTTAATAATATTAAAACTTTTTCATTTCTCTATTAATTGTAAACTCCTTAAATATAATCATAATACCTATAGTACGTTCGTTATTCAGGAATGACGAAACAATAGAGTATCTAATACAATCATGTGATCTGTATTAACAAAACCAATTGATGTTAAAATCAAAATTCAAAAAGTGCAGAATTATCCAACATTGTAACGTCGTTGTATAGTTCGCTTCCAAAACTACTATTGCAAATACGAAAATTTCGCAGAACTTTTTTGTTTGACTTTAAGAGTTGCTTTTCATAAACATTAGAGGTGGCCAAATATAAATTAACATGTTTAGAATATTAACGACTTCATTCAGATAATTTGTAACCATACATCATATAAATGTTGTGGTACCTATGCGGATATGGCATTATCAATCAAATTGGTTTTCATATTACAATATACACGATATAGGTACCTAATTTTATTGTTTCTACAAATCTATGCTGTTTTTAATAAACTTAACATTAGGTACACAGTATCGAATTATACATTTATATTATAGGTACACCTATAGCATTATTCACTAATTTCATTCGATAAAAATATATTAATTTCAAAACAAAATTTGCTTTAATTTATACTTTATAAATACTAAATTTCAACCTAACTAACTCACTCAGTATTTACCGATTTTAAATGCATATCGCACTTAAAGGTAAATGAGAATTAATTTCAAGATCTCAACTAAAAATCAAGTTGAAATTTATTTTATAAAATTATTATGTAGATTTTATACAAACATTAGTTTATAAATATTTATAATTTAAAGAAGTTGATAAATAGTTTTATAAGCTAAAAATTGATATAACACTATACAAAGTTTTTTATGATTACGAAAATTCTTACGAATTTTGGCTGATTATATAAATACTTTTGTGAGGAACAGGTAACATTAGTATAAAATTATAACTTTAAAATAAGAATAAAATTAGCATTGATTAAGTTTGATAAATGTACTTTTAAAACACTTATAAACTAATGATTATGATATCCTTAGTATACCTACAAAGTACAAAATAGTATTATTTGTATTAAACAGTTACATTTTAGACTTGAACAATTTAATCTGAATTCTCGTTATTTATTTTGGAGTATGATTCGTGATAAAAAATATGATGTAAAATAATACACAAATAACTAAACTTTCATGTTCATTCAAAATACAATACATTATTCATAATTTTTATATGTCAAATTCGTTTTTAGACGTTTAGCAAGACAGCGGCGGAAATTGTATTTGGACAATATTCTACAATCTTAAGGCATGGGACATTAAGCTCAAACAATAGACATCCAAATATTATTCGACGGACCATAATATTACAAAATGGATAGGTACTATACCGAAAGCGAACATTTTGAAATACACATTTTCTCGATAGTATGTATAATTTGTAGTTCCTTGTGAAAATATTAATTATCATTTAACAAAATACCTTCAATAGATATATCGAATAAAAATAGAAATAAATTTGACTGATTTTTTTTGAAGATAAATAAAAATATATTGGGACAAATTCTAGGACATAATAACTCAATGTGGATTTTTTTATGTTTTTACTTATTTTACTCGTCGAGTGGACGTCTCTACGAGCGACTACCATAATTCATATTTGTACAACAAAAGAAAACGGACCTTCCAAACGCAAACGCTTATTACTCATCATCCCAGGGTTTTGTGTTTTCGTTCACGAAGAAGGTCTACAGGTGTTGTGATGGTTGCATCGGATTCCATAATAAAAAACCTACATAAAACGCTTGGAGAAAAAATATAAAGAGAACCGCTTAAAAAAAACAGCTTTTGAAGTACAGAGTTTCTCTTCATAAAATCAAAATCAATATTAGCTCAACCCTATACCACAACGGTTTAATATATGTATTATTGTAGTTATATGAAAAACTGCAATTAAATAATATATTTCGTTTCTACGTATTTTCTGAGATATGTTATTGAACTACTATTCAAGTTATTTTTGATCTTTAATAATCTGAAAATAAACTCAGTACCCACCTGTGAATGTTATATGCATTTAACCATTTACAATATATGTGTTAGATTATAAGATAGGTATACATAGGAAATAATTGTGAAATATAATGCACATTTAGAACGATAATACTGACTAACTATACACTGCAGATGTACGCAAAAATAGTAGGTATACGTATGCATATAAATGTAAACCTACGCCAATAATTCTATTATCACAATATTACTATGCATATTAAACATAATCGTATACCTATTATGCAAAAAGTGTGCAGCCATAAAAAAATATTGGTAAGGATGAAACGAGAATGACCTATTGTCCCGTCATTTAATTACCATTGTTCATCCAAAGGCCTTAACAACATAAAAAGGCAGTATTTTCTGTTACCAATACGGCAATACACTAACTAATATAGGTACGTTCATTCTCTGATAGTATTATAATTTATAATATTAACTATTCTTCCAACGAATTAAATAGTATCTACAAAACATAGATATTTGATGAAATGGCGTAAATACCATTGATGTATTATTATAATTAATAACCGATATTTCATTTTAACAATAATATATTTTTAGATTCTGAACGAAGCGATGAATATATTGATTTTACAATGATGTGTGTTTTTTTTTTGTTTTTTTATTTTTTTTTGTGTCTGTCATCATCTTTTAGGACAGTAAAAGTGCTTGGATTTTCTTCTACAGTAACTTTTCTGATAGGAAAGTGAATCTTGTTGGTACTTTGGGGGGTCAAAATTTCCCAATAGTTTTCAAAAGCGACGTGAAAAACAAAAGAAAAATTAAGAAAAAACTGGAATTTTTACGCAAAATCTGTTTTCGAGAAAATCGATTTTGATTTTTGATGTAATTCTAAAACAAATGAACATGTATATACATGACATTTTCACTGGTTGTTTATATTTGTATTTTCTATACACGATGAAATTTTAAAAATATATTGATTTGTTTTGAACTGTTTAGAAACATTTATAGTTTCCAATTTTATTAGTATTTTTTTCTATGGATGTCAATAAAACTTTATTTGTTGGCTAAAAAAGCTTGAAAATTTAATACAAGGCTCCTACTTTATGTTACAATGATATTTGAAAAATATTAAAAATCCTTAGTCACAGTTTTTATTTATAAGCATTTAAAATTCAAGTCTTGACAAAATTCGGAAAAATCACGAAAATTAGCAAATTTTTCTGAGTTGATAATTCATAAAAATTTTCTTTTTAAATCTAAGGTTTGAAAATGTAATACAAGATTATCCATAAGTTTGTATACCTTTATCAAAAAAAAAATGTCTACAAGGAAGTCAAATTAAATTTTTATGAGCGTTTGAAATTTATATTTTTACAAAATTTGATATTCCCTCGATTTCTCATGTAACGATTTTCTTATTTTGTTCTAATTAATAAACGCATGATTGTAAATACTTAAAAATTTCACTGAATGTTTATATTAGCATTTTCTATACACGATAAATTTTTGAAAATATTTTGATTTGTTTTGAGCTGTTTGCAGACATTGACAGTTTTCAATTTTTTTTAGCTTTTTTTTCTATAAATATCAATAAAATTTTATTTATTGGGTAAAAAGCGTGAAAATTTAATGCAAGGCTCCTGATATATTGTTACAATAGCAGTTGCAAAATATTAAAGATACATAGGCACAATTTTTTTTTATAAGCATTTAAAGTTCAAATTTTGACAAAATTTAATAATTATTTTGTAGTTAACAATGTATGAAATGTTCAACTTCTATAGCTAAGGATTGAAAATTGAAAACAAGGCTCCACGTAAGTAGGTTATATATATAAATTACTTTATTCACAATAATATCATCAAATATACTTGGTAATATCATAGGCTGACCGACCGTTTTCGCTCAGAATCGTTTTTCTTATACAATGATATTATATCATTGAATTCAAATTTAATACCATTCATTACAGTGACCTACTTGTAACATATTGTACAGCAGAGCGACATCCACTTACCCACCTTTTTTTTATTGATCTTTACAAAATATTAATATCGACTACAAAGACCATTAGGGACAAGAAGGTTATAGATTGATGTAATTAAATACAAAGATAAGTTATATTCTTTTAGGTTACAATTTTTTTTTTTTGTATATAAGATTGAAAAATTTTGTTTGTTTTATGAAATTAATTATATGTAGGTTTTTTTCATGATTGGGTCCAGGTTGTGTCTAGGTTGTGGGGTATCCTAAGCAATAATAATGTTTATTGGAGCTCATAAAGGCAATATAGTGTACAAATTGGTTACCTATCATATTATGAATTTAACATAAAATAAGCGGGTAAGTGGATGTCACTCTGCTGTACAGTAGGTTACAAATGGATCAATGTATAATGGATTGTATTAACCTTGAATTCAGTGATATAATATCATTGTCTAAGAAAAACGATTCTGAGTGGAGACGGTATGTCAGTCTGGATATTTTATATTGTTATTATTTATTATAGCCTGTAAGTTGAATTAATAATATTATATTATTATTATATTTTATTCGATGCTATTGGTGATAAACAAAGCGTTAGAAATTAAAATCCCATTTTTAGCGGTTTTTCGTAATTGTCGGTAGTTTTTCCCGTGACATTAAATAACTATTGAGAAAATCAAAAAATGACTACTTTAAAGTACAATCTTGCTCTAATTTGCTAAAAGATAAGGTACTATATGTTGAAATTGAAGAACTCCTTATAGAAGAAATTTCGTGTACAGGATAAAAAATAAATAAAATAAACACCATTGTAAAACCACTAGCTTCCTCGCTCCGCTCAGAATCTAAAATAAAACAATATACAATATTATTGAATACTATCTAGTTTACTAGTTATATAACCAGACTTTAACCGGAAAAAATGATCAAATATAAAATATGGAGCTATATTCGTGTATTTCTGTTTTAGCGAACCTCAGTTCACCGGCAAATATGTGTCTGAGTACCCACCTCACTTTGTGAACTAATTCTTCCGAGATGGGCAACCCACCTGTGGCAGATTGGATGTGTTATATTTTGGTATATTTTCGAAAGTTGTTCAAACTACTCTCCAAACTTTTCTGATATCTCTAAAAACAATAGGTATTTGAACATTTTGTCAAAATTGGACGAGCATTTTTGAGTTTATAATTTACAAACATACAAATATTGCCTTTTGTTGTACATTTGAATAACAAACAATGAATTACATACCATTTTATTTAAATTTGAAAATATCCCATAACAACGGACGGATTGGCTAATCTATACCAATTTTTGATTGTTTTTTTTTTTTATGTAGCCAGTGACTTTATTTTATCGACAAAAACAATTATTCGATTATTTTCAGTAAAAATGTAGCTATCTTTCCCTTAATTACTAATTTCCATACTAACAATATTGCCTATATTCGTTGTCGGAAAATTATCTACATAATAAAATAAACCACATGTAAATTGAGCCAATAGTGTCCTACCTAACCTAACCTATCCCGAAAATAAAAAAAGGCACTTTAACATACTATATTATATTCCTACTTGAATTACTGTTACTAATGTTGTAACTTAGGACTAGTATATCTTTCTAATACTGAAAGTGGTTTTAGAATCTATAGTTACAGAGTTTACCCCCTACAGACAAACAAATCTTACCTCTTTATAATATTAGTATAGATAAAGATATATTATAATGTATTATATCGATAGGAATATCAATAAACGTAATTATGCTGACAAAAGTTAAAAAAAATATTTCATTATTATAATTTATTTATATTTTACATTCTGAACAGAACGACGAATGAATTGATTTTACGATTATGTATGTTATTGATTATTATTTTGTTGTGTCTTTCCTCGCCTTTTGGGGCAGTTAAAATGCTTTGATTAGTACTGTGGGGGCCGCGGGGTCAAGAGTAAAAATGCCTTATAGTTTTTCTATACACCTAAAAACAAATATTTCCTCTTTATAATATAATATTACATAGAAGAAAAAACTATTAATTATTTTAAACAAAAACTGATTATTTATTACAATGAGAAAAACGTATTAATCAAAATTTAAATATAAATACCAACGTTTAGATTCATTATCAAAATTGAAGTCGAAATTATCAAGGCTATTATACATACCCGTAGAATACGGCTTTTGGGTTCATTAAAATTTAAAACTATAGCATTGCGTGAGGAATAACTCATTAATAAGGTAGTCTTAGACTTGGTGCAGTAATTATAAAGCATAATATGTACCTAGGTATATAAATGTGTTATAAATTAAAATATTAGTTATTGGTAAGATTAGTGTAATAAGTAACATAGATAGGTAATATACAGTATACACGGTATAAAATCATTTTCTGAAACACCTACAATCTATATGGCTAAATGTACCTACAACACTTATGAATTGGTGGATATAATAATTATACATATATACGATGAATAAAAATCCATCAAATATTATAATGTATGGATATTTTTATGGTTAACTTTCAGTAATAATAATATATTAAATTTAGTATTATAAATACGCAATAAATAAATATGTATTACTCGCGATGCCAAAAGATTATGCGAGTGCGTTTATTTACTCAGTTCATATAGTAAAGAGAAATTACAGGAAATTGTATAAAATAAACTCCTATAAAAGCAACAGTAAGCCACTATTTAAGGGTAGATGGAAATAGTTATATTACTTATTAACTCCTATCACGGACATTAAACATAGAGTGTAAACTACCAATAAATAATATTTAAGTATGTTTACTGGCTATATTACGTATTTACGTGTATGTATAAATAAATGAAAATCGTAAAATTGCGGTAATAATGGTCAATAGTAATAATACGAACCTTTCCTTCAGCATATTTATAAAGTAACCATATTTAGTTTTATCGCTAATATATTTTGATGTACATAAACTATTTTAATTTTGTTGATACCTTATAAAGCTTTTTTCGAAGTCTTGAAAATATACATAGGTACATAAATTATATTATAATAAACTGTACAACACTCATGAAAACGGACAACCTATTCGCAAACCATACAATACGAACGCATGAAACTATGAAAGTGTTTGTCATACACCACGTCGTATTAAATTACTGCAGCGGGAATGGTTATTATTGTATAATGTATAATATACTAGCAGATCCCGCCTTCGCCTGTAAAAAATTATGATTGTTCAACACTTTTTGGGTGCAACTCAGCCTCCCTAGTAGGCAATCCAATTTCGTCAGATCGCGGACAATGTGCGAAAATTCTATTTGATGCAAGCTATTGCACCTAATCTGCCCTATTAAATAACCAATCAAATAATAAATATTAATTTCTACTAGTTATTTCTCCTATTTAACCAATAGGAATCATTTCTAAGCAAAAATTGACACCGTAAATCTCAAAATCCCTATTTGAGGCTCAAACTTTGAGCACCTCCTCGGGTTGGACCTACCGGGTTCAATTGTGAATCCAAACTATTCAAGGACCCACTCAGGGACACACAAAAAAATTCATCAAAATCGGTCCAGCTGTTTAGAAAGAGTTTGAATTCTTAAATACTAAAACCGGGCATGGCAGAAAACTACGGGTGCCCAATTTGAAATTCTGCCAAAACCAAATACACGTGTTTACCAAAAACCTACAATACCCTCCCCCACAATTGAAAAAACCACCCAATGGCCTAAGTGTACCATTACAACCGTTTCAACCGTAACCTCCACAATAGCTAATGGCCATGCATTGAAACTACAATTATTTTAACAGTGTGCTAGTAATTTTAATTTTGAATTGTTTATCCGAAATCCACGAACATGTTGATCATATGAGCAAATTAACTAACATTTTTGGGGGGACTCAAGCTGCTCTCCCCATAGGCCAATATTGCTTAGTACCTCAGAATATAAAAACTAGTACTAATTACTAGATTTTTAACTGGAGGAACTTGACCGACATTTGGGGGGGGGACTAAGTCCCCCCGAGCCCCCCCTATTTGCGCCAATGATGTAGATTACTTGATTAGTGATTTTTAACGGAACTCCTAAATTATAAATCGATAGTGATGCGAAGAGGTCTGGAAAGGCGTCGACGTTACCGCTAAAGATTCACGACTAACGACGATATGAGGGGAACGATTTATACTAAAAGGACATTATAAGTATACATTCTGTAGGTAAGTAATTTGCAAGTGGTTCCGTGTCAGTAACTATTGGTTTTTTGCGTAGATATGAAATTATCTATATTTGAAAAAATAAATGTTTGTTTGAACCAACAATAAATAGTAAGAATTTTTATGAGAATAACAAAACTTTTTTCATAGAATAAGAAATATGAATAAATGAGAATTTTTTCTGAGATATCTTTCAAAAAGTAATTTTGTTGTTGTACAATTGTACAAAAAATAAAAGATAAGTAACCTACTTATTAAAACATTACCAAATTACACATTGATTTTAAGAATAATTTTATGTAAAAGAAAATGTTATAATTTTAATATACATAGGTACCAAGTTAGTATTGTCCACGCAGATCAAAGTGTACACTAAATCATGTATGCAAGTACGAATATGTCCAAGTATAAGACCGTGCATTTAACATATCATCTAACCTAATCCACGTCCAGTGTTTATGTCTAAATTGTTTATATTACGACGTTACGTACAGTAAATTTACTGATGCAAGTTGCAAGTACCTACACTTAGTCCAGAATCTCTAATAAACCATTAGCTGTCAACTAGTTTGGATAACACATGACTTACAGTATTCTAACTAGACACCCGCAATAACGAGTAGAAAATATAGTTCAGATAGTGTCGATTTCATTTTAATTTACCATAAGCTAGACAACAACGATTACGAGCACAGAATTGATTAAGCGCATATAATAAATTTAAGGACAATATATCGATCATCCGAAGTAAAAGTTAGCTTCAATAATAAATAAACTGTGCTCATCATTGTCTTCTCAAAGACCTAACCTCTTATCTCGTCAGCTGTCTTCTTTATAAGTTATCCTTTTACTGATGTTCAATTTCTCCTAAATTCTCGTTATCTTCCCGATGTCATCAATATTGTTTCCATTATACAATCATCTGGTTTTCTTATAACATTCATTCTTTTTATCATAAAAACATTTGAACTTTAAAATCATATTTTTGTTGTTAACATTTTTAGGTATGCCGTTTATTGTTTAATTAATAAAGGCAAAAAAAAAATAAATAAACATTCTTAAATAAAAACCCAAATTAGCTTGAATTTCTGCGTCACTGTACACTAACACACCAGCTAACCAAATCAAGCTCACACATTAACACACACGAACGCAGGTGGTCGGTTAAGAAACGGAAGAGACATGCCACTTGAATGAAACGCTTTCTTAAATAGTGCTAAAGTTTGTAGGTCTCGACTCATTTGCCTCATACTCGCTTGCTTTAAATAACGTCTATATATATCTAATCACATATTCGCCTATACGACTGCAGGTTGGGTTACCAGGTTTTCTTGAGCCATGTGTATAGGACAACGCGGGAAAACAATGGATCCACCCAATATGTATATCCATCACGAGAGGAAAATGGCCAGAGGCGCAATCATATTATTATAAAATTCGGCACAATTAATCCAGTCGAAAAGCTTACAACGCAATATATATGCGTATCATAGAAACCGTCCGTAAATTACCTCTGCCAAACGCGAGTCGGTCGGAAGACGCGGGCATGATACGATCGGTGGGAGACTATTTCCGGTCCAATGGATTTCCACTGACTTAAACGCGCAATAAACGTTGAAAAACGTTGAAAAACGCGGTGGACTGACGGACGAAACTCGTGCACAGGAAGTGGTGATACGAAGAACGAATAAGAACGCACGGCCGATATACAATGCACATTGCACAGCCATTCGGTTATAAGGGAATTTTTTTTTTTAAGTGTATACTTTTAGGTGACAACGAACCGTTTCACCCAGTGGCGTATTTACGGGGGTCATATCCCACCACTTTCTCCCCCGCTGGAGACCAAATTCTGTACAAATTACAACATGTATATAATAAAATGAATATAATATGTGTATACTGAATGTCTATTAAAAAATTGTATATTCCCCCCCCTTGAAAAAATCCTAGATACGCTACTTTTTTAACCCCCGCTCTCATTTACTGTACCTACTATATAGTCTATAGTATTTATATTTTGTTGTATTATGTTCTTTGGTTACCTACTACCTAGTAATTATTTTTCTACATTATTATCGGTCTACTTTTGTGAATAACGGTTATTACCGTCTCACCCTACTTCACCCGTGAACAAATTAAAAACTATAAAATATGGCGCTGTATTGGTGTATCTTTGTTTTATCGTACCTCAGTTCACGGGCAAATTTCCGTCAGTGTACCTCTCTTTGTAAACTAATTTGACCGAGATTGACAATTCACCTACGGTCGATTGGATATAGCACTTTGTATACATGGAACGTGGTTCAAACTAGTAACACTCTCTAAATGTTCCTGATATCCGAGAAAGATTTGACATTTTCACAAAATCGGTTAAGTAGATTTTGAGTGCCTATACATTTAAGCTACAAATAAACATTTAACTCTCATATTTGTTTTAAGATATCATTTGTTTATATTAGAAACCACAAATGCGACGATTTGATGCATGCTTTTACCTCATCTGCCCAAGTAACCAATGGCAACAACAATTTCCATCGTAAATCCTTTCTTAAATTTGCAATACAAAAAATTTAGGGACTGATCGCGATAACAACTATCTTATCTCTCAATTCGGACCAAGCAAGAGACACTTACATTATTTTATTAAACTCAATAAGTGGTTTCGGAGATTAGATGTGACACGAGATTTATCTAAAGAAGATGTAATATATTAAGTTTGTATTTTATCGTTAAATTAAACCATTTCCACCGCTACCATTCCCGTTTTCACTTCTAGCGTGCGTACTGACACACACAGGTAATTTCTTTTTCTTCTTTTTGTAGCATAAAAATAAATTTCTTTTGTCTACGTTGTCAGCATTTCTGTTACGAAGACGCGTTATTGCACGTAGCAGACGCAATAGAGAATCCTCTTCTTCTTCCCCTCCCGACAACGATATGAAATTTCGCAAAATCGTTTTAATCGCGCATCAAGTGCAGTGGCATGCCAATAATATATCATATATTATTATATACCTACAGTACAACACAATATATATAATATGGCGTCGTGTAGGTACGTGGATTATTATTGAGATCATCGCACGCACGCGCACGCCCGAGTGACGACAAGACTCCTGTGGCGTAGTTTCGCTGCAGCAATGATAAACCTACGTACTAGGGACCCGAGACCCGACTTCGGCAAGCGACGGCGGAGAGGCTAGATAAATGTTGCCCCGGTATTCCCCTCTTGGAACGAAATAATGGCGTCTTTGAACATTTCTCATCGCGTGCATTAGTGTGCGAATCCGTAAGACCATTTCCAGAATTCCGTGGTCTGCCGTCGAGTATTTTCGCGTCAACTGCGACCGCGGTTTGTAATATGATGCAATATAATATATATTATGTAGGTACCAGTGTTTATATTGTATGTACTCTGTTGTGTATAGTCGGCGGACGACGACGACGACGACGACGACGAACGGTCGCGGTAAGTATAAAGTAAGGACAGCGACAAACGCTTCACGACCGCATTGAATATTCATTAATGTATTTTACCCGTACCCTCTCAACCAGGCAGATTTGACGGAATGTTACAGCCGTGCCGTCGTTTACATAATATAATATATTATTTATATATACCTACGCTGTAAAGTAGTATATAGTATAATCGATACACATTAAACATCGACGTGACATTTAACGACGTGGTTTATGCTATTATTATCATTATTATTATACAATACGCTATAGTCTGGATATAAGGTATATATATATATACTATATTATAGTAGGTACTCGCCTATAAACATGTATATAATAAAATACAATCACATGTATAAGACTTAGGCTCACGTATACAGGGTGTAACAGGAAGACCTGACAAAAAAATGATGCTATCTTTAAACGTATGACACAAAATTATGAAAATTATATGATTAAGAAATATACGCATGCAAAAAATAATATTTTGAAAAAAGTTATTACGTTCTAAATTAATTTACTCAAAAATATTATAATTCAAAAAATTCTAAAAAATAATCTACCTGACTTAGATAAATGTTTTTACCATAAAAATTGTTCTTATAATTAGATCTGAAATTGACTAATTTGAATTTTTCCAAAAATATTTGAATAAAAATTTAAAATTTTCAGTATTAAAAAATAAAAATAAATTTTTTATATTATACGTATAGCGCAAGCGACTATAAATTGTATAAAAATAGAACAAAAACTATTAATTCATCTTTCAGGTCTTCCTGTAACACCCTGTATATTAAGTGAAAAGCATAATATTGTGTGTGTGTGTGTGTGATATGGCAACTCATTCATATATTTAATGAATATTGCAGATGTACTTAAGTAGAAAATTAACATATCGTTTTATACTGCGCAAGTATGATACAAGAAACGCAATGCAACACTATTTTATGAACAATAAATTACACAGTAACGAAAAATCATCATTTGTAAACAAAATCATTAATCTATACCATCGTGAGATGACCTGTATTATACAATGTGTCCCGTCATAAAGAGACTGGTCAGGGCCATAATATGATAGCATACCTTAAGTTATGAAAAAAACTCCTTTAAATTTTAATTATTCAACTTTTTTTAAACAAAACCGAACATACTGTCCATTTGATGATATTCTTCAAAACTTTTCTATTTTTTATCATAATCATTTTTATTTTGCTGTGTTATTAACTAACATACACAATCTAACCAGAAATGTACAAATTATTTTTATTAAATTAAAAAAAGTAGACAAAAATAAGCATTTTTGATAGGAAATCGGGTATAACTACAAATAACGCCGTATTTACTACAATTTTTATTCATATTTCCATAAATTTTGAGTAATACTACTGGTAATCGTGACATATCTTTCGTGATTGTCAATGGACAATAATTAGGTACTGGACAACGAGCTTAAAAGAGGCAAGTACTCGCAAAGAGGTAGCATATACGAAAACAAAATGTTTAAGGTATTCTATGTATTATTCTGTAGAATTGTATATACATAATATGTACGCTATTAGTTACAAAAAATAAAATAGTTATTATGATTGATTATAATTGATATTTATCTTATACTTGGTCAAAACCATGTAAATTAGTAAAAATTGTGGTTATTCCTAACACTAATTGTTCGATCGTTATCCCGGAAACATAAACACCGTGTTAATAAAACATTCGTAATTACATACGCACGTCACTGGGTCTGAAAATTTACTGCTCGCATAATTACAGGAGTATCTCACGGGCAACGCGAGGCGAGATGGTTATCTAATATAAATACATATATAATATTATATTATGACTGACTCACTGACTGATCAACGTAAAGCCTAAATAATGATAGCTTGAGTTTTCATGGAACATTCGTACCACCATGTAAGTTTGCACTAAGAAAACATTTTTCAAAATTCGCATTTCATAGTGGTATTTGCACAATGATTTTGAGATTCAAGATGATCGTAGAAAATTTTTAAGTTTTTAACACCATTACACCCAATATTTTAACGAATTGAACAAAGTTTGAATGATATACTTATAGATTTGGTCTTTTTAACGGGCAACAAAGTGCACAGGTCGGTCAGCGAGTAATAAAAACGAAAACTGTAGTGAATATACGGCGTTAAATAGAGTTACATGCGATTTCCTTTCAAAAATCTAATTTTTGTCTAATTTTTTTGTATGTTAATGATTTGTACATTTCTGGTTTAATTGTGTATGTTAATTAAAAACACAATAAAATAGCTTTAAAAAAAATTATGATAAAAAGTTTAAAAGTGTTGAAGATCCATAAAAAAATGTACGATATTTATAAAGGTTCAATTTTGAATTTTGATTAAAAAAAAGTTGAATTGCCCATTACTAAAAAAATAAAAAGTTAACCTCTTCTTCAAAAGGTTTTTTTTCATAACTTAAGGTTATACTATCATATGAAGCCGGCCGGTCACTTCTTCACGCGGGAAACATTGCATAGGAGGTAAATAAAAACACCGTATAGACAATGGGTGTTTTCATAGCTATTTAATTTATAAAAAAAACAAACCATTAACGTTATTATATTTTATGATTAATTAATTAAAATATAATTGTATTGTAGGTTACTTGTAGGTACTTGTAACTGAGTTTCAAGAAAATTAATTAATCATTAAAATAACGTTATATAAAAAAAAAATTCAATACAAACTCACATAAAAAAATATTTCTTTTAATAAAAATAACATTAGAGATTCTTTTCAAAAGAATTGAAAATTGAAGGAACTGAAAAAGTATCGTAGAGTGCAAGGAAATCGGGTTTTGCCTTATTGCAATTTAGTTTGATGCATCAATGCGGCACAGTCTATGTCTTATGTAAGTATATTGTTTATTTCAATATCTACAATATATTGTTTCAACTGGCATTACGATCGTGTAACATAACCTAACCAAACCTTAAATTACTAAACATTAATTTAACATAGAAAAACTGAAGTTTGTTATTTTTTGTACAGTTTTTAATTAAAATAATACACTTCATATACATCGATAAGGTGAATTTTATACTACAGGTAGATGACTGAAATATACATATATTATTCAATATAATATTAGCAATAATATCTGAATAAACGACACCTATACATTAAACGTTAATTAAATTTTAATTTTAATGTAAAATGAATCAAAGCCACTTTAATATACCTACTTATGAAAAAAATAAATAAATGATGGACGATTTTTAAATCAATACAAAACACACGACCCTTTTTCCAAAAGTTAGTAGGCAGTTCAAAATGTATATTCTCTGAATTACTGTATTATAACACACATTCATTTATTTTTTAAAGTGGTGTCTCCGTTAATTTTACTGTATTTTTCGTTTGTTGTTCACAATATTCTCGCAAATAACTAAGAAATTCCAAAGATACTATTTTCAATTTGTAAAAATAATAGGATAATATTTGAAACACCTACTTTCGAAACCCTTCTTCCACAACAAAACAAATCATCGGTTTGATATAAATTATTATTTATAATAATTTTATGTTATAAGGACACACGTGAGTACTCGACGCGTATACACCGACATAGCATCATTTTGCATTTCAATCCGTTGCGGTGCGATTAATTTATTTTCCAAGTACACATATTGTTAATAACGACTGAAAATAATTCCCATTCCCCGCCTGCAACTACATATTATTCGAGTACAATAAACTGAATAAACTGCGTATCGCTTTATAATACACACTGCGCAAAAATTCCAGCTGTTAGTGGATGTCGTTATCGTGAGCGTGTACATAGTGTACTTATAATATATACATCGTGAGCCCTTTTTTCAACCCAAAGACGAGAGACGGCACTACGGGCGCCGGCGTCCCCTCGACCACAGTCGATTTTTTTCCCATCAGAGTGCTTCTCGTGCTTTCTCTTGCCGTTGAACGGGAGCCATAAAACCAGACGCGATCATCCCGCGATATATATATATATATGTATAATAATAAATATCATAATACTGTATGTGTGTGTGTGGTTTGGTGAAGTGTTCGGCGAATGAATGACTGGAAGGTGGTTTTAAACATTGTCGTTTATATAAAAATATTACCTATGTACAGAGTGTTCGCTGATATAAGAAAACTTGGGCTGTGAATTTTTCGAGACTATATCATTAAAGTTGATTTCATACTTTTGTATCCATGAAGTCACCTCTAATTTTTCTTAAAAAAAATGTCTCATAAGTCATAACGAAAACAATATGAAATTCCAGAAGTATTCAATACGTAAAATATAAATCATATGTACACTGTTTATTGTTATATTATATAAATATATATAAGTCCTAAAATATAAATTTATTAATCCGTTTATGGTTATTTATTTTATGTATTATTATTTATTACTCATGTACAACTATGTTAACTTTTGCTAAATAATTGTAATACATGCTGCATAATACTATAAAAAAAATAAGTTATTTGTGTGTGTTGGTGGTAGGGTGGTGACAAATGCCTGAATCCCCCCAAACCCATCAAATACTTAATACGCTACAGCAATACAGCCTGGTGCTGCGGCAGCTGTGCACTATCTCAAAAACACCGGATACGCATATATAATAATATAGTTGCCGACGACGCAGACGTACCAAAATTGCATACCCTACACCCCGTCGCAACAATATTAATTTATATTTTATATTTTAGTCGGAGCTCGAGACGTATATTATTATTGTACCACAGAAAATAATCCGAATAACATAGACAGAATTTTTTTCAATCCACCAAATAACTCTTTAATAACGTTTAACGTCAATTTTATTACACGGCTATACGTATATTTTCTAAAAACACATTAATTGATTAAAAGCAATCTAGGATTACAAAATAATTATTTTTAAAAAAAGTATGTGAAAATCCAAAATTAAATTAAGTATGTTCTGAAATGGATTTTCGTCTACTATCATACTTGATAGACTACAAATTACAATATGTGATTAGTGAGTACTTAATTGTATAGTGCAAAATACTCGTGTACCGATTATTATTATTTTAAACACCCGCAACAATTACAGACCGACACTGTATGAATTATTTTTATCATATTACGTCATTGCTGGTACAAACAGATTTGCATGGACAACTGATATAAAATAATTCGTTTGGAGACCTGACGTTTCGCCCGCGTTTCCAACCCCATGCGATGGCTATGCGTTCTGTGATTGGCCGACAGTCGTCGCCGGCAGTCGCCGATCGTCGGCGCCGGTGCTGGCCGCCGTGCACACAATCCCACCGGTGTCCGGAATGTACGAAAAAAACGTGTTTTGGTCGAGCGAGCTTAATTTCAATCTTAATCTGAACAGAGTATAATATCATACCTATTGCCTACTGTATAATATTGTAGTACCTACTGATATTGGTTATAAATTTATAATACCGTGTACAATACATCCCACGCAACAAAGAGCACATAATATAATGATTTTCGTATACTTCTGTGCTCAAATGGTTTTATTAACTACATAACATGTTATTGCCATTCTATGGCTACTTGGTGAAATCGGCAATACGAATTTTAAATTTCAACACTATGCCATTGTTGTTAATGTTGTTGTTTTTATTATTCTACAGACCTTGTGAAAAATATATATCGATATTATTTAGTCTACAATTGATAAATAAACACTGCAGCTGTATAATAATATTATATGATTCAGGAAGCAATAATGAACATTACGTAATATGTTTACGTTCGAAACTATACGAGTTTAAGAGGACGCTACACAGATACATTTGTTGCCACCGTCTTACAAGTGCATGACATAGCGAATTTACACTCAGCAGATCACGTTTAACTCAGTTACTTTAAAATTTCATGTGAATCGACCTATTATGAAACTTGATGGTAAGGACATTACTTGTGTTTGTGTGTGGATTTTTTACGATAATACGATTATTCAGTTTTTCAGTGAGTTCTGAGTATTTTTAATTTACGCTGTATTATGTACTCGTAACTTACTAAAAAATTTAACCATCGTAAAAAACTCACATACAAATACAAATAATGTACTTACCATCAAGTTTCATTATATTTCAATTCACTCTAATTGTTAAACTAATGGAGCTAAACGCGTTCTCCTGTGCGTGAATTTGTTATATTACGTATACTTGTAAGACGAAGACACCAAAGGGCCGTGTAGCGTTCTATTAAATTAATACGTAGATGCAGTTCGTTCGTTCTAGTGGTAATTTAACTGAACATTTTTTTGAAAAAAAATAAAAGATGTGTATTTCTGTTATAATGTCTTTTAAGAATAAATATTTATTTAAATCTATTTTAAAAAACAATAATTATTTATGAGGCGTTAAAGTCGTTCAATGCACATTGCCCACGGTCCATCACTCATTCCCCCCGTCCCATCTAAATTATATTTGTATTTACCGAACAATTAAATAATTGCACCGCTAAAGTCAAATTTAAATTGAATTAAAAACATTTTAACAGCATTTTTATATTTTATGAAGTTTAAAAAAAACCTTAACACTTTAATACATATATAAATGTGTAATCGATTACCGCATTACTTTTTTCACAAATCTAATTTTAATCGAACTACTCACACTTACACATAGTATTTGTTTGATGAACCTATATTTATATACTTTTATGTCATTTTATTGACGGTCTATAATTCGATTTAATTTTTAAAATTAAATTGGAAGTTGCATAATTCATTTTCCATGTTTTTTTGTACATAAAACCGAATTTTAGGTTTGGTAAATACTAAATTGTATTTAACTGGAGGACTTCTTAAATTTAATTAAAATTCAATATTCCCAAATAAACTTAAAACATAAATAAATTAAGTGTTTCTCGTTCAGTTATAAAACATTATTTATCTTTGATGTTTTTACAAAAAAATTAAACCCTTTACGTACGATAAGTGTCAAATATTTTCAAAGATTTTTACATTGTCTTTTGTAACTATTTTTTTCCATTTCTGATTTTATTACTTATTTTTTTTTTTTTTGTATACATACAATATATTTTTTATTAAATATTATTTAAAAACTTAATATTTGAAAATAATTTTTTGTTATTAGTCCAATCATTTTTTAATCAAATATTTAACAAAAATCTATTTTTCGTAAGTTGTTTATGCATAATTAAATGTAAATACCAAAACATAATGTTCCATAGAAATATTTTGATGGAATTCTATTTGGGTACACAGCAATATGAGTAATTTGTTCATGAACCAACCCTTTTCCACATTTTTAACTTCCACAATAATAGTTTACCCTACTCAGCAACAGAGCAATAATTTAGCGACTAACGAGTGATAAAATATCTCTTATCAGTACGATCAGTATCCACCTTGACACAATAATACGTCGTCAAGTCTATCGCAAGTATCGCTTGTCTATTATTGTTCGTTGTTAGATATTATAACAATCCAAATAATCGGCATTTAACATTACATTCTCTTGTTTTTTAATAAATATTTTACCATAACAAAAAGTGACTCGACTTTAATTAATTATTAAACCATATATAATAATAATTATACTATCCCTAAAACTATAGTCATCCATAGTATACTATATTCAGTGCTCGAATTGGAAAAAAAATTGAGGACGGACGCTGGTTTTAGTTCAAAAAACACCGTTCCATAGCTAATAAATTGTAAAGTAACTCGTTGTGAAAATTAAACAAAAAGTTCTCAAAAGTAGAATGTAGAAACACGTATACGGCGGCAATACAACCGAAATCACTTCAAAATTATCACACTTGCAATAATAGAGATGAGGTAGACATGATATCTTTAATCGTGGTAGTGTACAAACCAATGAACCACCGCGGCGGTAATAATCATTCATACGTATATGAAATACACTATCCATACGTACAATTGATAGTGACTATATACATCGTTTTATCTACATCGTGCGTCAACGATAACCGTTTTCTGCGAAAAAATAACCATTACTTTGCAGTTTGCTATAGAAAATAGAAATAACCGAAACAAAAAAAATCAAATACACTACACCGTTCAAAAGTAAGCATCCCCAGGGGTCAGAGGGGACTCGTTTTAGCGTTCCCCGCTTAATTAAATGAAGGGGACGCTGAAATCTATGAAAAAAATGAAAGCGGACTCCGTCCGCCCGCGTCCCCCCCCAATTCGAGCACTGACTATATTCCTATACGAAGCAATAATGTTCTGGAAGTCTATTTAGAATTGATTTACCTATAGTTATCAGTTTATCACTTATTCAATTATTATTTATCAACGATTCGTAGTATAATAATATATAATAATATATTACATTCAAATATTTATTTTCATGAATACAGCACATTTATAACTTTTTGTTGGAAAAATATTACAATTTCATAAATATAGTTAAATGATTGTTATATTCCGCCACCCTCAGAGTATTAATGTCGTAACCATGTTATCATAATATATTTTTAGTTCGGGAACAATTTCGTTTAAAACTTTACCACTGGATCAAATAACAGTAACCTACATCAACTGTCAACAAAGTTACAAAATTTGTTATTTTTATTCACTTTTGCATATTATATTTTAATCCAAAAGCAAAGCAATTTTCACTAAAACTTTAAACTAAGCATAATAAACTTTACTGATCTTACTATCTCATAACAATGACAACCTGCATCAGATGTCAGATGTGTCGTAAAATTATACTCTGTTTCACTCATCAACTTATGCAAATAAATCTAGTAAAAAAATTTACAACTTTAAGTCAAGAATAATAAACTTAGCACCATTTAGTTTTTTCTTTTAATTGCATGTCAAACACAAACATATTTGTTATAAATGGAAAATAATTGTTATCACGTTTATGATATCAAAAATTCAAAACTATGTCATTTTCACACATCAATACATAGTATCAATCAATCTACCCACCTAAATTATTACTATATTATATGTTGTGTTATAACTTTTAAATGTATACATCATTATTTTTTTTTTTTTTATTAGGTACCTAGTAAAAACAATTATTATAAATTTACCAACGATTATAAAAATAAATCATAAATTATTATCTAATTATAGTAAAAATGTATATTTTAAAAAACGTATTTTTGTTCAAATGTATAATATTATATATATTAATTGGAAGAAAAGTAGAGTATATAAAATAGGTATAATATATAGTATATTTTTTAAAAGTAGTTTTGATTTTCGACCATAGTACAAATATAAGATATTTATTTAAAAAAAACCTTGGTAATTTGGTCATCGACTGATAATATTTAATTTTTTTCTAGTAATTATAATAATATTATATTAATGATTGTTAAGGGTATTTTTACAGGTTATATCTTTCGTTAGAAATTATTATTTTTTAATTATTTTATACATTTTAGTAATTGTTGGTTGGCTGTCTTTTTTGTCTTACTATCCTAGGAAATGGTGGATGAACTTAGGAATATTGGATTTGATTTTAGTAGCTTCCATTTGTCTGCACTCGACGAGAAGTTATTTGACTGTTAATTAGACTCCGCCAATTCAGCATTTAGTTTGATCTTCTTTGCTCATAACATATCGTATGTATATAGTATATACCCTATTTTTAAACGTGTTAACTGTTAGGATAACCATTTCAGAAATGTATTAACTTTTATTTAAGAATTCAAATTAGCATATTGTTTTAAAATATAATTGTATAAAAAATCTTCATTTTTTTTCATTTTTCACACCATTTTCTGTCTTTAGAATACATATAGTAAATACAGCTGCATCTCTCAATAATTAATAAATATTTCAAACAATATGTTACCGATTTTTTGGAAACTGCCGTTGCATCTTTTAGGACCACGGCCCATGCTCGCTCGACTTCCATAACATTCTTTTCAAATACTTATATAGTTATACATTACTTTTGTAATGTTATTTTTTATTCTAGTTGACTAGGTATCAATAATTCTTTGACACTCTATCAAAATTACATTTCCATCTATAAGATTTGTTCATCTTCGTTTATTAGTTAATTACATACCACAACTTGTATATAATCAGGCAGCGCAAACATTCAATACCACATTACAATAACGTTCCTGAACTATATTCCCATAGAATCCTAACCAAATTAGAATAGTCTATAAAATAAATTACTATACCTATACCTATTTTATTTGCGTGGGACAATATAATACTATATATTATAGTAGTTGTATAGGTAGCCTATAATATGTCTATGTGAACTGATTTTTAATATTGTCTTAAATCCTATATTGGGTACAAGATGGAATATCCTACAAAGAATATAAAGAAGAAATTATTTCAATTAAATATTATATACCTATTATAAAAGTAACATTATACATAGATACTCTTAAATATTAAAATAAAACTTAAATTTATATCTCCACAATATGTTACATACATAATTAATATTCAATAGATAGGTAAATAAAATGTAAATATAATGTTTTACATGAAACACATTCAAGTATTCTGCAAGTAATTTAATTAAAATGTTTAAAAGGTTTAAAAGGTAATTGACTTGTTAAATATAATAATCTAAATAACATCCTACAAATTATTATGTTGATATAATCAACGAAAATATTTTGAAGCTTTTGTTAATGAATAATTTGAAGTAGGGGGTAAAACAATTGAGAGTTACCCAAACTGAAAATATTTAAAAAAGATACACCATTTTTCAACAAATATTTTTTAAAAAAGGTGACGTTTAATTGATAATTAATGTAATGCATTTAACAAATTTATCAAATATTAGAAGTTAACAGTTTAATTGTTTATGAATTTCTAGACTGATTCACGTATTTAATTTTTGTTTATGAGAAATAAATTATTAAATTAATAATCGTTGATGATACTTTGATGAATCTCAACTTCATTGTTCACAACATAGAATCTTAATAGCTATTAACGACCAGTTAGTTTTAATTAATATTATACAATTATTTAATATATACCTATCTATATAACTTCAAATTTGGACAAAATTGGATATTTAACCTGAGAATAACGGTTTTAGTTATGTTGTTTTAATTCAAAAATATTATTCGTTGGGACTTGAAACGTTTAGCTATATTATTATATTTTACCATACAAAACGACATTTTTAAAATATTCAGATTCATTTTAAGCTATTGTCTATATTTATACCACCTATATATCACACCGTTTTACGGTAATTCTGTAATGAATCAAAATTTAATAACAATAATACTATTATTATATAAAATATATAAAACATTAAAATAATAAATTCGAAGTTTTCGTCAAAATCAGTTCAACCAACGGTATTACTAATAGTAAAATACATTTCTATAATAAGTAATAATAATAACATAAAGAGAAGCAAATCCATGGGACTAATGGTAAATGAAGGAAAAACAAAATATATGATATTATCACGCAAAACTATAACCAACAAAGCCTAGTGGTGAACGAAATATTTTTCGAAAGAGTTAATACATTCAAATATCTCGGAGTAGAATTAAGAACAGATGGAGATATTCATGGAGAAATCCAACATGAGCAAAAATTAGCTATTTTTGAGTGGAAGGTGCTAAGAAAGATATTTAGTACAAAAAAAGATCGTTCAACCAGCCTGTGGAAACGACGGACCAATCTAAAACTTAGGGAATTATTCAGTGAGACAGACATAGTAGCAACGCTGAAAAGCAAGAGTATATTAGCTGGACAGGACATATGTGGAGAGCACAAGACCGGATAACTTGAGAGGAAACAAAATGGATCCCTAACGGAAAGAGGCCATTAGGAAGGCCAAGACAAAGATGGGTTGACAGAGTTAAGAGTGACCTACAAATGTTAGGAGTAATAAACGACGAAGAGCTAGCTAATGATAGAGAAGCATGGAGAGATGTGGTGGTTGCGGCGAAGGGCCTAAATGGCCTATATTACATCAAAAAAAAAATAAATAAATAAGTAATAACAATATATACCTTAGTACATTAGACTGACAGACCATCTTCGATCAGAATCATTTTTCGTATGGAATGAATTAAAATTTAACACGTAAGATGTAGGTACATTACAGTAGGCAATTCAATGACTTATCATTGACGAGATAGGCACACTCGTCACCCCCACTGTACTGCAGAAGCGGTTAATTACTTTCCCTCTTTTTTTTCTTTTTCTCGGTTATTTTGAATAGTAGGTACTTGCATTACTATGGATTATTTTTTTTTACTAGTATAAATAAGATCTAATTTGCTACCAGAAACCATTAAGTTGAAAATCAACGCATTTTTACTACTCCAAAAGGCAATGACAGACAGAAAATGACACTCATCATTGTAAAATCAATACATTCATCGCTCCACTCATAATCTAAAATGAGGATTAAACAGTATTCCCAAAGTCAAATGTATATCAAATTCTTATGAGCCCATAAAATTACTTAACAACACATAAAGCCAAAAATACATTTCTTTTAAATTATTTGAAAAAGAAATACCTCCTAACTTTATTCAGAAGCTGCCTAAATATCTCAAAGCATCGTGACTCCACGATATGACTTTGACCATTTTGGCTTTGCATTTGGTTAATATCGTGTAATTTAATGGTATACTTTAAAATGTGCGCATTAGCATGCAAAATGTCAATTTGCGTGTTTAACATGAAGTATTAACCATAAGACAAATTGCAAACGTTAATATTTAGTTACACTTCAAACCCTTGAGGCAACTATCATTAGGCTTAAATAATTTTTCCCATATACATAATAGTAGATTTAGTTTTTTTTTTGTGTGACGACTATTTAGAGAACAAGGAGTTTTACAAAAGTTTCTTGTAATCTGCAATTTGTCAGTTTATTTTAAAATGTATCTATAGATACCACTTTAAAATGCATATTAATTATTAACTATATACGACCAGACAATATATTCTGCACCAAGGTGAGTGAAACCACAGACAATTATCAGACACCCATATAAATATATAACAATATACCTATCATATATAATGTTATCCTGTCCGTCTTTTTATTGATATTTATAACTTTTCTATCCCAGTATTTTGTAGTAAATAATAATAAATTAATTACCTGGGAGTTCCAAGAAATTGGAGGTTCTTCTTTGCCTCCCACGAGCTGTGGCATTAAAGTTAAGTGGTGCTAATTCTTCGTTGGAAAATTGAGAATCACGACTACTTCGACGTGACGCTAGATAAGCTAGACCTCGGCCTCTAGGTGACGAAGGTCTGGAAACCGACGCTGGCATAGTGGATAGATCCTCCCCCGTGCACTCAGTCAAATCAGACGCAGACCTAAAATAAATTAGAAGTAAGTATTAAATAATCATTTAAAATATTGTTGATACTTTTACAGCATTTACTAATAACATTTTTCTAAATAAAACTGTATGATGCAGCATAATATACAACATTATTATTATTTTTGTATATTTGTTTGTGTTTAAAAACGAATGAGTCAATTAAAACGAATATTGGAAATTGGAATATATCCAAGTAATGAAATATAATTTACGAAATACTTGCACGTGTACAATTATTAATTATTAGTTATTATCTATTATTCGCTACATATTATTTTCAAATATTTCAAGGTTAAAGCGTTTCCATTTTAGAAATGCCAAATCATAAATAAAATTGATAAATATTGATTTATCTAATTTGGTTTAAAAACTAAAAATATTATATACAAGCCGATCACTGATCAATGACGACTTTGCCCGTGACAAATAGAATAATGCCAGTGAATTAAAACCCTGTATTAAACTCCGTTAAATGTTAACTACGCATATTTTTAACTCAATATCATTAGGGTAGTTTTAACCAAATATAAAATACAGGTCTAAAATGATATCCGATATTATAATAATTATTTTGTTTTCTGTGACCGGTAGCAACCCTATACAAACAAAAAAATATTCATTTTTCGTGATCCTACAAATCCCTATTTGAGGTGTGAACCACTCTTTAAAATGTGAATTTTGTAAAATAATTTTTTATTGCGCCCATACAAGGTGGTACAAATGTCTAGTCCTTAACTCTTAACTAACCTAGTTTTGGATGTAAGTTGATTATGATTTATGAATGACAGTCAGAACTTTTACGGACTTCTAACGGCGCTAATCACTGTTGTTAATATTATATGCAATTTTCAACTTTTATTAAAATAATAAAATATATTATATTTTTATATTGCAGTAGTCATATTGGCTCGAATAACCCAGAAAAACTATGGCCTTCTTTTTTATATAACCAATACAAACGAATATATATTCATTTTTCGTAAGCCAACAAAAATCCTTATGTGAACCCTCTTTAAAATACTGCAAAACTCAAATAATTGGTTTCGAGGTGTACGTTATCGGGTATAGGATTACTGAAGTAAGTTCCAAATTTCAGAACCATGAGTGAAAATATTTGTACTCTTTTTGAGTTATAGACTGTTGAAATCGTCTACTTAAGAGTCTCGTGCTCCGACAAATGTAATAATTTTACAATGCTGTGTTTTTTTTTTTTACGTCTTCGTGAAGACCAAAAGTCCACTTTTTGGAGCAGTATAAAATGCTTCCTCTTTGAGGGTGATTTCTGGTATCAGATTAGATATATAAATATGTAATACAAGATTCCTCATAATTTTTTTTTACTGGAATTTAAAAACAAAGTTTAACATAAAACCACATAAATATTTTATGAGCGTTTGAAGTTCACATTTTGGTGACATTGGATATTCAAACATAATAACAATTTATCCTCAAACGAATTTTGTTATTTTGTTAAAATTCTAAGAATATCCAAAATACACAGGTACAATTTTATTTATAGATATTTGAATTTTTAAGTTCTAATTTTGACAAAATTGAGTATTCAAACCAAAAATAACAATTTATTGTAGTTATTATGTATTTAATTTGTAATTAAAAAAATATTAACCACAGGGACTTGAAACTTTTTGCCATTGTGAATATTATTATTTTTATTCAAATCTATTCAAGGTATTCTATAGTATGTTAGTATTAAAATTTCAGTTTTATGAGTGCCTATAACAATAATAAATACATAATAAATCGTTCTACAAATAGAATAATAAAAAAATCAATGTAATATATTTATTTAAAAACTATAAAATATACGTAGAAATAGAGACTGACACAGTGACATACCTGTTCCCACTCAGAATAATTGCTTTTTGTATGCAATAATTTAACATTGAATGCAGATTCAAAATATCCATTACAGTGGTCTATTCATTGCAAGGTACACTCGAAAAAGTCGAGACAGTTAAAACCTACTAGGTGTACTTCCAAAGCATAGACATATAAATAAATGGACTGCGCTTGGAGAAAGAAATCATGAAACCGACATTGATGAGAGAGAAAAAAAACTGTTGGGGGCAAGCATGGGGGAAATAATTGAATACTCAAATTATTCCATGATATTATTTATGACATTATCAAATATCAATGATGGTTATCACTACTTATCAGTTTTACAATAATTTCATGGCATGAATGAAATATAATTATTATTTCTTTCATGATTGCCCCCAACAGTTTCTATCTCACTCACACAATTTACATTTCAGATTCGGAAAGATGGGGGGTGAGGAAAGCGCAGTCCATTTAATATATGTCTATGTTCCAAAGTGTTTAAATTTTAATTTTTTTTGGGAGATTTATTTTTGATAGAAGCATCTATTTATAGAAACAAGCTTCTATTTATTTTCATTTTTGAATCATCATTAAAAATATATTATATAAATAATTGTAAGTATATCAATCAATTTCTTACTAACAATTGGTTTTCAAATCAGGTTATTATGACAGCCGTTTTTTTTTTCACTAACCTACTTAATAACCACATATTTAAAAACATGGATTTTTTTTTATCTCATTTAGAAGTAAATAAATTCCTTTTTTGAAAAATCCCCATCCTTTTTTTACTACAAATTATTCAAAAAATTACTTTTTGTTTTATGATAATTTGATGTAGATATTTAAATTTTAAACCAAAATTAAAACCAGTAGATACTTTTTGATTTATTAAATTTAGGTTAACCTATAGGTCCCTGTATTAGGTTTGGAATATATGGGGGCTAATGGGCTATGATGATTCGAATATTGTAGTAGGTATATCTAAGTAATATTTATCTAACAACACTTGATAATTTGTAAAAATTGCCTGTGTCAAATAAATAATAGATTCAATACATCAGTCTATTTGTTATTTTTGTAAAAAAAATGTTTAAGAACTATTATTCTTAGTGGCTTAGTATTTAATACTTATATACATTTTAATTAGCAGAAACTTGCAGTTAAAAAAAAAACAATCTACTTTTCAATCTACAGTTAAAAAAATGATTCTCGTTCGAAAAAAAACTTGGTATCTCCAATAAAATTGGTATATCTAAAATATCGACGTAGGTTTATAAAATATAAATCAAAATAATGAAGTTCTTACGCATATTTAAAAACTCCAATAGTTAAAATTTGAATAAATTAATTATTAAAGGAAAAATGGATGTGAGTATACTAGTGAATCTTCCTGTACCCCACACCTGACACCATGTTATATTTTGAATATTATGAATAAAATACCACTTAACATTTTGGTAGGTTTTACTTATAAAATGTACTTTTACATAAAAGGTGAACATCCCAAAGACAGTGTACGGACTAGACTACTAGACTTGTACTATGATAAAACATTAATCACTTATCATAAAGAATTACAGTGTTACCTTATCATAACACATACTTATTTTTTAAAAGTACACCATGGAATAAATAACATAATTTTTACAACTTAATTAAAACTTAAATTCCACAATCGAGAAAAAACCTAATAAAAAATATCAAAAGTACCATTCTACCTTTTATTTTAATTTGAAAAAAGCTTGGACATAAATAAAATACTGATTCCATTATCTTTAGTATTTTTATTAGTTAAATTTACCGATTATGTACTCTGTAGTGATACAAATAAGATAAAAGCATCATTTTCTACGTCTACAGATGAAAAACTATACTTGTATACTTTAATTGCATCGTTAACAACTTTTTGTCATCCTCGAGAATGCTATAAAATATAAACGATCAAATATTATTTTTAAGTGGGAACAATTATTTAATAGCATTACCGTGAAGTTTCCAATTTACACTAAATCATTAAACTTGTCACCTACACAGTACACATAATAATATCTACACCATATTTTAATTTAGTATAGGTACTATTGCATACATAATAATATTATATTATATCAGCTTAACAGATTATTCTAATTTACATAAATATTGAACGAAGACAGTAAAACTACCAACAAACTGTAATATGATGATATTCAAGATTTTCGTACTACGACCTACCTGGCCACCTATATATTTATACTTGCTAATCCAAAACTTAAGTCCAGTAAAATATCTGTTTCTATTACGTAGGTATGTGTTAAAAATTTTATTTTATTAAAAACTATAGGTATACTTATAGTTCATCATTATTTATTTTTAAATTATCTTGTAGTATTCGAGTAACATTTAACAGTATATAGCTAATAGATTTTCTAGATTTTCCAGTCATGGATAGTTTAAATGTAGGTACTAAGTTTTATAAATGTTTTCAACTTTATTTGTTTCTTTAAGAACTTAGTACATACCTATTGGCTATTACATATTAAATACCATGACATATTATTATGAATTACGGCTATTGAAACTATTATGTATATGTATATAGGTAGTAATAAATAATAAATATTTTATACTTTTATAGAAAGGAATATTATAGTTTAATATTTAAATTATGTAAGTTATACCTAATTAAGTATTTTATGAAAGCTATATATTACATTTTAAAAACTTATAACTTTCAAGTATTACTGTATTTGTTATTGACTTTGTACTAAAGAAATAATTTTAACTAAAGCTTCCAGTGCGTATAAATCAAGCAAAAACTGGTAATTAACCAGGCTAGTTATCTGTGGTAATTTAAATATGATGTACCTTAAGTTAATCAATAATTTTAACCTATAGATATAAAATATTTTAAAATATTTACATAGCTTTAAACTTTTAAAGTTATAACATTTTATAATATAATTATTTA
This sequence comes from Sitobion miscanthi, assembly GCA_008086715.1. Lineage (NCBI taxonomy): Eukaryota > Metazoa > Arthropoda > Insecta > Hemiptera > Aphididae > Sitobion > Sitobion miscanthi. The sequence goes on from CM017805.1 coordinate 2,708,834, forward strand.
TTTTGTTTGGAAATCTGTCTATTACATAAAAAAAAGAATTATGATTTTTATATCTCAGTAAATTAACTATTTTTATAGCAACTATAAAAAAAAAATTAAAAAAGGGGAAAAGTAAGTAACTGCCCTATTGGTTGTTGTACATAGATGTCGGGTGTACCTTACAAATCGCATATTAAAATACTTATAGATATTCTTCTAAGATGACTTTTTGTATAATAACTGAATTTATTAAAACCTTATAATATAGGTAATCTTATATTTTATAATAAATATTATTTCAATTTTCAAATTTTCGAACACGAAACATATGTAACATATTATGACCATTCAAACAGTATACATTCGAACATATGACCTTCGGATAGATAATATTTGAACTGGTAAACCTCATCACTTCATACTGACACATTGCGCTAAACAAGCGGCTGTCTACATGCAACAGCGGTTCCCAAACTTTTACGACCACAACACCCTTAAGAAAAAGTTCCGTGTTTCGTGGAACCCCAATATCCGTTAAACGAATATTTTATATCAATATTATACTATAGTAACTATTATTTAGGTAAGTAAACGTTTTTTTCCAAGTAAAATGTAAAATAATTTTCACAATATTTACATACATCTGACGGAACCCTTAGATTCCACCGAACACACTAGGGAAATCGCTAGTCTACAACACTACAGGCTGAATCTTGTACTAATAGACACAAACTCCAACATGGTGATCCTCACGACGTTTTAAATTAAAACATTCTACCTTATTAGGTATTGAACAAATCAACAAAAAAATTGTTTTTAAAATCCTTTTATAATATTTTAATCTGTACATTTTTAAATATAAAGATTTAACTATGGAGTTACATACCTATACAATGCTATCTGATGCACAAATAATAAAATTGTAAATGTACATACCAAGGCACCAGGCGCAACTAGGGTTGAAATTCTGGGGGGGGGGGGGGGGCTAACAAAACTATTGATTTAAAATAACCCATAGGGGGTTTATATCTAAATCAATAAGAAATATTTGGGGGGAGTAAATATTAGTCAGGGGGCTAAGCCCCCCACCCCTCTAGTTGCGCCAATGTACATAAGTAGTTGATCATTGATATAAGTCAGAAGAATATTGATTAATAACAATTTAAAAAGAACTTTTTCCTGAGACAATTATTACAAATTATAAAATGGTAATAAATACATATTAATTACTATAATTTTCATATCATCATATTCCATATCCACTATATCCTCTAAACCTATTTATACCATTGACCTTTTATCCTTAGTACATAAATAATTAATTCAAATTTAGATTTAGATACTTAAAAAAAATCATCTGTATAACAGTTTACGGGATGAAAGGATGAAGTTTCTCATTTGTAAAAAGGAGTTAGTAGGTATAATTCCAGGATACTCCTTAAATAATATAAAAATCTAAGTATTTGAAAATATGATGCTTAAAATATTTACTTAAAAATTCAAAAAATCTAAATTTGAATAAAGGAATAAATTAGGGAAGCAATAAGCATGCTTGGTGGATCACCCTATATATTATGTTATATTATATCAACCTGTTAGGACTTAACTATAAGACGCACTTTTTAATCTGTCCTACAAATTGTGGTTTACTTGCATGTAACAATTAATTATTATAGTATTACATATTACTATTATAATTATACTAAATGGTCGTACCTATTATAAAAACATCCTTATTTATTAGCAACAAGTACTTATTTGTTTTACTCGTTTATATTTAGGTCGTACCATAATAATTACATAAAAGTGAAAATGTAGAACGTACCGTCAACTTTACTCAGAACAATGTAGATGTGATTACTCGATAAATATATAATATGTATTACGTATTTGCGTGTATCAGTCATCACTCATCATTGAACAATAAATGGACCGAAATATCTAAATCTTGAATGTGTAAGAGTAGAATCCAGCCAACAATGAAATAATTATACCTATTTATTAAAAAATATTTTATTTTAACCGACTGTAATTGGAATTTATTTCCTTAATAAAGAAAATATTATTATTATTATTATTATTATTAAACTGATTTTCTTTGTATAAAAATGTAATTTAAATGGTCTGTGATAAAGAAACATATTTTTTCGCTCGGTAACATGAGAAAAAATATTCACACATAAGATAAACCAATTTTTTACCTGTCATATAAATATTATATATTTAAAAAAGGTTCAGTCACTCACAAATCGATCTCAGACTAGAAATTATGAATAAACAATAATTGACCTATATTACCTAATCATCATTAGCGATTTTAAACAAAATATTGACTTTCGTACTATACCTATATTACGATAAATTTGCGAGTAAGAATTTTATGTAAACTATGAATACTAATTTACAAAATACGTATATAATAATATTATTAATTATGACAATGCGAGGAAACAATATTTCTACTAGCAGCTAAGGGGCCCAGTCTAGATTTTTTCACATGGGCCCCTTATTATTATCAAGTTTCGCCACTGGATATTTATAAATGAAAATAAACTTTAAAAACAGGTATTGTTTTAAATTTAAATGTTGATAAAGATTGGGTACAGAACTCGTTTATAAATAAGAGCTATGGACATCTATTAATTTATTACTTTCCACGGGCCACGGCTGTGTTTGACAAAAAATGCCCATGTTATTTTAAACAACATTTTTTTTGTCCTATACACGGAATAAAAAATACAAACTTTTTTTTTTATATTTGAATTATTTACAATCTATACAACGTTAAGCACAATAAGCAAATTTGATAATTTAATGGTAAGTGACGGAAGAATTTAACATTAGTAGGCAGACACTCAGCAGCGCCCTCCGGCCGGGTACAATAAAAATAAAAACTTAGATTTTTTAAATCCTCTTGTAGTATAATTTGTAAAGATCGATGGTAAAAATCCAAAAAAAAACTTTGGGAAGAAAGAATGCAATGCTGCATGATAATAGTATATAATTTACAAGTTCGTGCTTAATAAGTATGGGTAGGTACCTAATAGGTCACAGTCGGTAGGTATAGGTACTTATAATATAATATTACTTAATGCGAAAAATCACGTTCGACAACGAAAAGGAAAAATGTGGACCAACCTGTGGGTGTTGCACGCGCTATCGCTGTTGGTGTTGTACGATGTGGAAGTAGCGGCGCTACCGGTGGACGGACTCCTGGGTAGCGTCCTCGGTGTGTTTGGGTTGGTGCTTCCACTGCGGCCGTAATGGTGGACAATGGCCGAGCCACCAGACGACGAAGAGGCGGTGATCGCGGAACCCACGGACGACGGGAATTTAAACACTGCACTAGACGACGGGGTTGTGGGGCTACGGCGCGGTGGCCCGTCGGTCGGCGTGGTCACGCTCAGCGACGGGCTCCTTGGTGGCGTGTAATACGACGTGGACGACGAACCGCCGCCCGGTGGCGTCTTATGATGCATGTTGTGATGCGCGTCCGGAAACGAGTTGACGTGTCCCAGGTCCCGGCGGACGACGGGTCGCGGCTTGTTGGCCGCCTTGGCGCTGGACGACCGTCGGCATGGCTGGTGGTGGTACGCCACCGCTGGCGGTTGCTGTGCAGCCGGCTGCTTGAAGTTATTGATATTGCTGTTGGCGTTGGCGTTGTTGTTATTGTTAAGGTTAATGCCGGATGTCATGGAACTAGACCCGCCGACCGTACTACCAGTACCCGCAGCGGCAGCGACGCCACCGCTGTTGGACACGTTAATGGACGACTTAGACCGGGGCGAGCACAGCGCAAAGTACGGCTGAGATCGTTCGGAAAACGACGTCTCGGACGATCCGATCTCGCTGGCTGAATCGGAACTCCGGAACGTCCGCATGGAACTGCTGTGCGATGACATGGTTGTGTGTGCGATTTGATCGCCGCTCCTGCTTCTGTCTATGTCGCTGTTTCCGTCGATACTGCTACCGATGCGGAGGCGGCAACAGGTGGACGCCGCGAAGTCACAACGTGCGGTCTGCGAACGCCGGCTGCACCGCCGCCGTCGCGCACGCTGCCGATTAGTCGCGGAGACGGCGCGCGGTGCAGCGCGTCACTACTTGTACGATATTATTCCCCCGGAACGGACGTAAATTTTCAGAAACTTATTTTTACGCGTAATTTTATATTTTTTTATATACGACCTGAGTACTTGACACTGAAAAACGAACGGGCCAACGTGTATGACAATATATATTTTAAAATGTGCTAGCACACTATAAAAATAATATAATTAAAATAATGACGATCGAGTACAAAATAATAGTGATTGTAAGTTAAATTTTGATATTTTCATATTATCGTTTAGTCGCGTGGATCGAGGGCAGCGCACAGCAACACGTGTCCCGGTCGCTCCGCAGCTTTCGTGGATGGAGCCGAACGGTACACTGAACTGAACGCTGCTACGTGAAGGGTCTACGCGACTTTTAACTGAATCGCGGCCTCGGCGGTGGCGGCGTACCGTTTGTGTGAGCTGCACTACAAGTTGGGGCGACAGACTCGTTCGTGAAACATCTAACGCCATCTAGCGGTGATTTACAAGTATTTATATGATGTGACCACGATTTAGAAAATATTACTCTTTTCTACATCGAAATGCAGTAAAGCCGTAAGTCGGTATCACCCAATTGTGGATATACGGTATAATCCATTTATAGTAAGACACTCATTATAAGCGTCATAAACCTTATAACTTATAAGGATCAACCTGTGTCTACACCATGGTCCTGATGAATGAGCACCGCACTACATCATAGATATTCTGTCTAATACTATAGCGGTAATTGTATTAAACTATTATGGTTGGAACGGTCAATGTTCAATCTTTGCCATCGCCCTTTTCGTTCGATTTATCAATTTGTTTTTTATCATATAATATGGTTTTCTGAAAATTAAAATATTATATTATAATAACTGAAGAGAATAGAATCACCTTATTGCTAGGAAAATTCCTAATAAGATAGCTGTTGTTCGGAACTAGTTCGTTAGATGAGTTTAAAGGGCCTGTCACCTGTTTTTTTGCTCAAAAACATGCCTCACAAGAAAAACTCTCACGCTTCGTAGAGTGATCAGATTTCGGTAATTTTTTTTTTCTTATGTAAGAGAAACACTTCTCACGCGGCGCATTGGACTTGTATTTCTAAAATTCTGTTTCTAAACCATATAATACGATTTTGAATATGACCAATTTTCACGAGCTTTTGTTATTTTTATTATGTTTGTAAAAATTGAAGTCCAAAAGTCCCAAAATCTGTAAAAAATTATCCTCTTTTTAACAAAAAAAAAAAATAATCAAATCAGGCCAGTCTTTACGATGTGTTAGAATTTTTTCTGTAAAGCATGTTTTGAGCAAAAATCATGCATTTTAATTTTGTTTGGTAATGCCGTTGACATGACGTGATAGCTTAGATAGCTTAGATAGCCCGATATCCGCATACAATCACACTCGCACTAATCATCACTGAAAACTAACACAAATACCATGGGCGGCGGCAACGAAATTGCATATTGCCCCTTATTAAACACACATGAGCAGGCCCCTTAATGAAAATTCATTAAATTGTATTGATACATATTATATAATATACACTATACAGTAATTATTAAGCCATGGATAATAATTAATATTAACCTTATTTTAAACCAAAAAATAAATATATTCCATTTTCATATGAACTCTTCAACCACTGAATAATGTATTTATAAATAATGTGGGCAGAACATTATGTTTATCACCACACAAAGTACTGTGTTTTATTATTATTATTTCACTGTATTACAGTATCGGGCTAGCGTGCAAAAGATCCGGCTATAGGTTTTTCTATGGTTCTAGAACTAAACAAAATGTATTTATTATATCAATATATTCATGAATACAATTTACTATTAATAATTTAAACGTTATAAAAAATTATTATATGAGACAATAATAATTTTCAGATTTTTTTAACTTATACTATAGATAATCCAGTCATATAATAATAATATCTGTGATAATAGTATAATTTATAAGAGCAAGTTTGATGATCCTGTGGCAAATCGCATTTGTAGCAATATAGCATACCTATTATCAATATATGTCTACATTTGTATATTATTTTTTGTCACTTTGGTAATATATTTACAATGTATTATATTATTGTTTAATTAATGAGTTGCTTATCTAGCTATAGCGCTTTAGAAATATCTGCTAATTGCTATGTATTACAGTTTAGAGCGTAGCTGGTACCTATAGGCTATATGTCTATATAGTCCATACATTACGTAGAATATCGAACCAATGAGTATAATATTCTAATAGTAAATCCTCAGCCCACGTGCCGTAAATCGTAATATATTCCCAAGCAAGCTTCGGTCCTAATTCATAACGTTTTTGTTCAACGTAAATCATAGCGGTATATAATATATAATACGATATACCTATACGACTATACAATATATTATACATATAGATGTATTACATAATATAATATATTAGTACCTACAGGTACCTATTACTAATAAATAATAATTACCTTGTTAGATCTTGTTTTTTATCCATCTTCTATATCCATTCAGTATTTTTATATTTATGTAGGTACAGATTTTAAATTTAAAAAAAAAATATGTTTGTAGCCTTATATGATAATAATGCAGGTAAATGAAATGAAAGTCCTCGAATTTAAAATAAAATTTCAATTTTCGTTATCAACGTTAAACATCTGTATATTAAAAATGTTGTACTAAAAAATAATGACAATTTAAAATAATACTATGATACCTACTCTTCTCTATAGGTATCTATAGTGTAAGATTTAAAAATATATAAGTATAATATTATACAACACGTAAAATATAAAATTATAAAATATTTTTATGGTTGCAATTGAAACTGTATTTAATAATATTGATAAATGCAGATTACATTAATTTTGTATTCAAGTGAATAGTACCGAAGATTTGTTGTTTCTGTTTACTACACGCATACAAAATGTAAATATAGGTAGATAGGTACCTACCCACAGGAATAAAGTCGTATATTCTATTTTCAATGTACCGGTCGATCTGGTTATGTACGATGTACCAGAATACAATTTAAGTAGGTACTAGGTACGTACAACCTGCGACACCTATACAATAAAAAATAAAGAGACTTTTATTTTTGACTAATTCCCCAAACTTTCAGTCCGACGTCCTATATTTACAAAATTACAGTTACGCCACACTGGAGAATTACAGGCTCCTGCACCAAACTCGCGTGCACTGCATCTGCGTCTGCAGCGCGAGAGGTTTTGTTCGGCTGTTTTCAAACTTGGACGTTTCGATCAAAACTGGCGCCGGGACGTACTCGATGTCGGCCGAATTAAAACGCACTGCGATGTTCGGCATCGACCTAAACCAACGGCGTCTCGGCGGATCCACGAGATCGCGGCTTGGCGGCTGCACGTCCACTTCTGCCGGCCGAAACTGCATCGGCGACGAGACGGACGGCGTCTCGATCTAGACTTTGCGGTGGCCACGAGCGTCATTATTGCCGTGTTGACCAACGAAATATAATAACGAAACTTTGGACTGACATAATTTTCCACGACCATTATGGTCGGGCCACTTAACGGCTCGACCGGAACCCAGTAGAGGCGATCCTTATCAGTTATGCCTTCTTTGACTTTTAAAATTGTTTATCCATTTTTAAATAGACTTACAGCGAGGTGAATAAATATACGAAAGCTGGACAACAACTGCAGGGTGGCTCACACATGAATTTAGTTTTTTTTCTCGAAAATCTATTATTTTCATGTTAATTTAAAATTCATGGCTTAAAACCGTTATCAATAAAGTTGGTAATCGGCTAGGTTTTTTGAAAACCGGTAACCGGTTATCGTTTAATTTTGATATTTTGGTAACTGGTAACCGTTTCATTAAAGATTTATCAAACACTATGATAACCGTTAATTGTTTAAAAACCGTTGATAAGGTTTTTTGGTAATCGATTACCGGTTAAAACCAGTTTTTAAAAATAATTATTTTCAATTTTTTAATCATATTTTTAAAACAGTTTATTCAGGTCATTCGTGGGTTGATAACATAACTATTATTATTACAAAATCAAAAACTTAATATGCTTTAATTTGGTCGATTTCTCTCAATTTAAATATTTATTATTTATTTTTTCTAACTGCTTTAAAGTTTAAAACAAATGATCAAGATAATGGCGATCTTCATAACTCAAAAAAATAAATTTCATAAAAAAATATTATTGTTATAATTTTCTTATTTATAATTGTAAAAAACCAAAATTAAATATAATAACTTTCCAAGATGACACTTAGAGTGATACATTGACACGGAACTTTTGGTTGTATTCTATATATTACAGTACCCCAAACCCTAGGTCTGCAGATCGAGCATTCTACGCTAGCCTTCGGACCGACCCTTGGAGCAAACACTACAAATAAAAAATGCAGAACCAGGAGGATTTGGGCTCTGGTAGTCATAATTTAATACTAAACTATTTAGTTTTTTCATTACACCATTTTTTCTTAACCTCCATACATACCAAAGACATTAATGTCAACAACCGAATACCATTTACCAGTTTACCATTATTACTTTAGCCACCTAATAAAGAATACAAATTTATGATATTGTAAAAAAAGTAACTGTGAAGTAATTAATAATTACGATTACCTATAATAACAAATTAAAATAATAATATTGATTTTGATGATTGTATGTTAAAATAAAAATAATAATTATTTAGATCTTGTAAATTAACCTATTCAAATTATTTCAATATTAATGCAGATCTTACTAAACTTTAGAGGACCATAGTTAATAAACTAGCGAACCAAAATTGATGTTTTGACTATCAAAATTTTCAGAAAAAAAAGCTTTACCAGAATCCTTTAAAAAAATATAGTAAAATTGGTTTTGCTATTGGTACACCTGCATGTTTAAAAATTTTGAAATTTTTATAAAAAAATTGCCTGTTAAAAATAAAGAAACACGTCTTTTTTCGTTTTAACGAAATCTTATGTCATCGATCCATAATCGTTAAAAAACCCCGCAATGACATCATAAGATACATCCTGTATAATATATATTATGTTGTAACTTGTAATGTTGTATACGTACTATTATGATGATTATTAATTCTTTTTTTTAGTACCCATCTAGTCAGTATACGATGTTTCATATAAACATGATACCTACCTAATAATTATAAATTATAATGTATTTATGTATGTACTTAAATCTATACTATTATAAATAACAGTGACCGCCGATTATAACCATATGCAATTCATGTTATGCAGTATGAACATTATTAAATTATTATAGGTATTTAGATAATAGTCTGTTTAGTCTGAAAGTCAAAACCGTAAAAAAAGAGGCTATACATTTTTTTTTCAAAAGGTATATTACAAAATTGTTACATAATTTAAAGTTCTTTACAATTGTTGGGCCTATGATTTGAATTTTAAGTTTTGGAGTATAAATAATACTCCATTTTTTTTTCCAAAATGTGAGTTTTAAAGCACTGAATACAAAAGTATAATTCCAAAATGCTCGCATTTTTTTACTTAAAAAGTTATACCAAAAAACTAAAAATCGTTAACCATACGGCAAAATATTATAGTACAATAATACGTGCGTCGTTGTCAGTTGCTTTTAGGCGCGGCATTTATAGGGGGAGGGGGTGCTTAGGGGCCATGGCCCTACCATAGAAATCATAAGTTACCTATTAATAATAATTTCTTGTTGTTCTTTCAAGAAGAATTTTTAACCCAAAAGGATATCCCTCCCCCACCCCCACCTAGAAGACATTCAAATTCGTTACTATGGATACTATTGTATGTTTTTAAACATACCTATCTATTAATATTTAATTAATATTATTAAAACATATTTCTGCTGCAGCCTGCAATAGTGTAATTTGTAGCATGTTGCCAAGTGGCAAGTGTTGCGTACTTACCTGTGCCCCGTAGGCTGTAACTGTAAGAAATAAGAATGTTCTCTGTGATATGGATTTTTCTCATTTCAGACCAAGACTGTGCGCGCGTCGCCGCCGCGGTCAAGAAATCAAACGCTGCCGTTGATTGTTCCATGACCGAGCGCGCGTTCGTTTATCGAACGTCCTTGTCCGACGGTGGTAATCACGTTTTGCTTGATTTTCTCTCCCGGCGCTCCCTTCCACCCCCCGCCAACCGTAAACATCCAACGCCGACAGAGCGCAACTCGCGCCGCTGTCGGTGCGACAGAGACGACTACTACACGTATTGTATTGTCGTTTCTCCTGCGCCTGCCCGCCACCCGCCCACCCATTTCATCGCCGACGGACGCCGTTCGCTATTCGTATACACAAGTACACAACATTGAACATACGTGCGACCACCGAACGGGCTATAGTCTATAACCAAACGGCGGTTTGTTGTTTGCGCGGTCCGAGCGTGTCTCGTTAGTTTAGGTGTATAACAAATTCATCGTCTTCGTGCGTAATAAACAGACACTTGTTTTCCATCTCTCTCCCTCGCCCGACGCTCGACTCGCCGTCCGCGCATTGCGTACGTTGCTCGCACCACCGACCTACCCCGGACACGCGCGCTCCAACGGCCCAAGCACTACTTCAGCGGGAAGCATCCATTTCGTCAGCGATAATATTCTTCATGTTTCACAATGAGTGATTATTCAGCGGTGAATCCGCCAACGGAAAAGAATCAGAGTCAAGCGTTCGCGGCGGCTTTACAACGCGCTAAAGAGGTACGTTGTGCACGCCGGAGACGGCCTTGCCCGCCCGCGTAAAAACCGCGCCGGCTGGTCCGATACGGTCTTCGTCGTGGTCGCATCCACACCCGGTGATCCTCGCTGCGGCGGTAATCGTCGTCACTAGCGTGCCGGCGATTGTTGCACGGTTATTGTTGTTGTTGTTATTAATATTACATAATGCCGATAAACCCATGTCTGCGTGCCACCAAACGTTGATCCGCACCTGTGCTCACATCGTACGTGGTTGAATTCCACTCGTTGCCACAACGCGTGTTTGTCGGGCGCGCGTTGTGGTTTCCGACCATTTTATGGGAACACTACCCAACCTACCCGCACACCTACCCTTCTTTCGTCAGTTTTCTAGTCTGTTTATGAAAAAATGAAAAAAGAATTTTTTTTTTTTCTAAAAAATTTACCGATTTCTGATGCCCTGTCTTTTAAGCTTTTAGTCTCGCGTACGACGCTTCTATCACAGTTGACCATGAAGACGACAGCAGATATCCAAACAATTGTTTTCCATTCTTTACTTTTGAACGTCGATTAATTCCAGTTTTCTATATTTTTTTTTTTTTTTTCTTAACCTCCAGCGAAGTGTTAATATAATGTCGTTGGCGCCGTCAGATCAAGAAAATGTTGAAAACGTAACATTTGATTGGATAATCTTATACTATGCATTAGGATTCTGTTATTCTAATATAAATGTCTGGGCTTAGTCAATAATCATCTATAGTTGTACCTATTATTTTTAATGATGTATAATGACTAATTGATTAATTTGTTATAAACCATGCATTTTCTGTATATGATAAATGTAATTTTAAGCTATCTACCATTGTTGATTCAACATTATTATCAATTAAATATTTAAAAGACTTCATTTTTATCTCGTTCTATGTATATTCAATGGGGTCATAAGCTCATAGTAAAATTCAATTTTGATAAATATTATTCATGCCCATACATACCTAGCCTAAATTCAGTATATTATTAAAAATTAGTTAATTCAAAATAAGCAATCATTTTAGTTATGCTATAAATGATATACCTATTTACTCATACTCGCTAGGTACCAATATATTTTAAGAAAATTAATATATTGATTTTAAAACTTCAAAAGACTTCCCTTTTCTTTATGCCTATTCTATATTTTTATTTTAAAATACCAAACTATAATTAATGAACTAGTAAAATAAATTATAAAGTATTGAAAATCATGCTCCTATTACAAATATTGGTATATTATTAAATTATGTTTATTTACTATGCATTGTCCACATTTTAAATTGTAATTGCTTACAACGGGTGGCTACTTCAAACAAGCAATTCATGTTCATAAATACTTTGTTCCTACGAACAAATTCTAAATATCTTAAATATCTAAAAAAAAAATCTAACGTTTGAAGAATACCTACCTACTTTTGAGATTTTGGGGTTTCAATTAGCATAAATTCATTAAATATAAATAGGTGCATAGGAACTTATTTTGTAAATATTTTTAATAAATATAATATCAACTTTGTTTCAATACCTTTTTTTTCTAAGAATAAATTTGAGGCATTATGGTTAGATATGCTGGATGTTATAAAATTCTACAATTCTCTATGTTGCGTATGTTTTTCCAAATTGATTAGATATACCTAATACCTACCTACCTGTTCTATGACATTGTCTTTTACTTTATCCCTCCATTGATTGCTAAGTCTGCTTCTAGATCTCTTTCCAGCCCTGTGTTACTTTTATTATTTGTGTTTTATCTTCACATTACATAACCCCACCATTTAATTTTTTGGCTTTTTACAAAATTTGTAGTTGCCGCTCTTTATTATATCTTATGTTTCGTTCAAGTAATAAGCATTCATTTTAGACGTTATCATTCCCAAGCTTATAAATTTGGTATAATCTAATAATATTTTGTTAATTATAACAAAAAAATTGCTTGTGTTTATATATTTAGATAGCAGCTAAAATCCAACCATCTTCCAAAGCTAGTTCAACAACAGGATCTATATCACCAGAAACACATAAAAGACCTTCAGAAGATTACGGTAACTCTTCAGGTATTTTATTTATATAAATAAATAAACAATATACTAGTATTAAATTGATTGTATACCGGGAAAACATATAATTGTTGAATTGTATATTTATTTAGAGCCTGATAGAAAAAGGTTAGCAACATCTCCGGTGGCTTTAGCCGCCGCGCAAGCAGCAGCCGTGGCCGCCAGAGTGGCAGCAGCAGCAGCAGCCGGTATCCAAGGCATCGGTGGGCCTGGATCACAATTTGGAAACGTTATTAACGAAGAGATTAAAGTACCTGATAAAATGGTTGGACTCAGTAAGTATAAAATATTCATGTTTTTCAGTTATAATTAGTAGCAAATTTGATGTACTATGAGCGTTAACCCTTTGCAAAGTTATAGGCCGCGGTGGAGGACAAATTAGTCGACTGCAGGCTGAAACTGGGTGTAAAATTCAAATGGCGCCAGATAGCCCTGGCTTATTAGAGCGATCCTGTACACTTACAGGAAATGCTCAAAGCATAACGTATGTGTTCAATTATAATTATTTATTTTCTTTCTTAAAACTTACAGATATTCATAAATTCAAATCTAGGTTAGCTAAAGAGCTCATACAAAACATTGTACAGAATAAAGTATCTGTTGAAGGAACAGGTGGTGCAAAAATTGAAGGACTTAATATATCTTCCCCACCTTCCCAACCAGCTTTTACTCAAGTAGAGACAATTGAATAATACTTCAAATAAACCTTACTTCATTAAAAATGTATTTACTTAATATAGGCCCAAATAATGATACCTGGAGCCAAGGTAGGGCTTATAATTGGAAAGGGAGGCGAAACTATTAAAATGTTACAAGAAAGTTCAGGAGCAAAGATGATAGTTATACAAGATGGTCCTAATAGTCAAGAAAATGAAAAACCTTTAAGGATATCTGGTGAAACAGCCAAAGTTGAGGTAAATTAAATTTGTAGCGCATTATTTTAAAAATCAATTCTTTTATTTTATCAATTTATTTTTAGCATGCTAAGAAGTTGGTGTATGACATGCTAGGAGGCGGTGATAAAGATGGATCGGTAAATATATTTTTCCATTAATATATAACTATTATAAAATTGATAATTGTTCTTAAAATGGTTTACAAATCAAATAATATAAATCTAAAATAAGTTTTTTAAATATTAAACAAATATATTTTGTAAATAATGAAATACTCTTTATTTGAAAAACTATTTTATTCTCATTTTTTGAACAATAATATCAACTAGAAACCTTAAAAGTTATTATAATTTATATTTTGGCTTTATGTTTAGTTTTAAATGGGACGTTCAGAATATAAACATCACACAATTATATTTTAAATAGTAACTACTAAATATATTTAAGGTCTATTGTTACATTGATTTTGTTTTATTCATTTCTAATTTAATAAGTTTCAATCAAAATATGTCTATATTTCTTGTTAAATAATACTTACTACAGTAACAATAACAATGAAAATGTTTTTAGAAGATACTTAAAACAAAACATAAGTTTATATTGATTATATTATGGAATCCTATATATTATATTGGTTTTTTTTTACTATCATAATTTTTTTTGAGTAAAAGTTATAATTTATTTTAAAAAAGAAAACAAATCATTGACTTCATAACTCTGAGTTATATATTAATAACAATTTTTTTTATAATTCTAGTCCAATTTTGATCAGAATGGGTCAAATTGGAATGGTTCAAATAGTGGTGATTACAGTATGCATTCTGGTTATGGTGGCAAAGTTGAGGTAATTATTATAAAATGTAGTTTATTCTAATTTATTCTATTTATATCTAATAGAATATTTTATTAGTTGCCTTAATTTTATGTAGTTAGAAATTAGTTCAATCTGGTATTAAATATACTTATAATATCTATGTACTAGTTTTTATTAAATATTTATTTAAATTAAATTACAATTGGCTTATGAGGCATGTATTAGAAGGACAATTCAATGACGAAGCTTATTTTTTGTTATTGTTATATATAATTATTCTGTTAATGGACCAAATTCTTTTAAATAGACAGTATTTTCTTGAAATGTGTAGTAATAAATTTGAGAATGGATTTGAGTAGTTGCATTTAAATAATATTCTATTAACTAGGACCTGGAAAAGGCAATCCACTAGTTACACACATTAAAAAGTACATAAAACATCACTTGTTTCTTATTGAGGTTATATAAATATTAAATTATTCAATAAAATATAGTAATTGTAATGCAATATTAATTGATAATACCTCTTTAAGAGGACGACACACCTGCATGTGTTGCCTCTGTCTTACAAACGCGTAACATTGTAGCGTCCTCTTAATCCGATATTACAGACAAGACACAACTACACAAAGATTTTTATGTATACATTTATTTAGTATTAACATGTTATCATAATCTTTAGGTTGGTGTACCAAAACAAGTAGTAGGATTAGTTATTGGAAAAGGTGGCGATATGATTAAAAAAATCCAAGCTGATACCGGTGCCAAAGTCCAGTTTATAAACCTCAATGAAGATACACCTGATGATAGAAGATGTTTGATCACTGGTAATCCAGATCAGGTGGCTGAAGCTAAACAAAGAATAGAATCATTAGTCGATAGCGCTTTGGTAAGAAAATTACATAATATGCATCTAGTAAACATAATTTTTTTAAATGTCCAGTATGAGTTAACAAAATAAATAATTTTAATTTTTTAGAACCGCAGTGGAAATCGACAGAGTGGTGGCGGTGGTGGTGGTGGCGGTAATTTTAATAGAAACCAAAGTTGGGGTAATAGTGGTCAAACACAACCATTAAATGAAACAACATTTACCGTGCCATCAGCTAAATGTGGAGTTATTATTGGAAAAGGTATATTTTTGATTTGATTCTTGTGCAAATTGTTTTCTTAAATGTATTGTTATTTTTAATTTTAGGTGGTGAAACAATTAAACAAATTAATATGCAAACCGGTGCACATTGTGAAATTGATAGACGGCACAATAATACAGGTTCTGAAAAAACATTTGTTATACGTGGGACAACAGAGCAAATCGAAAATGCTAAACGCATGATAAATGAAAAATTAGGTTTTGTATGTATATTATTTAATATATTTTTTATTAAATATTTTTGTTTTTATTTATATTTTATTAGCAGGATCCTAATGGTGGTTCTCAGAACTATAGTAATATGAACCAGCAGCAGCAGCAGCCACAACCACCATATGGTTCTCAAATGGGTTGGGGTGGACAAGATGGGCAAATGAATGCATATGGTCAAGGTTGGAATCCAAGCATGCAACAACAGCAACAACCACAACAACCAACTGATCAGAGTAAACATATTTCACAAATAATTAATTCAATAACTGAGTTACTTGAATTTAAAAAAAATACAAGTATGCGAAGTTTTTAAGTTTTGAGAGTGTTACAATAGGTGTGTTTTGCCGATACAACTTGACAACTGTTGCTATGATAATTGATAGTTTTATAACAATATCATCAATATAGTTAAGCTGTTAGAGTAATAACTGGGATTACTCAAAACTGCATTGCCAAAAAAAAAATACCGCCTATATTCTACTTAAAAATAATATTTATGTATAGAAATGTGAATATTTTTAATTGTAACAAATATTTAATTTATGTTAATGTAGATAATACAAATCCTATGTCTAATGCTAATGGCGCCCAAGGGGGCTCAGACTTTAGTGCCCAATGGATACAGTACTATAGATCTATGGGAATGCACAGAGAAGCTGAATTCATTGAACAGCAAGCCAAACAAATGAAGGTATGTACACATTACTTATTGACCTTTAGGCTATTTGTTTTATAATATTGATTGTTTTTTATACATATATTTGTATTAGTTTATAATATATGATGCTAAGATATTTTGTTCAAAATCATAAGTTTCTGTCTTAATATTTGTCAAGTGGAATAAATAGATTATAATTTTGAGCGTAGAATCACTTTATGTATTGCTATAGTCAACTAAAATGCAAGATTTGCTTAAAATCAGACATAATTTATTTAAACTTCTCAAAATAATAATAAACCACTTCTGTGCAAAGTTATGTGTAACAAGTAGGTTCTGTATCTATTCAGTATTTTTTTGTTATTCCAGATATTATCGTCTGCTATTCCCATTTTTTATATGGTAGGTAAATCACAATCTTATTCTTCAAACTTGAGTTTCAGAAAAACTTTTTAATTTCCCTAATGAAGGGAAACTAATATTTGTATTATTATTTTTTGTGGTGGTTATTCAGTGTCTCCAAATATGTTACTAATAAATTGTTATAGTATATTACTGGCAAAGTATTGAATTTTTAGAATCTACTAAATATCTATAGGCATCTTATAGAACTAATAACTGTCATCATTTTGCCTGTTAGATTTTTTTTATTGGATGAGCCAAGACCTAATTTTTTCAGTTTAATCAGATGAATGGAACTAGTGCTGTACCAAATCCTGCTAGCGTCCAACCTCAACCTCATGCGATTCCTCCAAATGGAACTGCTGGTGTTATGCCAGTCGCTGCAATTTCTGCTAATGGCAGTGGAAGTGGTGCTGGAGGAAGTGCTGGTGCAGGGACTCCCGATTATAGTGCCCAGTGGATAGAGTATTATAGATCAATTGGAAAAAATAAAGAAGCTGATATGGTTGAACAACAAGTTAAAGCAAGAGTAAGTAGACTTAAAATACGTATAACAAGGGTTTAGGACATATGTGCTTACTGTAATTGTTATTTATCATTCTTGATAAAATGTAAATTTGTTATGTAAAATAACAAAGTTTGATTAAGCATACTTTGTCATACCTTAGGGAAAAATTGTTTGCATGTTGTACATTTTTTGCCTTTACTATTAAAATAAAACTATAATAATTATTATTATAGCAAATGGGTCTACCAACCCAAACTAATGGTCAACCAAGTGGATCAGAACAATCGCCTCAACAGCAGCAGCAACAACCTAATGCCTCCAGCCCTCAATCAGGACAACCCCAAACATTAAATGATGTATCAATGTATGGTGCACAATATGGTATGGCTTATGGAGCAGGTGGTTATTATGGAGCACAGAATCCTGGTGCTGCACCTACTGGATATGGTGCTTATCCTGCTGCAGGAATGCCTACGCAGGTTATCAACAAGTTCCACAACAAGATCCACCACAACAACAATGAGGTAAGGTGAATAATAAAAGCGAAAAATATATGCTTCATGTTAAATAAGATAATAATTGCATTTTTATTTAATTTAAAAAAGCGAACATCGTTTTTTATATACATGAATATTTTGCTTAACATGCCATTTCAGGACTTACGTCAAAAATATACTATTAACTGTGTTATTGCAGAACGTCCAGATACCAGGGATATCCTCGCTATGGTCAGGTCCATTCATATTAAATCAATAAACAAATAGTTTTGTCTTCTCTACGCATTTTTTTTTTCTATTAGTATATTTAAATATGTTTAATTATGTACTATACTTAATTGTAAAGACATTTTGTAGCGCAAAAAAAAAAAATATGAAAAAAACCATATTGTTTATTTTATAGTTTTGGCGATTGGTATATATATTTAGGTAAAATCGCCATAATATACCTGAAGCTATGGTTATAGTGGTATAATCGTGTTACTTTTGATTACAACGGTATTCATTACTATTCTATAAAATGTGTTTATTAAGTTTTTCTTATCTCCATTTAAACACATAATATGCTATTACATATACATTTTATTACATTGTGAGTTATTTCAAGTAAGAGTGAAATTATGGAAAATTTCAAGTTTGGATTTGTATAGCATAATATTTCATTAGGTTCACAGCATTGATAAAACAATTTTTTTCATTTGACAATTTATCAAATTGGCATTTAGGACCTTTCTTATAATATAGTTAAGTAAAATGTTTTATAATTTAAATATTACTTACCAAGTTTTGTCTAGAATTTTATATTAAATGAATAGATGATTTTTGTTAATTTGTATTTTCTTTGGTTAAAAAAAAATTTGAAAGTTACTTAATTTGTATAATAAAAATATATTTAATATATATTTATTTAACATACTAAAACCACGCATGTTTTTAGTTATACTTTCGTTGGTTTGTTAGGTTAGATTTTTGATATTCTTTGTTTTTCTGGCACAAAACTTGGTAAAAACTTTTAAAACCACTATAATTTTAATACCTTATATTATAATAAAATTACATATGTTTAACTAAATAATTATTTATCTTAGAAAAAAATACATTTATAAATAATATAACTAAAATTTGTCATGTGTGAAATGTTTGTTTAATTTATTTTTACCTTGTTCACAGCATGTGGCACCAACAATTACAAGGTTTGTACTGAGTTAAGGGTTTTTAATTATACCAATGTCCAAACAAATGAAAATCTATTTTATAATTTTACTGTCATAAATATTTTTGTGTTATTGTCTTGTGGAAATGTGTTTGATTTTATAAATTTCAGTGGGAAATGTCTGGTGTCTTGAACTGAAGCCTGACATTGGGAAAGGTAATTTTCTAGTAATTTTTCGTAAAAAAAAAAAAAAATTATGATAAAAAAAACTAACATTATTTAATATATACATTTGTTAAATATTATATATATATATTCATATATATATATGTACATTGTACACACTCACTTGTATCCACAATTTATAATAGATGTTTGCTTCCGAAATTTGTTAACATGTCCTTATTAAATAATTATTTATTTATATTTGATATTTTGAAAAATTGTTTCTGACATACTTCTGTTGCTTGTTTCAGATCACGCGACAAATTATGCGCATTTAAACAATATAACTTGCTTTAATAATTTACATGTTGTGCAATTTACTATGTTGTATGTACATATTGTAATATTATTAAAGTGTATTAAACATTTGATTTAAAAAGTTCCAAATATAATGAAAAAATGAAAAATTTTACATTATTTTTATTTTTATGGTACATTAGTGAATTTATTTTAGCTTTTGTTATTAATAGAAACCATTGGACATTGGTATTTGTGTTATTGATGTTGATAAAACATTTTTAGTGATCTTGCCTATAAATATTTGTATAAATTTAAATGTTTGTAATAAAATTAATAAGAATTTAAGTACCTTCTTCTCTTAATAGGTAATAATTTTTTTTTAAAAAGACTGATCCATTTCAAATTGAAAAATGTTTGGTTTTATGTTAAAAAGTACTCAATATTCTGATTTAAAATGAATTCAAATATGATTTTCTATATAAGTACTTATAACAGTGTGACTTATTACAATTTGTATTACATGGTAGATGTCAAAAAGAGAATTTCATAATAAAATTGTTTCTCTTAAAATACTTTCAGAAAGCTAATTATGTTGTAAGAATTTCTAACTGGTGAGTCGGATAAATAAAATAAATTTTACTTAACTTAAACTCCTACAAATATTTGTTCTCATAAATACACATAAAACATGTCAATGAATTTTATTATTATTATGAAACATACATATTGTATATTTTGTTCAGAAAAATATGTATATCTATTAAAACAATGAATAAGTTTAATTTTATTTGAATATTTTCTGCTGATTATTGAAAAATTCCAACATTTTCAACTACTGACATTTAATATACTTCTCATATTTTCATATTTAATACTTTAAATATAAACTATACTTTTTTCAATTATTAAAGTTAACAAACCATTAATAATTAATGATTTTTAATACCTATAATAAATTATTGATAGTTAAAGTAGGTAAGAACCTAAATTTACCATTTTGATATTATATTTTATACCAATAATAAATTGTAATCGCGGGCCTCAAAATCGTTACACGGGCCACGGGTTGTGCCGACCCCCTGCACTACATAAATGAAAACTTATAGAATAGTTGACAAGAATGATAAATTTGTGTCATTTCTTAAAAAATATTTTTGGTTACACCTTGTTATTTTAATTACTATAATAGTTAAGTTTATTTATAATAAATAAGAAGACAATTTTTCATACCAATGATAAAAAAACTCGATAGAGTTATAAAAGACAGATTAATTACGAGTAAATTGAATTCTAACTATTTATATATTATGTATTCCCATAAAGATGAAAGAAAATACTACCTTCTTATAAACTTTTATTATGTGTAAATAGTAACTATTTAAAAATCTTGAACAATATTTTTCAAAGACAATTTCTTACTTGTTATCTGATTATTTCTACATGATAACCATAACTAGCCAAGAACAATTGTTATCGTAATTCTTAATATTATTTACAAATGTTTAATACAACTTTAAAAACACTTATTATAATTGTTATATATTCGTTTTTATTTCTTACATTGCTTTAAGGGAGAGGACGTTATAATGTATTATGACGTGTTATCTACAACTTAAAAATAAAACATAAAAAATTGTACTTTCCGGATAAATCATTTAACTTGGTTAATTACTGCTATAGAGTTATATTATGATTTATCCATTATCAAATTTAAAGGTAAAACTTTTATCTGGTGCCATACATAATTTTTTTGTATTTTAATGGCCCTAAATTGCTTGAAAATTAAAATGTAAAAATAATAACCTTACCTCCTTGCGTTATACTTAACTTTAAATTTGGTAATAGGTCAATTTACTGTTCAAAATAACAGAAAATAATTTATTCTGAATGTAAAATTTTCTATGTTCTGTGTTAGTAAGAGGCAACACGTCTTGTTTATATGAATCACTTCCTCTTAGGCATCTTTACTTCCATGTTTAATGTTTTAAAGCAAAGTATTATCTAATTTTTTCAAGCTGCGATTAAAATTATCCTACATTTTTCAATATTTTACTGACAATTGCTACCTATGATTCAACTATATTGTGTTTTGCCAATTTTTAATTAAATTTCCATCATACGTTACATTTTTATTAGGTATTCAAATTTTAAATTGTGTTAACTCTTGCATTATTCTAAAATGTAAATAAAAAGAACATGAATACCCCCATTGTTTTATTTTTTTTTTATTGTAATATTTATGAACAAAGGTAATAAAATTACAAAAATAAAAATAAAAACCGATTAATATTTGTTAATTTTTATCTTCTGTATAATATTATAGTTAGTGCTTTCTTGAATGAAATATTGTAAGGTAAATAATATGATATATATAATTATGATGATTAGTGATTTACTGTTTATAAGACAAGAATAATTTTTTAATGATAATGATAAAGCAATAAAAATAAATGTTCAACATACTCTGCTAGCCAACCCCCCATCCTCTCCTAATATTATTAGTTAAATTAAGTACACTTGTAGAAGTAGGGATTGATTCCCAACATAAAAATAAATGTTGGTACCATTGTGATGGGATGAGAATTTATACTTAGAACCTTAATAATAATGTTTGCCGCTATAACAAATTATATTTTCTGAAATAATCATTGTCTTGTAATATGGTAAGTATATTGACCAACGGCCATACATAAACATGATGTTTTGTAGTTATTATCCACTTTGAAAAAACTATTAACTATTTTTCATATATCCGGTAAAATTAAATGAGGGCCTTACAACAAGTGTGAAAGAATTTGTATTTGGAATTCATTGATTGTTATATATTAGCATTTAGGTTAATTACGTAACAATTATTATTATTATTAGTTATGTTAGACTGGTTATTATTTGTGGGGTACCTATATACCTAATAATTCATTTCACTATTGACATTTATATTTTTATTAAAAATAACGGTAGGTACCTAGCCTCCTAGTATGTTATTAAATTTTGTATAGGTGTGTAACATTTTATGATGAATGTACTAATACTATTTAGTAATGTCTACCTAATATATAATAATATGTTTTTTAAGGAAATATATTAAACCACCGTGAATCCGTGTATATATAATATATTAGTGTTCATTAACTGCCATTTTATTATTATTTGTATATTGTTCAATTAGGTATTTACATATCATATATTAAGCTATATGCATTTAATTATTTTGTCAATTAGAAAATATATACACGCATATATTTTACATTTTTATACGAATAGTTTGATAACAATATAATAGGTATTGGGAAAATGAATTTCCATAAAATATTAATTAATTAGTCATCCTAAATACATTCTGTGTTGAATAATAAATAAAATCGTAGGTTATACAATACATAATATTCTACAACTTGACTTTAACTTTTGACACAATTTTGTGCTTAAAAGCAAAACTGGTAGGTATTGAAAAACAATAATAGGAATATTTTTTACTGATCAAAATGCTATACTATTATAACTGTCCAATTTTTATTCCATATTCTGAAGTGAAATTCTTTATAATTTATATGGTAAAATCAACATCTTAATCTTTTGTAACAAATTAAACCGACGACATTTTATTCCAAGGTAAATCTAAACTTAACCTAACCAGTAAATTCGCACTACCACGCGGTTTATATACTTATAATGGATATTTTTTCAAGTCCTTAATTGTATTTTATACAATACAATTTTGATTTTCTAAGTATTCTACACAATCGAGGTATTTTTGAAGAACAATAATTTGACTTAAATTAAGTGTTTTCAACAAATTGCCCTGTAGTATGTAATGTGGCTGTAATTCTGAATTTATATAATATATATCAATATAATATTTTACACTTAGACGGAGGAGCATATTATGCTGTCCTTTAACTTGTTTTTGGACAGCCGTGGCCGCCAACTATTGAATTGTTGGCCACAGTAAATTTTACTTCCATAATTATACTTACACTATTTGTACATTATAATTAACTTCCTTTATAATATTGTAATTTATTGAGTTATCATAGTTAATTAATGGTTTTTAAAATTAAGAACAAATTATGTATTTTATAAAATGTAGATATGTTTCTACAGCCCCGCACTGTCAAATAATTTAAAAAAACCACTTATTTTGCATTTCTTACCCAAAATAACTGGCATGTAATTTACGAAAACTATGTTAAATATACTTTAATAAAATGGGCCGAATTAATCTCATTCTGTTCTAACCGGAGTGCGCATGTCCATGATCAGCTTGTACGAACTACAAATTACAAATAGCGTGAACAAAAGCTATAAATTATGTAAGTTCGGTGCTGTATTGTCTGCATTTCCAATCAACTAAGGAGCTGCTTTGTGTATTATGTGAAAAACCCGTATTGATATAAATAAAAAGTAAATAATACATTTTTCTTGTGTTTTTAAAAATATGTGACGTCAATTTGTAATATTGTGTTTTGGTGATGTTACTGTTAGTTATTGTGTTTAAAAAAATTGGGCGTACGCGTTGTACAATATTAATTAATAATAAGTGTACCTAGTTAAAACAACTATTTACACAGTAATTTTAAGTTATAACTATTGAAGTCTAAACTACTTTTTATTATATCATACTAGCTGCCATGTTACTGGCTCCCGAGTACCTCAGACACATAAGCCGAGGTCTTGTGTAAGAAAAATGCTTGAAAAGTTTTTTGTAATATTGGTACTTATGATTTAGGAGGAAAAGTTTTTTTGAAAGCCTTATTTAAAATATGTATTCATTACCTTTGTTAACTGAACTTCGATGTTTGACGAGCTGAAGATGCTGACAACAGTTAACAGTTTTTTGAAAGCTGTGTCAAGCCATCAGATATATCACCGGTCCACTTTGATTTATATGAAAATGCTCCCTAGGTTTTCTCGGAGTCGTAAATCATAATAATAGCAAAAGACAATCTTCAAATAATAAATTACTTTTCGTACTTATTAAAATTAAGAATAGGTTATCTATACTGTCTACTACCGCTACGTATCATAATTTATAATTATTTTGTCATATTTTAAATTATGTCTGTTAGTTTTGATTTGAGGTCCATGGTGTCATGATTACAGGTAAGTATATACTATATTATTTTTTTACCAATTTTGTTGCTATTCAAAAGCCGATAAAATAATTAA
Source organism: Sitobion miscanthi (assembly GCA_008086715.1). Classification (NCBI taxonomy): domain Eukaryota; kingdom Metazoa; phylum Arthropoda; class Insecta; order Hemiptera; family Aphididae; genus Sitobion; species Sitobion miscanthi. The sequence continues at coordinate 2,733,587 of CM017805.1, forward strand.
TTACTTCGTAGGGATGCCTAAATAATCTATTTGGTGATCAAAAGTACCTATTAATATTTCATTCATCATAATAGTTAGAGCCCGGAATTATTTGCAGTTACATATTTATACAAACCAGTCTAGGGGCTTATTAAATGTCCACGGTTCAATTCACACCGAATTAAAACACCAGATTTTATTTTGCATATTTAATGGACTTAAATGAATTAGCTATTTCAATTTAAGATATATAGATTTTAGTAATTTTAAAAAAATCGGTAACAGTGTTTCCTAGAAAATTATTGTCGTCTTTACATTTCATGAGATCGAAGTAGTCGAAATAATGCTTCAATTTTCAAATTCAGTATCTTGTTCAACATTTAAAATTCCTAATTGTTTTCAAATCGTCGGGAAAACGGGAATTTTTACGCAAAATCGATTTTTGTATTTGCTCTAAAACAAATTAAAACATGGTCGTAACTTGGGCAATTTATATTTGGGGGGGGGGAACTTTATTTTATGTCGATATACCATGTACTTAAAGATATTTGGAGACTAAATATTAGTGGAAACTGATAAGCATAACATATAATTATTATCTAATCTAAAATTAAATGGCATTATGGTAAAAGCGTCATAAGATGATGGTGCATCTCTCTATTTTCCTATTACTTTAATTTTACATAAAATGGAATCTATTTCCGAAGTCCATAAGTCATAACGCTATACATATAGTGTATACCTAATGTTATAGTTATTAGGTGTATACATATTTATTATTAAATGTATCACACTGTGCATCTATATATTAATTATATCTTATACAATTAATAATAACTAAAGTCATGTACGCAAATATCACACAATAAAAATTACCTTGAATTGCACACAAAAGATATCGGAGTAGTATATACTAAAGAGTATCATTATAGTAATACTCCCAGACAGCAAATGTTTGACTAAAAACATTGTTATAACATTATAATAGTATTATTCGTGATTAAAATATTATCATATCATTTCAAAATGCTGTCTGGGTCGTAGTAGTTCTGTAAAGCTGTGCTTAAAGGCTCGAACGGTCAAATTCAAAGACGAATAGTGGAGAATAGTACAAGATAAAGAGAACGCGTCGTGTCATATTGTTATTAGTTGAAATTGACAGTTAAACATTTATCGCGAATAGCAAAACAGACTTTCATTTTACCCTTAGATGGTTATATTTATGAATAAAGCAACGGCGTATTGGACTAATACGAAAAAAAATTTGCCAATATCCACGACGAGAATTAGTTAGGTATTCGAAATGCCCGCGTGCGCGACGCGACTTCTCGCATATTTATCCACAGATAAATAGTTATAAAATCAACATAATATTATTAAGTTTTAATGTTGTATTGAAAAAATAGTATAAATATGCCTCCCGTAATAATATGATAGACCACGAACTGTGGTTTAGAATAATTCTGTGATACCTAGTAAAATGCGGATAATTGTGCGAGGAGTTGCATCGCGCATCGATTACCTAATTCGGAGACTTGTCGGTAATTTCGGCAACAGAATAATACGCTGTGGATCCACCCACAGTATATGAACTAAGATTTTACCGAACCTTGATGATTTTTCGGAACACAGCAGGCTGCGGTTGCCAGTTCGTTGTTTGGTTTTGTTTTTACTCAATATTTATGATGATGGATAAAATTCTGTTATCATGATGTATACGATGGCATGTCGCATATGGAAAATAGAAATAAATTTGATTAATCAATACATTTTTTTTTCTACATAGTTAATCTTTTTAAAATAGTATACTTTTCATTTTTCTCGAAAAAATAATTCTTACAAATCTAAAGTGCCGTTTTGATAATATTTTTCAAATTAATTTACAAAATTTCAAGAGGGGCATTGCCCCGTTAAATCGATTGAGGATAATTTTTCTGAGAGTTTTAGACATTGTATTTTAAACGAACTGTAATATGAAAAATGAAGGTTAATAAAATATTGCTTTTTGATTATTTCTTAATCTTTTAAATTTTTACCTCCAAATGGAATAACTAGATTCACTCTCCCATCTAACAAGATACTGAAGTTGAAAATCGAATCATTTCTACTGCCCCAAAATGTGATGAGACACAAACAAAAACACCATGGTAAAACCAATACATTCATTGCTCAGCTCAGAAGCTAAAATGGAGTACATTTATACTATAACAAAATCAATAGTGTACTATTGTAAATTAGTAAAAGGCTCCTGATATAAGACACACTATCATAAAAATTATTTAAAATTAATTTATCTCATTCATCTATTATCGTATTGTTTTACTATTACTCCAATGTCTAATTTTTTTCAAGGAAATTAAATTGGAGAATATTTTTAAGGACTATATAGTATTACAGTTTACATCATACAGCATAACCTAATGACACTTGCACTTTTAAAATAATAAAAACATTATAATGAAAACTGCAATAAATAATATAACTGGTATTTACAAAATTTCATCCGTCTATTAATAGGGTCAGGCATTATTATCCATTTAATTCACCAGGCACCGAGAAGAACAATATGATTATTTTTCTATTCATGTTTGATGATACATTTAAAAAACTAAAATACATAAATCTGGATAATATAAAAAATAGATTTTATGATAAAAAATATAAAACTTAAATATTTAAATACAATTGATTAAGCCACTTGTATAAAATATAATATCATTGAAACATAACAAAGGTTAAATGGTAAAATTCTAGATGAAAACAACATCTTTAACAAAGAAACTTATTGATATTATCTGTATACAGACAAGAAAATTGAGTCATAGACTAGTACATTTTACTTTCTTTTTATTCCATTTTTTAGGAACAACTTTAACAGATATATTTCCAACAGTCTTAACTAATCTATCAAAAACACTTTTGGTCTTAGGCAGCAAATCGTTTTCTTCACTAGGCAACTTTATCACTTCCTTTTTATCACCAATTGTAGTACTGGTATCCATAGTTTCCTTGATTTTTAACTTCTGGTAACTTTTATTCGCCTTCACACTAATAAAAGAATAACTATTATTTATTATCAATATTTACATAATTAATATAAAAAACAATTAAGTGTCTAACCTGTCGGTCAACGCTAGATTCTTATAAGGTGATACAGTTAGCATAAGTTTCTGCCATGGGTCACAAAAAGGATTATATGAATTAAAATATAAGTGAACATAACATTTAAGTTCTTCAGGTAGTACACAATCACCAAATACACATGGAATAATTTTAGGTATCCGTTTTTCTATAACAAATAATACTGAGCATTACGATTTAAACATAACTAGTGTAAAAAATATTCCTAACCTTACCAATGGCTAACGACTGTATATAATTCACAATAAATCTATTCCAAGGGCTGTTTGAAAAATCATTTGAAACTATAATGATTAACCAATTACAGCGATCAGATATCAATTTTATTATAGACTGATACTCGAACATAACACCTGGTCTTAAATCTCGATCTTTTAAGCATAGCTGAAAAATATAAAACATAATTAGTAAACCTGTTGAACTTAAAATAGGCTTATATTGATTGAAAAGTATTACAAATATACTATTTTTTTAGGGATTATGTAGAGAAAATCTCATGTTGATGTTGTACATGTGAAAAATAAATTAGTAATTTTAAAGCGTTTCTAGATTATAGATGTGTTTGGAACAATATCAACCGATTTAAATAATTAATAAACTATAACATTTAGTTAGTTACACCAGAGTAAGAAGTTAACATAATGAAAAGTAATTATGAAATAATTTAGTCCTAAAGCCAGAAGAAAATTATTGCTACTTAAAATTAATTTAAATTATATAAAAACATTTAAGTTGCAATTGTGCACATTTTTTTTTTTTTGATTACCTAAATGTGTTCTTTTCATTTTAACATTGAAACTGATGTCACTTATTTTCAAAATGTATCAAAATTTAAATAACTTTGCACAAGTACAAAAATAAATGCCTTTGTAATTTTATATTTTTATTCTGATTCTATTTTGTTTAAAAAAATGTGGGCATTTTCATTATTATTAAATCAATCAAAATAAAGAAAGTCTCTAAACAATGATCTTGAGTATTATTCTATATTATAGACATTATATTAATTTAAGTAGGTAATATGATTTAATTATTTGATATTAAAATTTGTGTTTATTATAATAATTATTTTCTGTAATTTCTATAAAATCAATTAAATTATATGTAGGGATTCAAAGACAAATGTTTAATAACAGTAAGGTGTTATGAAACAAATTTATGCAAGTCACTTTTTGGTCACTTTTTTAAATAGCTTTAACCACTACCAGCTCTAGATAAGAAAAAATATGCTTTTAAATAAATTATTATTACCTTCAGCTTGTAATCAGTTTCTAATTTTTCTACTACAGCGGCAGCTGATTGCATATCTGCATTATCATAAAGCAAAAATGCATCATATCTTGTAAGAGGAAGACCATTGTTGGATGAATTCATATCATCTAAAAGCCATTTAAAAAAATCATAATTTTTTTTTTTTTACAGGTATAGTTTAAATAAAATTCACCTAAAGTAATAACATTGATGTCAAAATTGTTCGGTACCACTGGAGTTGGATTTGCTAAAGAACATTGTTCTTTAAAATATTTAACATCAGAAACTAGAAACATAAGTACATAATAATATTAATGTCTACCCAATGAATACAAGGTCTTATATGAATGCAATATGTGTAAATAATACTCACTAAATAATTCTTTGGTCTCTTCCACAACATCATACCTGTCTATTCGTTCTAAACACCGTGTAAAATGTGCTATTGTAGTTTTTGCTTCACAAAACTGGAATATTTTACCAATCGGGTCAGTTGGATTACATCCTGATGGTATTGTATAATTCAAAAGTGTGCACAATCCTCTCCAATCCCTATAAACGGTTTAATTTATACAAAACGACTATTAAACTTAGGTATTTTAATTCTACTAGAATCTTAAAAGTGTCAATGTCAAGCAGGTACCCGCAGAACATTGATATTGAAATAGTACCCTCCTAGATTTTGAATTACAATATATATGAATTCTAATATGCATATAAACTCGGGAAGAGCCCAAAAAAAATTGTCGTGATACTAGTATACTACAGCAAATCTAGGAAAAAAGGTCTTGTTCGAACTAAATTCTTATTTTTTTATTATGATTCACATTATTAAATATAATCATTATTCATTACATTTATCTATGAAACCTTCTTTAACATAATACCTATATACAAATACTTAACTTGTTTTAAAAATTATTTATTATTGTTTTATTGAAATTAAGATTAAAAATCTTTTAGTTAACGTACAGTTTTTACAAAAATAAAAAAAATAAATATGAACAAAAGCTAAAAAATATGTGCTAAAATTAATAATTTTATATTCGAAGGTAAAAAATTAAAAATAAAAACGGGGGGAAGGGAAATGTCCGCATCCAAAAATATATCGGGGGGAAAATGTCTTACTACGCCGAAAATATAATCGGGGGAGGGTGGAAATTTCCGGATACCTTTTAATATCGGAGCTTTTTTTTCCGAATACCACTACATCTATCAAATAATATTCAACCCAACAACTTATCGCTGATAGTTAACTCATTTCGCGTTTTAAATTTTCATTTCAACCCGATTGAAGACTTTTTTATAAAAAAAAAATTAGTAGTTTTTGAAATCGTGACATAGGTACCTGGGTAATTTTTCGGGTGATGGAATGACTTTTGGGGCATTCAACATGCACGACAATAGTTGCCTGGTCGGCATCCGGAGAACGGATATCGACGTATTGGCAAAGTCTTCCGACACGGTCGAACATGACGTGGGATCCATTATAGTATGCGAAAAAAATTTTCGTCCCGAGATGTGTAAACAACGAAAGTCCGTCGAGCTGGTAAACAATTATTGTTTCGCATTGATCCGCAACAATGATCGATCGGCATACACATTAACGGAGCATCGACAGCGATTTCACTGTTGCGGTGAATTTGACAGATATTAATATTTAAATTAATAGCAATTATAGTGTATAGTACGCCGTTGCCTGCTACCTGTTGCGCTCGCGGGCGGCGGCTCGCCAATACATTATCAGAATCCGAGCTTTCTCTTGGCGATCGACGATTATGACGTCACGGCCCGTGGGCATGTGATAACAGTTTAAAAAAACGAGCGTCACCGATAATTGGTTAGAAACCTTCCCGCGGTAATTCCCATCTTCAAAATATTGAACATCGTTTTCGCAACGAACGCGTCGATTGTTCGTTGCCATGGCAAAGTGCAAACGCGACCGGCTGGCGTTTCGGTGTTTGATCGGTGGTTACGAAACACAGACACAATAACAATTAAGGACTCGTAACAATATAATAGTATGTTGTATTATTAATAATTATATCGAATCAATAATATGTATTCGAGATGCCGAGACGTTTGTCCATCGGATAGGTAGATAGGTATTCTGCACGGTATTGCTTGAAAATACGTTACACCACTGCAAATCGCAATCGTCATGTTGTGGGGTTCGAGTCCGTGTCTTGATCTGGCTGCCTACGATGAAGTCGACGACGGACATTTAAATATATTAATCGTGAGCGCCGGCGACACTCGCCACTTGCTACAAACGCTGGCCAAACGGTACAAACATTCGTACAAAAAGATCAGTATTTATGTATATGAACCTGTCGTCGACATGTACGCCAGACATATCCAACAAATAGCGTTGGCTCTTGAACCGATCGATCGGATTAGCTTATCGTACAAGGTACTCAATTATTTGCACTTCCGTCAAATATTAGGTATTTTATTGACATTAAGAAAAAATAAAATATAATAAATACATTATAGGTACACACTTAAATACATGTATATAATAATAATTTGTTTCACATAAAATATAATATTATACTAATAGATAGTTAAAAGAAAATTTTAAAATTTGAGTCCTAAAAAGGACTATCTAAAAACCTATTGTTATAATAATACTGTTTTTAGAATAAAAGTCCTAAAACTAACGGTTTTTAAATGAAAATAACAAATAATTCTTTCTTAATTGGCTTTAAAAGAAAAATATAGAATTCTGCTCCGGAAAGTCGTTGAAAAAATGTCTATTTATAATGGATTTAGTATAATATTGTAATATTGATACGCTAAAAATATATGATAATATTACAATTATTATTTTAAATCAAATACCTATAGCTAATAATATTATGATAAATGATAAATCAATTACTTTTAATTATGAATTGCTTACACCAAAAAATTATTATTCTTATTTTTTTGTGAATAAATATATTACAATAGGTACACTAAATTCATAGCACCTAATTAAGTTCCTTTTTTCAGATTACCATTCTAATAAGAACATAATAAAAACAAGAATATTATACTTTGTATGTTAAATTTATACTCCTATCTTTTTGACTAGCATACATATTTATAATATTATCATAAAAAGATTCAGTTTCTTTAAGTTTTTGAACCAAGGACTTTTCAATTGACAGTATTGCAAGAGAACTCAAACGTGGCTTGGAAATATTATTTCGCAAATAGGTTTTAATTTTCTTGAGACAAGAAATATGTCTTTCAACTGACACACTAGTTGATGGTATAGTTAAAATAAGAACAAATAGTTTATACGTTTCTGGTAGAACGTCCTCAATGAAATATGTTCAAACATTTTAAGCATGTCATTAATGTGGTTTAGATTTTGATATTTTACATCACTATACAAAACCTCCAATTCTACTTTTAACTTTTTTACATCATTAAATATATTTGAGTAAGTTGATTTCAAATCATTAAAAGCATTTTCTGGAAATTGACTGGAATATTGTTTAAATTTAGTTACATCAGCTAGTTGTAAAAAAAGTAATTTATTTGTATCTTGAAATCTGATATTTAATTGCATTAGAATATTATCAATAATTTCAAAAAATAATATTTTAAAAATTGATTGATTCTTAGAGTTATTTTTTGTAGCTTTTGGAGGTTTTGTGAGTAAACCTGCTTTATTGAAAAAAATTAAAAACTCAGACTCATTCCTTTTTTTATTTATTAGATCACATGTCAAACGTATTTTTTTTACGCAATATTCTATATCAAATGACTTACTTTGGAGTATATTAAATAAATTGTCGGTAAATGTGAATACATCACTAAACAATAGTGCTAAAAAAGCAAATTCAAACGATTTTACGGTTTTTAAATGACCGATGGCACCACAAATTGACTCAGATGATGAATTTGGATCTTTGCTAATAAAATCAAAAACATTTATAAACCCAAACCATTCATTAACTAATATATGTAAAATTTTTGACTTTGAGGACCATCTAGTTTGAGCAAATTGAGGAATTGGTTTCCCTACAATATTATCTACAACATTTATACGCGATGTAGAATTATGGAAATATGCAGCTATACCAGTTAGATTAGCAAAAAATATCCTACATTTAGCGTTTACACTACAACCTTGTTGCAATACTAAATTTAATTTATGGGCTAAGCAATGCGTAAATAAAGCATTAGGTGCAACCTCTTTAACCCTAGCTTGTAAGTCAGTTAAATTTCCAGACACTACACATGCCCCATCATAACATTGAGCTACCAACTTATTTTCTATATCAAATTCATGTAGAACAGAATAAATTAAATTAAATAAACCTTGAGCCGTGTGATCTTCACTAATATTATGAAAACCTAGGAAACGCTCGACCAATTCGGATTTATCTGTAACATATCTTATAATAATTGAATATTGTGTTTTTTGAGAAATATTTGAAGTGTTATCAAGTTGAATAGAATAAAATGTACATTGTCTAATTTCTCTTTTAATGTGATTTACTAAAAATTCAGAAATACATGAAATTAAATCATTTTGTATGGACTTTGATGAACCCGGAAATGTTTTTTTTATACTTTTATAATGATTTTGTATTTCTTGAGAACACCTAATAATATGCATATCAAACAATTCTTTAAAGTTATCTCTGTTTAATGAATTACTGCTCTCATCATTTTCATAAAATGATAACTCTTGTTTTCCCATAAATAAAACCAAATCAATTAAGTGCTCCATAAATAAACGATTCAATCTAACATGTTTGTTATAATTTTTTTTAAAGAAATTATCCATCAAATTACCATGACCATTAATAACATCTACTACGGCAAAACAATTATTTTCTAGGTTTTTCAATCCTAAATGATTATGAATATGTTCCCTAGACGACTCGTGTATTTTCATACTCCTAGACAAATTTTTGAAATCACAATACCCTACAGTATTCCATATAGACTTTGTTTGACTTATTAACAAACACGGCCAACAAAACAATTTTTGAACATAGTGACTTCCGCACAACCATGAGTGTAGTTGATATAAATTTGCATTAAATGACCTACAGAATACCTTATTATGTTTTTTGTCGGGAGATAAAACTGACAAAATAGGAGTAGGTCTACCTGCTTTAAGTAAATCGTTTTTATTACTAGACTTCCAACTTAGAAATGGCGTTTCCAATAACATAACAATCGGGTCCGTTACTGGATTCATGACGAAAACTTAATTCAGATTTCCAATGTCCTTAGATTACTTAACAAATTAAATCAATTAATTAAACTAAAAAAACGTACGATATGCAAGTAAATAACTAATTATCAAACAAGCAAATAGCGATACCGAGACCGACACCGACCGGAGATTACCGAACTAATTATTTTAATGTATGATTAAGTACTAAGTAACAAAATAATAAAAGAGACGACACAGTACATTGTACATCAATCGGACGATGTGATTCAGTCGATTCCGATTACACTTATTTACATTTTACACTTAAAAAATAAAATTACAGAAAGCCAACGGTTTTCCTTAACAGTTGGTAAGAGACGACGAAAAATGTCGCCTCTGGTCGAATTGCGCATGTGCATCTCATAATATTTTACGGTCTACGATCGGGGTAGCTGGCGCTTATCGGTCGTCGGTGGCCGCTGGTCACAGATCGGTTACTCGGCTTCGGTGATAGACGACGATAATTGTTAATAGACGTGAGGAAAGTTGGGCTAATTTATAGGTATATGGGCGATGCCCCCGCAAAGTTGTGGCCTACATTGCAGACAGATAAAAATAAGTTTAAATAATAGATAATTTATTAATAAATAATATATAATCAGATTATCCATCAATTCTATCTGTACTATAAACCATGTTATTGTAATTTTTAGCTATAGGATCTAACGTCCAACGGCATTCATATTCATCGTTCGTCCCTTCATAGTTCATGACCTAAGGTTTCTAAGGAAGTCTAAAATGATGGGCGAGTAGGCGACCGCCTCATGTCCGGTGTCTTGTACGTCCTGTGGGCTGTGACGAACGGCGACTTGCCTATATCGCATATTTGAATTGGTGCACATTTGCATTTTGCATTAGTCATTATTCACATAGATTATAGGTCTATGATTATTCATTACCCACATAATTCCTGCATTTCTTATCGGCTTAATTCATATACTATTTAAACTTCATGCTTCAAAATTAAAATCATAAATTAGGTAAACATTGATTCAGTTCTAGATATTGATGAACTGAGAAGTATATTAATTAGAAGCATTATTTACTTCAGAAATGTGAGTGAGGCGCTTCACTTGCTTCACTACCAATCACCAAAACCGCTATTGAATTTACCATTGAAATTGTAGAGAACTTGAAGTATTATACATTCTAATAAATGAATAATGATTATGTTAATATTAAAATAAGGTAATAAACACGCCTGCAGTGGCGGATCCTGGGGGGGGGAAGTATTTTCCCCCCCTAATCGCCGTAGTCTCCCTATGTTATACACTGTGTTTAGCCAATTGTTGTACTTTTTCCCCTCCCATGACCCCCCCCCCCAAAAAAAAAAAAAAAAAATTGTATATTTTTCTATATTTATAATATTTTAATACAATTTTTCAGGTACGTACTTGGATGGAACTTTATGGTAATACTCTTGTAAAGCCAAATACAAACAGTTATCTAATCAAAAAATCAGCCCAGCTTATAGATATCATTACTGACGAAACAGCTAGACAGCACTGTTTACCCATTGTACAATTAGATGCACTTAAATACAAAGAAAAGGACACTATTGAAACCATATTTAAATATTGGAAAAATAATAATGGTTTCAACATAACATCAATGTGGGATAAGAGGATACGAAACCATTTGGGAACAAGGTATGATCACCGAAACAATGTGTTTGATTGGGATTTACATATGACACTTCATTATATCGATGGAGGTAATAGAATCACAAATCGAGAGTACACTTATTGGCGAGATACTGGTGTAGCTTACACATTCTTAGAGACGGATTGTACTGAACCTAATTATACATTTGCTTTAGCCCTATTGAAAGATGGGGACAAAATAACTGCGATGGACTATTTTGGAGACATTATAAATGGTCCTTTTCCATCATTTGGCATAGACTGTGAAGACGATGATATGTTGAAAATGGGTAACATGCAACCACTAAAACGTTCTGTGGACTGACCGAGAGAAATTTAACAAGAATGTTCTATGAAATAGAAAACCAAATGCCTTACAAGCACAAAGGTAAAACGGACAATCTCGGAGTAATTATAACCGAACTGCCGAATGTGAAAATCCAAAAAGTACAAACTCTATCACCTCAAGTTAAAGTTGTGTCCGAACATTACTCTAGTATTAATGTTAGTGATGTGGAGATCCACTTTATTCCTCGCACAGCTATGACAGATTATCCTACATTTGATAGATATAAACAGTTTTTTGATATAATGTATTGTGGTCATATGTACTTTGAAAAAATGAACTTTCATATAACATCTATGATTAAAGATGGAGGCATAGTTTTAATGGAAACTCGAAAATTTATTGTGAACTATAAGCAAAAGCAACACGATGAATTCAAACAGAAATTAATAGATTTAATGAAAAACTGTAAATGTGTGTCGTCAATAGAGGATATTGATGTAATTAAGAATGCTGTAATTAAATTTAATAAACAGCATTGAGTTATGATAATAGTGTTTTATTTGTAACAATAAATAAGCTGACATTAATTTCTGAATCTATAATCCACAATATAGTAAGATAAAATACTTTGTTACCAGAATTTTGGTTTATATTTAATTTTCAAAGCTTGAAAAATACTACTGAAAATTATAATACTATTGAGTATTGTTTTATTGTTTAATAGCTTTTGGTTCTTCCTTGTTGGATGTTCCAGAAAGTAGACTCTTGATACGTGCTATAGCTCTACCAGGATTCAAACCCTATAATAAACATTTAATAATTAAAAATAAATAATAGATGCGTTTAAATATGAATATACAAACCTTTGGGCATGTTTTGGTACAATTCATAATAGTGTGACAACGGAAAACTGAAAAAGGATCTTTCATTTTATCTAAACGTTCAGCTGTAGCTTTATCTCTGGAGTCAATAATCCAACGATACGCCTTAAATTAAAATATGTAATTATTAATTTATGTTATAGATTAATTTTTTTACATTGAAAAATATTCAAACTACAATAACATTTATCAACCTTTAAGTTGTGCATAAGTGTGAGTGTATTCACAAGAAATTAAAAAAAATTAGCAAAACGTTTTTACTTCCTGTAGACAATAAAAACAATGTTTGAAACATTTTTATTTTATCTAATTTTTTTGAGAAACAAATAATTATTCGTTAAAGTGTTGAAAATTCACTGAAACGTTTTAATTGAAAACTCTTTAGCTACCTATAGGGGTTGAAAAATTATGCAACACCGTCCAAGTCACAAGGAATCTATTGACTTTTATTGAAACGGTCAAGTAACTGTTGAGTCTCTAGCTAACAAACAGATAAGCATACATTTTTATGTATATAGATTAATTGTAAACCAGAATTAACCCTCATTATTCTTGGTGTCAACATTTTGAACTTCATTATAAGGTGTACAGCCCACTTAAAAATGATGAACAGATAAGACTATTGTGTTGAACTAAAATAAATATTTAAATCGGATATGCAATTTGTCATTGAAAACTAAAGTTGGTGTCTAGGGGGGTTATAGCCAAGCGTAGCCGGTTCACTTTATTTTTAAAAGTTCATTAATTGGATAAATATCTTGGTTGGGATGTATACAAAGGTTGAGAGCCACTGCACTAAAATATATATATATGGAAGATGTAGATCAATCAGAATAATGATGGGAGGGGATAGCAGAATTCTACATAAGGACTGGTTTACACAGACATCTAATCAATTCAAACGTGACATATATAATTATATTTATATACATCAATATCATGGTCTTAATACCAGTGGCAGATATATCCTAGTTCTAAGGAGGGGTCCACCAATAACCCCCCTCCCACGATATCTGCCACTACTTAATACAACTTCATTAGTTGGACACAAACAAGTTTAAACAAATACATTTTAATATACAAGTCCACTTTCAAACTTAAAATGCATATTTGTTGAAAATTAAAATTTTTATTTAAGCTCAATTTATATTGCCACATAATAAACATGTTATTTTTCTGACAGTTTTTCTCAGAGTTAAAAGGATATTTTTAAATTGTGTAACAGACTGATAACATCCAATAAGCAATTGATAATCATCCAAATTATTTTTGTACCTTAATCAATACATTTATTACACCTATATACGGCTGTACATAAATTGTTGTAATGATTGATGCATGTTTATTGTCAAAGGTTGTAGTGTTTTATTATGCAAATCGAAAATATCCTTTAATTTACTAAAAATAATCACGCCAAAGAGTAAATAGTTAAATAAATCACCGATTCATGGGCTGATACTACAATATGATACATACATATGCAGATAAATAAGTGTATTAATGATAATCACAATAACTCACAAGCTCATACTCTAGACTTAATTTAAATATAATTATACCTGCATAAGCACTGCCGGTCCAAGATATTTCTCTGAGTTCCACCAGTATGAAGGGCATGATGTGGAACAACATGCGCACAAAATACATTCATACAAACCATCCTAAAATATATGAATATATTAGATTAAAAACATATTTAAATATAGTTGTAATTAATAGCTTACAAGTTTCTCTCTATCATATGTATGTTGCAAATGTTCTTTATTGTTGGCAGGTGTTACATCAGTATGTAACCATGGTTCAATGGAAGCATACTGTTTGTAAAACAATTTCATGTCTGGCACTAAGTCCTTGACAACATACATATGTGGTAATGGATATATTTTCAATGGCTTTGACAAATCAGTATTGACACCACTGAATAACATAATAAATATACATAAATTACACTATGCAACTATAAAATAAATCAATTCAAGCAATTTAAAAATATAAATTACAAACCTAATACAGGCTAATGTATTGACTCCCCCAATGTTCATAGCGCAAGAACCACAAATACCTTCGCGGCAAGAACGTCTAAATGTCAATGTTGAATCTTCAGAGTTCTTGATTTTGATCAATACATCCAAAACCATAGGTCCACAGCTGCAAGTATTAATACGGTTCATTTTATTTCACATTATTTAAATGATACAGTACTTACGAACTCAGATCAACCTTGTAATCTTGCATTTTCGGTTTCACTTCGGGAGTTTCTGGATTCCATCTATATACTTGAACGGTTTTGATTCTTGGTGTTTTATCTACAACCGCCCCATCATTAGCTGCTAGAGCAGTTGATATATGAATCTGCTTAATTTGCTGCAAATAAATTACTTACAAGGTGAAATTACACAATATTACATCACAGTTAAAAAGAATTGTACTGACCTGTGCGAAGGGTTGTTTTAGCAAACGTATGGCAGACGTTTCCACTATACCTAAGCCAGCCATAATGGTTATTTTAATCGAAATTATAAATTCAACAAAATTGTTTGTATCAGAATTCAGAGCAAGAAAAAGGAATTGAACTACCTATGATTTTTAGGCTTCGGAGTTCAGTTGGGTATTGGAACTTGGGACGATAGAAATGAAATTTTCTGATTACAAACATATGATTATAATTATTGATAGTTGTTGTCATTTAAAATCCAGTGTAGCCATTATATTGATCCTAAATTTCTATGTTATCACTATTACTTTAGCTTTCCAACCACAGAATAAAGATAGTACACGGCTTTAGATAAACAGTATCTAAAGCGGTGCTTTTCAACTTGGGAAAATAAATATTATAAAATATGGTCTATACGTTCTATAATATCTATTTTTGGGCCGAAGGCGTGATGCAGAGGAGACATAAATTTCACTCATAGCATTATGGTACAATATATGTTCATAGACATAATCATGACTAATTAATAAACTTTAGTCATTAGCCATGGACATAATAATATACATAAATTACACTATGCAACTATAAAATAAATCAATTCAAGCAATTTAAAAATATAAATTACAAACCTAATACAGGCTAATGTATTGACTCCCCCAATGTTCATAGCGCAAGAACCACAAATACCTTCGCGGCAAGAACGTCTAAATGTCAATGTTGAATCTTCAGAGTTCTTGATTTTGATCAATACATCCAAAACCATAGGTCCACAGCTGCAAGTATTAATACGGTTCATTTTATTTCACATTATTTAAATGATACAGTACTTACGAACTCAGATCAACCTTGTAATCTTGCATTTTCGGTTTCACTTCGGGAGTTTCTGGATTCCATCTATATACTTGAACGGTTTTGATTCTTGGTGTTTTATCTACAACCGCCCCATCATTAGCTGCTAGAGCAGTTGATATATGAATCTGCTTAATTTGCTGCAAATAAATTACTTACAAGGTGAAATTACACAATATTACATCACAGTTAAAAAGAATTGTACTGACCTGTGCGAAGGGTTGTTTTAGCAAACGTATGGCAGACGTTTCCACTATACCTAAGCCAGCCATAATGGTTATTTTAATCGAAATTATAAATTCAACAAAATTATTTGTATCAGAATTCACAATAGGAAAAAGGAATTGAACTACCTATGATTTTTAGGCTTATGAGTTCAGTTGGGTATTGGAACTTGGGACGATAGAAATGAAATTTTCTGATTACAAACATATGATTATAATTATTGATAGTTGTTGTCATTTAAAATCCAGTGTAGCCATTATATTGATCCTAAATTTCTATGTTATCACTATTACTTTAGCTTTCCAACCACAGAATAAAGATAGTACATGGCTTTAGATAAACAGTATCTAAAGCGGTGTTTTTCAACTTGGGAAAATAAATATTATAAAATATGGCCTATACGCTCTAATGCTCTATAATATCTATTTTTGTGCCGAGGGCGTGATGCCGAGAAGATGGTGGTCGTTCTCCGACGGACATAAATTTCACTCATAGCATTATGGTAAAATATATGTTCATAGACATAATCATGACTAATTAATAAACTTTAGTCATTAGCCATGGACATAATAATATAACATGATTATAACTCACTATCTACTTAGAAATAGTACCTAGTACGAATAGTACTAGTACCTACTCTACTACTTACCTGTTCTTAGAGTAGTATCAGGAACGGATCTAAGAAAGGGTTCAGGTCAGCTGACCCCCCCGGTCTTAGGTTATTATGCTGACCCACAGTTAATATTTGCTGACAAAATTAGCCCCTTGGCGATTTCGCCTATTTTCAGACCTTAGGCAATTGGACCTTCGGCTTTTCTTAAAAAATGAATGCCATGCAGGTATATACAAAATTCACACTTTTTCAATTTATAATTATTTATGTATATCGTTTTAGCAGAAAGTTGTAGGAACGTTTGCTGCTCTGATGAAATTCGATTCAATATTTTTTATGAAACGGGTGTAGTCCGTGTAGATGATAATTTTAATGAATCAGAAAGAAATGTTTTTATTTATCTACTCTGTATGAAATCGTGTGTACACTGCCTATTAGTGGTGCTCCGATTACGACCGAAAGAAGTTTTAATCGGCTTAAATGAATTAAGACGTTTCTTCGCAGTACAATAGCCGAAGAGAAATTATCAAGCATTTCGGTACTTAGAAGGCATATTGAAAAACGTGCGCCGCGGGAAATATTAATTTTGACAAAGCCATTGAAACCTTTGTACCTATAAACGAAAAAAAATAGGAAAACTTTTATGCCTAATAAAATAACAGTAGATAACCTGGGGTATAATGGCGCATGGGTCAAAATGAACTATTGTGTATAAGTAATTCAATAATAATTGCTACCTGGTCAAACATTTTTGTTATTGTGATTATGATCATAGCCAAACGTGATAAAGTTTCGGCAGTTGGTGAAGTTTTGGCGGCAATATGAGGCAAAGTATTAATTGTATTCGTCTGATATAATATTTGAGCAGTATAGAAGTAGTAATGTGTACAGTACAACGACACGTTAGGTGTTGATTTATATACATATATTCGTTTTGTACAAGTAAGTGACTAAACGTCAATACTAGTAAAATATTAATATGATGACAACTGAATATAATACTACAGTACTGTTCATGCAGAAAATCATCATATTGGGGTAAAATGGCTTAGTGGGTTTTGGGGTAAAAGTGCGCAGTAAGTATTTCTTACATGATTATTGATTACCTACTTTTATAAACATTTAATTTTTCTAGCTTCAAATTTAATGTCCAAGAATTTAATTATATCTATTTATTTATTAATTTATTTGAACTAATGAGTACATTATATCTATGAGGTATTTTACAAATGATTAAATTATATTATGTAATATTTATTGAATAATTATACTTAAAAAATTACTTTGACTTGGTATTTACAACTAAATAATACTATATTAATTATATCATATATAAGGAACTATTATATTATGCAGGCATATTATATATTATATTTATAACTTATTATTTGATAAAAATAAAATATCTTTTAATAAAATAGATTTTTATGAATTAATTTAGCATTCGGCCTATTACCCCATAAGGTGCGCACTTTTACCCCAATAATGGGGTAAAAAGACACATTTGTTATAATTTCTAATTATTTACAATTTTTGGTATTTGCTTTGGTAAAACAACTTTTGACCGGAAAATTGAAATTTACTTAATATTTATAATAGGATAACAATATAACAATATTTCTAAAACGTGTATGCTACCACATAACAGCTGTTAAATGTTAGGTGCGCCATTATACCCCAGGTTACTCTCTTAAATATATCTAACCTACACAGTGCTTATTAAATAGCTTTTATAATATATATTTAAACTATACATTTAATTCATACGAATAAATAAAATAATTTTCAATGTTTTCAACGATAATTTATAATTATGAATAAAGTTAAAAAATGGAATGTTTCTTTTGTAATATTCTACATTATACACGTTATCAGCGTCATAATCATATTGTGTTATTTTGTTACAAGGTATATAGATTTCTAATCTAGTTTCAGTCCTAACAAGTGGCTTTTTGAAATGGCCAGAGCCAGTGGCGTAGACATGATTTCTGAAAGGGGGAGGGGGATCAAAAAAAAAACAACAGCTAAATAGGAGGGGAAAATTGGAAAACCCCCATCCACTCAAAACTTTTTACTTAGGTAATAAAAAGCTAATGGGGGATCTGATCCCCACGTCCCCCTTGTCTACGCCACTGGTCAGACCCACAGTTCCCTAACTTTGGAACCCACCCCTGAGTAGTATAACTTCTACTTTAGAGTTCATAGTACCAGAGTAGTTCAGGCCCATAAATACATTATCAAGATTCACCTTTGGTTTCAGAACTTTTGAAGTCCGTTCATCACTAGTCGTGATCACTATAGTCAATAGTATCTGTCTACTATTGTCGTTTTGGACCACTTTTATTAAGCCAAGCGAATTTAGTACCATTGATTAAATATTACACAGTAGTTATAATAAAAGCAATGTTAGAACTTACTAATGTAAAGTCTAGTGTCTCCTATAGTACCTATTAATCGATATACTTAATAATTATAATTAAACCTAACCTATACAAATTGAATAGGTACCTAACCATTGATTTTCAAAAAGTCATGCCTTTTTCGTTTTATATATATTTATACTGCAGGCTGATCCGTTGAAGTGTCTACAGTAATTATTATTAGAAAGTTTCAACTGTTTTAGAATAATATTTTTATATAATTTGATATGATTTCAAAACAACATTTCTGGAAAAAATTAATATTATTTACTACTTTCAATCGTTGTAATTTGTCGAGTTTCTTACATTTTTAAATGACACCATACATTTTTTATTTCATATTCCGTAGCAGAATATTATTATTCGGAGTATTTTGATCTAAAAAGATCAAATTTTAAGTAAGGTATTCGTCAATTGTTAGTTATACTTATAAGCTTTAAATTTTAAAGTTATACCTAACTAATGAACAACCTAATTGGCCTAAATTCAACTTTTATTCATTGAAAATTGAAATACTCATAATAATATTACGAATATGAAATAAAAAATGTATGGTGTCATTTAAAAATGTAAGAAACTTAAAAATTATAACGATTAAAATTAGTAAATAATATTAATTTTTTCCAGAAATGTTGTTTTGAAATTATATCAAATTATTTAAAAATATTATTTTTGAAAAAGTTAAAACTTTTCAAAATAATGAGTAGAGTGTCGACCATATATATTGTAGAATATATTATTCTTTAAAATCTATATTATGATTTATGGTGTAGACACTAACTTAAATGGATCAACTGGTGTAGGTAGTATCATTAAATTTACATTAAATTAAATAAAATTAATTATAATTTCGGAGACGCGAAACTGCTAATAAAAATTAATCTTAAAATAAATATAAGAATATTTTTAACTTTGAATAAGGCAGTACGACAAAATCTATAAACCATATATTATTGTAATATTATATATTGCAGTAGTTATATTTTACGGTATTTGGACTTTGCCAACGGAATCAATAATATATATACATATATTTGATAGCTACAACTAGTATAGGCAGAACAAATATTATTTTGGTCTTTGGAAGGGTCGAATAATACATTTACAAAACTAGCCTGTATATCAATCCTCCAAATATATAGCTTTTCATTGAATCTCCACAGATAAGCAACTCTACAATCAATGCATGTATTATAATTTTTAACTATAGAAAAATAGCTTTCCGTAATAGTCGGGTATAATGATGACATGTTAAAGTTTTTCAAATGAAAACATTTTGAATTTTTTAAGTTTTGAGTTCTTCCAAAAATAAAATAATATTAGTTGGGTTTTTTTAATTTTCTATTAGTATAATTATGATGTTAATTTGAGCATTTGTACATTTCATGATTTACCTTGTATATTATTGTTTAGTATTTTTACAAATACATACTTATTGTATACACCATACATATTGTGTATCATTGAAAAAATTAAAAATCAAGTAGAGATTAATGAAAAATTAAATTAAAAAACCAATATATGTTCAAAGTTTAAATATATAGGTTGGTAGGTAGGTATCTATATTGAATGCAATTAACCTTATTTCTTAATATTTATATTATAATATTCAGACATTAACAATAATAACTTTTTTTATATTATATATTATTATATATCCCCAAAGTAAAATATTAAATATCCTCATAATATTTTGACGATAAGCAAAATGTAAATATCAATAATAATTATTATTAGAGGTCGATTTTACAAGATTTAATTATAGATATAATATTTAAAACATTATAAAATAAAAAATAAAAATATTTCGAATGATCGATATGTCAAATAATCCAAATAATTATCAAATAAATAATCAACGAATTCAGGTAGTAGGTACCTAATCTTTTAAATAGGCTAACCTATTAACATAGTACGTTGTTTAAAATCGTGATATAAAACAAAATAATATTATTGTTAATTTTCGAAAGTTATATATTAGGTATATTTTAATTTTTTAAATGAAAAGTAGGTATACTATACTACTAGTAAGTGTAATATAATTGTAATTAATTATTATTATATTGTGATAATTACGCTATAATAGCTTTTGAAAAATAATTGATCAATCAGTTGCATGTACCTATAGTTGTCAGAAGCATTGTAATCTGGGGGTTATTTATCCTAAGGCCAGGGATTTTCTCAGGGATTGTTCGTCGGAAGTTTTTTTCTGGGGATTTTTATTCCGCAATTCACTGTCTGTATATAGTCTATACTTTGGTTCAGTACATATGCATTAAAATTTTGTATAATAATCTTACCAATATTGAATATACCGACATAAATCGTTTCCTTACAACAAATACAGGCATACAGCTAATAATATTTATCATATTTATCATAGGCAATAAAAAATATTTGTCAAGTTAAATAAAAATTAGATAGGTAGTTCCCCCCAAAAAAATAGTAAAAAATACAGTTCAATTTTTAAAGATTTAGTAATATTTTAGGAAACGAATGAATAATTTTATTTTACAGGGGCTATTAAAAGTTTTGGGGGAGCTAAGCCCTCCCAGACCCACCCCTAGTTGCGATTATGCCGGGGGGAATTGTCCCGTTTAGGGGAGGTTGACGTCCTAGATTCATATTTTACTTACGAAGAATAATGTTATAGTATGTTATTTCAGAAACGTAAGTACTAATTAACTGAAAATGAAAATGATTTTTAGTAGAATAGTGCCTAACTACCAATATTACCATAATCTAATTTATCAAAAACATTTCAAAGATATCTTTAATTTTTACGGGCAGTGAAAACTTAACATAACCATCCTTAAATCCCTCGTAACACCATATATTTAACTGGGCTAGCTTATTTAACTTCTGCTTATAATCGTTTTTCGAATCCAACCATTTCATCATTGTTGTCGAATTTATATAATAAATAATAAAGAATCAACGTAATATCATAGTATTGCGCCGATGACGCGGGTTGAATGAACAGCGGCGAATCAAGAGACAAGACCCAAAAACTCAACTCTCTGTATCCTGTCCTGCAGTGTCCATAATGTGTTTTATAACAACAGTTGCTTAATATCATGGGTACTATAGTGGATAACGTCATTACTAAACACAATACAGATAGTGTATGAGAAATACTTTTCTGTTGAATATACAAATACACAATGTAAATATTTTACACAACAACGATATGACTGTGGCAACGGCGGGCAACACGATGTAATGACTCACGTTGTTTCCATTTGTAATTAATAATTATAAACAAATTAGTTACCACTTACCAATCTCGGTACGTACCTACCTACGAAGTTTTAAATTCAAAAATATCTTCTAAATGTATGTGTAAAATAAGGTAGGTAGTACAAGTACATTAAGACTTTTGTAAAAGAAATATTATGGTAAAATAAAAGTTAAAATCCAATTATCATTTTGTTAATGTTTGCATATTCGCAATACGCTATTACCAAACAGTTTTTAATACCATTTACATTATAACAACGTACAAGAAAAATTTGAAGTATATTAGAAAACCGTTATTATTCAAAAAAGTTTAAATTTAGTTACATTTCCAATAATTATGATTTCTTGTTGAATTGAAATATTTAATTAAAGGATACTGCAATAAAGGCAAGTTGAATTTTTGTTGTTTATATTTTCGATTTCATCACGCACCTATGTCGACAATGTGCATTTCTTCATTAATTAACCCCTTACGGTTTCAGTGGAGTAATTACAGGGGGGATTTGGGTATCGTATCCCCCCCATGTCATTTTTAATTGGCAAACCATATTTTGTACCTAATTATTTATTATTTATTGGTACTATAATATACTATATTTTATAGAAGCATCAAATAAAAACCCAAATCCCCTATGGTAGCTGTAAGCCTGTAACTAAGATTGTATTGTACCTATTACCTATATATAAGTATATGAACTTCGTAATTAACACTCATCACTATTGCGAATTGAATATTGCACAAATATGTTGAAATAATGCAGTTTAGCTCGATTTTCGGGAAATTTTATCGAAAATCTATAGGTAATTGGTATATTTCAACGAGTTAAGCACAATGGTAAAGTCAACCCAACACAAAAATAATTTTTTTATTCAAACCGATACTTCCTGAGATTAGCTCGTTCAAAAAAAAAAACAAACTCTTCAGCTTTATAATATTATATTAGTATCGAAAGATTTTCTTCTTATAAATATTAAATACTAGCTGAATTACCCGACATGCCTGGAAAAATGTCTGATTGTTCAACACCTTATGGACAATGACTGTAACACGCTGTGGAACCCAGTGGAAGCAATGTATTTTTAAGTGTAAATGATATAATATTTTAATGTATAGCCATCCTGACCGTCGTTGTCTGTGAGATTCGCTTGTGATTATATGCAAATCAGTGCTCGAATTGGAAAAAAAATTGAGGACGGACGCTGGTTTTAGTTCAAAAAACACCGTTCCATAGCTAATAAATTGTAAAGTAACCCGTTGTGAAAATTAAACAAAAAGTTCTCAAAGTAGAATGTAGAAACACGTATACGGCGGCAATACAACCGAAATCACTTCAAAATTATTACACTTGCAGATAATAGAGATAAGGTAGACATGATATCTTTAATCGTGGTAGTGTACAAACCAATGAAACCACCGCGGCGGTAATAATAACCGAAACAAAAAAATCCAAATACACCGTTCAAAGTAAGCATCCCCAGGGGTCAGAGGGGGACTCGTTTTTAGCGTTCCCCGCTTAATTAAATGAAGGGGACGCTGAAATCTATGAAAAAAATGAAAGCGGACTCCGTCCGCCCGCGTCCCCCCCCAATTCGAGCACTGATGCAAATAGTATATTATCAGGTAGACCAATCACATTGGCGCAATTAGGTGGGTGCACAGGGGACTTGTGCACCCCCAAAATATAAAAGACCTAATCTATTATATTTTGATTATTTTGAAGTAAAAATTATCAATAAATACAAAAATGTTGTACCATACCGTATATTGAGAAATATAATAAGTGGATACTTCTCTATTATGTTCTGACATTCCCAGTTATAACAGTATAACATAATATTATGAAATAACCTTTAGGTTAGGTAGGTATTTGATGTTGTACAGAACAGGTCACAGTTACGTGTTATTACTTATCTGTGTAACAATGATCATACCTAATAATATTTTCTTATAAATCGACAAAATAAAGTAGAAAACAGGATAACGATATTTCTCTTTATCTTTAGCAAGATAAAAGACTGCCCATGATTCATGAATGTGGGTGCGTTTATATTGTTTGCTTGTTTATAATTTGTTATAATTTATAAAACAAGCGGAAGCGCGTAAAATAGCCAACAATATTTCAGTTAAATTGTGTTGTTCAAAAAACTGTCATGGTGTTATTTTATGAAAATTAAATATATCAATGTTTATTCAATTATTTATAGTATTAAACAAACAATAAGACCTATAAAACCTATATTATTTAAAAAAAAGAAAATACAAGAAATTGACAATCTAGATTTTTCAGCTTTAAATATAAATTTTGTTTAAATCAATATTTTAAATTTTTTTTCATAATAAATTAGTATTTTTATTTTTTAATATTGAAAATAAAAAATAAAAATTTAATTTAAATTTTTTGGAAAAATTCAAAATTGCTAATTTGTAAATCTGATCATAAGAAATGATTATATTTTAAGACATCAATATTTTTTGAGTAAACTAATTTAGAATGTAATAACATTTTTTCACAATTTTTGTCATACGTTTAAGTAGCGTATTTTTTTTTCAGATCTTCCTATTATACACTGTATATAGAGTGTGGGTCTGGGGTCTGGGAATTCTTTATAATTTGTGCACCCTCAAAAATATAGGGCTAGTTACTTCTATGATCAATCATCTAATTGCGGTGTGGTTTGTACGTTATAGTGTATAATTTAATTATAAAGTATCAAAGTTATACTAATTTTGGAGTCTGTCGTTTTTTCTTAATTCAACCTACGGTGGATTATTACAATCAATTACTATAAAAACCTAACCTAACCTAACCGTACTAAAATCCAATGTATAATGTAAAGATAAAAAAAAAATAAAAATAAAAAAGGAAAAACAATGCAAAAAATTAGTCCACCAAAACCGTGGTTCGAACAATGAGATATTCTGTACTAAAATACGTAAAAGTGCCAACGCGCCGACAGGCTCGCGTCGCACCAACAATAATTATTATTATTGAAACCAATAGCCACAATTTATAAACAAAAATTTCCATCGTATATTTCAAAATCTTTTTTTGAGCACCTTCCCGAGTTGGACCTCTAATTTACCCTTTTTTAAGTAGCCAGCTTCTTATCAGAGGTCTCATCTATCTCTGAACTAAATTTCATCGATATCGTCCAGCCGTTTAGGAATGCATAAAGAATACACATATGACACACACACGCTCAAAAAGTTAAAATACGACCCGCGTACTATCAAACCTCAACCTCACATGTTAGATTAAAGGTTATAAACTGGATAGACAGGTATAGACCTTGAGTTCTGTTCGGCCTGTTGAAATGAATTTGTAATTTTTGAAATTTTAATAGGAATACTTATTTTATATAATAATATTAATACAATTTTATAGGGTCGGCAAAAACATTCAGTACAGGGGCCCAAAATTTGATGTGAGCGCCAAGGTACATAGGTATATTATGATCATAAGCAATAAAGCACTTAACTCTAGCCACTATAAATACCAAAATAAATAAATTCCTTTACATCTAACTGTTACTTACTAAATATATTATCTACATTTTAAATGAAAAACAACTGTAAACAACCTAGCTAGTATAATTACTTGTAAATTGTAAATTAATATTTTAAATTGTTTGTTTTTTTCACTCATGTACAATTGTTGTCATAGGCTAATAACCTTTAACAGTTAAATGTTGAACTATAGTTGAAGACTTAAAAAAATGATGCACACACAAATATATTTACTATACATGGTACATGATTTCTGTATATATATATAATATATTAATATACAATATACAATCAATATATAATATAAACTGCAACACATACATTCGTAAATATAAGTACTGATATTATGAATGACTAGGTCATTTGTGGATCAAATAAGATGATCCATCATTCATTTTTAGTTGACAATGTAAAGATAAAAGTGAAAAAAAATCCTTCAGGTTTGATTTTTTATTTTCATTTCATCATTGGCCAATCAAACTTTAATAATCATAATTATTTCTCATGATGCAATTCTTTAGAAATTATATACATACCTATACTGAGGAACAGATAATTGAGTGAATCTTTTAACAGTTAACACTCATTACTTCAAAAAGTAGGTATTAACGGTTTTGACAATGTTTTAGATTCTGCGCTGCAGACCGATTTCAAAGTATTGGTTTTACAGCGAAGTATATAAAATTATATATACGATGAAAAATTAAATCCCAGAAGTATAATGTTTTGACGATAGTTAGTGTTAATATAATTATTAGAAGGTGTTTTTATAAGTTTAACTTTATAGATACTACCTATATTTAAAAGATTATCAAATACAAAATAAAAATATTTCAAATGATCGATAGGTACCTATACCAAATAATACAAATAATAAAAATTAAATAATTATCAAATAACAGTTAATGAGAAAATTTAAAAGAACTATTAACTATTATATTGTTTCGAATCGTAATAAAGTACCAAATATTATTGTTAACGTTTAAAAATTATTTATCATAGGTATATTAATTATTTTAATGTTAAGTATATAATATTATTGTAATTAAATATTAATAATGTGGCAATTATTCTAATATTAGCGTTTAGAAAATATTTATTCAATGACTTGCATGTGGTTGTGACTTGTGAGTAACATTGTAGTCTGGGGAATTTTTTTCCGGGGATTTTTATTCCGCAATTTGTTTTTCATACCTACGCAATGATTTATTATTAAATACAATTTAACACATCCATTACAGAGACCTTAGCGACCCTTCGCCACTTCTCAGGCCTTTTTAACTTTAATTTATGTCTCGCACACCGAAATTGACAAAAAAAGAATTTTTCAATTTTAAATGACATCAGACAGCAGCATACATTTTATTTTATATTCTGTAGCATACTATATTCCTCCGACAATTTATTTGTAATTTCCAATTTCAATGTGATAGTTACTAATAATCTACCTATAACTTATAAATATGACGTTATTCCTAGCTATTTAAAATGTATATGAACGGAACACTACAATATTCTCAGAAAAATTGTATGCTGCAAAATAAAAGAAATGAAAAATATCTAAGATGATGCGACGTCAAAAAACTTAATAAATTACAACAATAAAAATATTAACGATATACGTTGCAGACGGCAGACCTGCAGTAGTACAGTTTATAGAACATATACTTAAACCATGTTATATTATAAATTATAATTTAATATACGACGATGGACAAATATAAATAATAACCACAATTTCACCCAATTATTCGGAGTCATCCGGTAATTATATTTACCACCACCCCCCCTCCTAATCCGTTTTTAAGGTTGCCATATTGAATATGTTAAAAAGTTTTCACTGCGTCGTGTAAAATTGCAAAAATAATATTTTTAATTAACTTGGTAGACTCTAGAAACTATAGAGAGTATATAACTACAGACTACAGGTGCAACTTTGTAAATGTAATAATGTATATGCTACATAAAATACATAAGAGTTAAAATTTAATATAATATTTTTTTATGTTTCTATAATACATTTGAAACCCTATTGTATTCAATCATATATATATATTCCCTTCTTGTTTGGCTTAACTATATAATTTTAACATTAGCTATACGAAATAATATTAAGGAAAAAAAGGTGGGCAAGTGAGTGTCGCTTTGCTGTACAATATAGGTTACAAGTGGGTAACTGTAATAAATTGTATTAAATTTGAATTCAATGATATAATATCATTGTATAAGAAAAACGATTTTGAGTGAAGACGGTCAGTCAGTCTATGATACCACTAAGTATATATATTATATGATGATATTATTGTGAATAAAGTAATTTATATATAACCTATTTACATAGAACCTTGTTTTAAATTTTCAATCCTTAGCTATAAAAGTTGAACATTTTATACATTTTTAAATTTTAAATTTGATAAATATTGTCAAATATCAAACTTTGAATGCTTATAAAAAAATTGTGCTTTTGTATTTTTAATATTTTTCAACTGCTATAGTAACAATATATCAGGGGACTTGTATTTAATTTTCACGCTTTTGACCCAACAAATAATATATTAGAATTTAAAATTTAACTATTATAGAAAAAAATGAAAATTTAAAATGTCTGCTCTAACAGCACAAAACGAGTCAAAATATTTTGAAAATTATATCAAGTATAGACAATGATAAAAAAAACATACGTGTACGTTTCAACTCTCAAGTGTCTACGGTTATTCGTTTATCATATAATTTACATAATTTTATGGTGTATATAAAATGAGAATTTAAACATTCAGTGAAATTTTCATTTATTTACAATTATTCTTTTTTGAATTGCAACAAAATAACAAAATTACTACATGAGAAATCGAGTGAATTTTGTAAAAATATGAACTTCAAACGCTCATAAAAATGGAATTTAACTTTCTCGTTTTTAACTTTTCTTTAATTTTTTTTTGATAAATGTATATGAACTTTTGAGGAATCTTGTATAACATTTTTAAATCTTAGATTTAAAAAGAAAAATTTGTTTTGAAAGTTTAAGAGTTGTTTATATTCAATCGTAATGAACAACTTTGGATTATTTTTGAACTGCAGTTGGCCATTGGTGTGAACCGAGCAGATCTTTTGGAAAATTTCTCATAACTTTTAAACTACTGTCCAAAAAAAAATAAAAATATTTCCAAATAAATTGTTTAATTGGTTTAAACGAATTTCGTTACAATGTGTCCCAACATTAATTTGCGACGTTAAGACAGACTTATAAAGGATATTGCAGTCAATTTTCAAGGTTTAGCTAGTTTAAAGTAACGCTATTAATATATAATATTTAACATTTTATGAACCTAAAACTACAAAATTAACCAATTTAGTCAAACATTTTATTTAAAAATTCAATATTTTTTAAATTTTACATATACTTAATTATAATATTAACTTTATATTATATTACAAAGTTTTATATTATAAAAATGGGCATCGGTCGGCCTCTAAAGTTGTAGGTATAGATGTCAAATGGGTCACTGTAAGGGATGTGTTAAATTTGAATTGAATGATATAAAATGTAAACAAATAACGATTCTGAGCGAAAACGGTCAGTCAGCCTATTATATTACTATAAGTATATCCTATGATATTATTGCTATTAAAGTAATTTATTTGAATATATAATGTCATCCAAATTTTAACTCACAATATCTATAAAAAAAACTGCGTTAATATATATTTCAAATGTTTTGGTTACAGTATCAACTACTTATAGGAAACCTTGTTTCGAATGTTTAATCCTTATAGCTATGAAAATACAACATTTTATAAACTTTTAACTATAAAATATGTAATTTGCAAATTTTCGATGTTTTGATACATTTTGTCAAATTTTGTAATTCGTATTCAATTTTCATGTTTTATGAACGAGCAAAAAACTATTCATAAACAATAATTGAAAAAAAAATTGTTATATAATCCCGATAATTTGGTGAAAATTTAAATTACCTATCAGCGATCATTAGTTTTCGAGTTCCACCAAAAAAAATTAATCGATTTTATTGATAACCGGTTTAGCTTAATATTCCCCGATTGTCCTTAGTTTTATTTTGGTTTTTCCCGATGCTCTAGAAAATTATCAAGGATTTTTACTTTTGACCCCCCAAAAGCCCAAAGTTCCAACTAAATTCACTTTCCTTTCAGATAAGATGCTAGAGTAGGTAAGAAATCAAAGAATTTTTACTGTCCCAAAACTCGAAAAGTGATGACAGAAACAAATAAAAACACATCATTGTAAAATGTATATTGTATAAACATTCATCGCTCTGCTTAGAATCTAAAATAAATAATTATCAAACAAAAAAACAATATGTAGGTATATCTTTGTAATACCTAGTATTAAATAGTTATATTATAATAATTATAACCAATAGAAGAAATAATTTATGTTGTCTTTATATTTATATTATTTATCATCGTGGGCATGTCTAAATATATGGACGGTTAGTGATTTGAGTTTGAGACCACTGTGCTATACCTACCATACACTGTAAATAAGATTTGCAATTTAGCAATTTTGTGCGACAAACACCAAATTTTATTTGCTGTTGCATAAAAAACTTATTCCCCACCACTTTAATTAGTCCTAACAGTCATTCATTACTTCTTAGTATAGCATTGGTCATTTGTCCTTCAAGCAAAAATTCTTTAATAATGACTCCTCGTGTAGAATCAAATATTTATTATATAGGTAGCTGGTACTCTGGTAGGTAGTAGGTATGTTATAACATAATTTAGCTTTCATTTTGTACATCCAAAACGCATTTATTACAATATAAAACCAATTGTTTTATATAACATTCAAAAATCGATAACTGGAACCTCAATTATGTATTTTTAAATTATTTAAATGTCTCGTTTATATTCTTCAAACAACTAATATAATATACCTATCGTTAAATACCAACTTTTTTTCTTTTTTTGTTAAAAAAATTAAAAAGAGTATAGTAAAAAATGTGTATATTAATTACTACTGTACCTACATCTGTTAATATATTAAAGAATTACAAAAACCTGAAGTTTAAAATTAAACTTAACTCTTTAACTGCATAAGAACCTATAACCGTTAAGAAGCGAAGCAGGTGGGTATAGGAAATTATTGGAAAGTGGAGATCTATTTAGGGATTTTTAAAAATATATTTAAAAGCGAATCGTTTTTTATATTGTATCAAAAATAGAACGACAAAAAAATTAATTTTAAGAGTTAAATGTTCGCTCTGCTGTATAGGATTAATAATGTTAAATTTTATTATGATAAATCATTGCATCATACGATAAACGATCCTGACAACCCGATCAGCTTATATGTACAAAGATATTTTACCAAAAATAATATTAATACGGTAAATAAGTGTAATTGATTAAATAATAAATACTCGTAATATATACGCAATAAAAAAAATTGATCTAAATATTTTGAGAATATCAAGCCCCGACAACTATTTTTGAATTACAAATAAAAAAATAGAATCGCTGTACTTCGTTTAAGTTCAACTTAGTCAACATTTTAACTTAAAAAGCTTATAAAATGACCTGTCCAGTGAGAGAACGCACCGCGTCCGACCAAAATCAGTTTTCCTGAGACTCCCTTGCGACACCCTGGCAAAGGGGAACCGGTTTAGATAGGAGGGCGATTCGGGCGATGCGCAGAATTAGCGCGTTCTATCGTTGGATAGAGTATAATAATATTATAATTTTTTGATACTATATTAAAAATTGCTATAAAGTTAACTCAATGTATGATGAATTACATTTCAAATTTTTTGGCCGAGCATAACACTTAGAATCATCATTTTATTGATCCAAAAATAAAGAAACCTAGACATTTCTACTTCCAATAATTGTTCAAAATTCTAATTATTTAAATAATAGTTGAATGTTTCAAGTGTTTACGTTTATAAAATAGTACGATATAACAATGAGAAATCTAATGTGAAAATTTGAACTTCAATTGCTAATACAAATAAGATGTGGCTAGGCTTTATGCGTTATATATTTTTTTCAGTAACCTATTTACTATGGTTTTCTCTAAAAAACAATTGGCAATTTTGGCGAATTTCGTTAAAATTTGTTAGAATTATCATAAAAAAAGGTGGGTAAGTGGATGTCGCTCTGCTGTACAGTAGGTTACAAGTGGGTCACTGTAATGGATGGTGTTAAATTTGAATTCAATGATAATGTATCATTGTATAAGAAAAACGATTCTGAGCGAAAACGGTCAGTTAGACTATGATGTTATTAAGTATATTTGATGATATTATTGTGCATAAAGTAATTTATATATAACCTATTTACGTGGAGCTTTGTTTTCAATTTTCAATCCTTAGCTATAAAATTGAACATTTTATAAATTTTTAACTAAAAAATAATTATTAAATTTTAAATTTTATAAATTTTGTCGAAATTTGAACTTTAAATGCTTATAAAAAAAAATTGTGCCTATGTATTTTTAATATTTTTCAACTGCTATTGTAAAAATAATATATCAGGAGCCTTGTATTAAATTTTCACGCTTTATTTCCCAACAAATAAAATTTTATTGATATTTATAGAAAAAAAAACTAAAAAAATTGAAAACTGGCAATGTCCGTAAACAGCTCAAAAAGAGTCAAATTATTTTATCGTGTATAGAAAATGCTAATATAAACATTCAGTGAAATTTTCAAGTATCTACAGTCATTCGTTTTTTAATTACAATAAAATAAGAAAATCGTTACATGAAAAATCGAGTGAATATCAAATGTTGTAAAAATATGAATTTCAAACACTCATAAAAATTTAATTTGATTTGCTTGTAGACATTTTTTTTTTTGATAAAGGTAGACAAACTTATGGGTAATCTTGTATTACATTTTCAAATCTTAGATTTAAAAAGAAAAATTTTTATGAATTATCAACTTAAAACAATTTGCTAATTTTCGTGATTTTTCCGTATTTTGTCAAGATTTGAACTTTAAATGCTTATAAATAAAAACTGTGATTAAGGATTTTTAATATTTTTCAAACATCATTGTAACAATATAGTAGGATCCTTGTATTACATTTTCAAGCTTTTTTACCCAACAAATAAAGTTTTATTGAAATCTATAGAAAAAGATACTAATAAAATTGGAAACTGAAACTGAAAATGTTCCTAAACAGCTCAAAACAAATCAATATATTTTTAAAATTTTATCGTATATAGAAAATACAAATATAAACAACCAGTGAAAATGTCATGTATATACATGTTCATTTGTTTTAAAGTTACACCAAAAACCAAAATCGATTTTCTCGAAAACAGAATTTGCGTAAAAATTCCCGTTTTTCCATAATTTTTCTTTTGTTTTTCACGTAGCTTTTGAAAATTACTGTGAAATTTTTACTTTGGACCCCCCAAAGTACCAACTAGATTCACTTTCTTATCAGAAAAGTTACTATTGAAGAAAATCCAAGCACTTTTCTGTCCTAAAAGGTGATGACAGACACAAAAAAAAAAATATAAAAAAAAAACACACATCATTGTAAAATCAATACATTCGTCGCTTCGCTCAAAATCTAAAATTAATGTGAGGAAGTTACGCTAAACTTTTTTTAAAAATAATATCAAAGAAACTAATAATGTGAAACCTTGCAATACATTTTCAAACCTTAGATATAAAAATTAAAAATAGCTCGCAAATGTACATGCTATTTTGACGAACATTCAAATTCAATAGCTTACAAAAAAAAGTTGACTATGTATTAATGTATCATCGAAATTTTTAATCGCTGTAAGAAAATCTTTTTAGAGACATTGGAAGTTGTACTAAATTTGAATGCTTTTTACTCACAAAGAAAGATTAAAACATACATAAAATTGATTAAAAACTAAAGAAGTAAAAGACAGTTATCTATAAAATATAAATAGCTAAAAGATCTAAAATATTTATATCATAATATCTGGAAAAGTAGAAAATACTTCAAAATTTCAAATCTTAACGGATATATCTATGTTTTTGAATAATAACAAGCAAGCCAAATCGATTTAGTAACTAGTATTACGTAAGTAAAACTTTTGACCTCGCAGTACGATATAGA
This sequence comes from Sitobion miscanthi, assembly GCA_008086715.1. NCBI lineage: Eukaryota > Metazoa > Arthropoda > Insecta > Hemiptera > Aphididae > Sitobion > Sitobion miscanthi. Next base: position 2,767,375 of record CM017805.1, read on the forward strand.
TCAAATTTGCTACCAGAAACCGCCTTAAAGTTGAAGATTTTACAAACCTTAAATCAAATCTATGCAAATAAATAAAATATGTATGATAATTTTTTTTTCTAGTACCTAGTATAGGTAGGAATTATGATTAGTAAGTTTTTTATTGAATTTAAGTATTTCTGTTGACTGTTAAATGTTAATGATATTAATTTTATTGCAAATTAGGATGATAGATTTGATTTTTTTTTTTATATATATTTTCATTAAAAATATAATCATAATATAATATCTTATAAATTACGTATCTGTAATTGGTCATTAGTTAAAATTATATTTTTTTTCATAATTATTTTATATCTAAGAAACACAAATATATATATCCTAATTTTGAAATTTTTTGAGGAATGTCCATTTTATTTTTTTCATAGTAAATATTAGTTTATAACTCATTAGTTTTAAACAAAATATTATGATATCAACATAAATACAGAATTATTGTGGCCATGTGAAAGCGATTGCATCCCAACATCCCTTGCCAGTTGTGTCACTACAATTGCAATGCATAATATGTCAAATTAATTGATATTATTAAGTATTCTAAAAATCTTATCCATATTATTTTATTGTAATTATTACATTAATTGGCTTTGTGGACACATAAATATAGAAGTATGTAATTATTTTTTATTTTATTTTATATGCTAATACTATTTAAATTTAAATGAAGTTGAAATACCTTCTTATTAACCTTCATGATTTATGACATACTAATGGATAGCAACTCTCAAGTACGCTTAGATTAGAGCTCAATTATTGATTTTTTTTTTTTAAGTAATCATAAAATATGCTATAATATAAAAAACAAAAGATTTTAATACTGGAATAGGTTATATAACTATTCAGGATATCAGGAAGCATGAAAGAATGAATGCAAAGTTTAACTACTAATACATATTAATATATTATGTCTTTTACAGTTTAAACCATTTATATGTATATTTTTTATATTCAATAAAAATTAATTTGAAAAAAAAGATGATCCTAGATAAAATTAATGGAAATTTACAAAATATAATATATCTAATGCTTAAGTTATTTAGGTATATTATAAGCTATAAGTTATAACATATTGAACTATCTAAATATCTAATTTTGCCTAAATTTGAACTTAAAAATCTAAAAAAAAAAACTTTTTATACATTTTTTAGATTTTTCAGTTACAATATGAAATATTTATCAGAAACCTTGTTTTCAATTTTAAATTTTAGCCATAAAATTTAACGATTTAAACTTTTTTTGACTAAAAATAATTTACAATTATTGTGGTTTTTATGAATTATGCCTAATTTAAACTTTTAAATGCTTAGTAAGATTGTTAAAATATTTTAACAGGGTGAAAAATAGTTTAAGTGTGATAATAATTTAAAAAAACTAAATTAATCAACAATTTCTCATGCCTATAAAAAGGCCAGGTCTACATATTTTGAAAATGTTATCTAGTACCTATGGAAAATGGTCATATAAACATTTAGTACTAATGTTATTTGTGTTTCAAGTTACTACACAAAACAAAATTGATTTTGTAAAAAACTAGTTTAGCGTAAAAATTTTAATTTTTTTTGTTTGTCCCGTCGCTTTTGAAAACTGTAGGGAATATTTTACTTATAATCCCCTAAAGTACCAACAAGAAATTTACTTTCCTACCAGAAAAGGTAATTAATTAAAAAATCAAAGAATATTTACCGACCCAAAAGCTGATGATACAGTAAAAAAAAAAAAACCTATCATTGTAAAATCAAAAGTTACGCTTAGTCTTTAAGTTAATTCAAATTAATTGTGGTATCAATGTTTTGACGTTTAATAATAGATTTTGAATAAGAATTACTATGAAGTTTTAAAATTACAAAGTATCAAAATAAAATGTACGTAACTGTATAGAAACTATTTGGTTAAATCAATTTGAGTCAACAGATGTTAAACAATGAATTAATTTGTAACAGTTCAGTATTTTAATGAAATATATTAAAATTTAAAATGTATATTCTATTATGAATAAGATTAAAGAATTGTATATATTATTTGAAATACAATTTATGAATTACATTCATCATAGGTACAATTAAATGTAATAAAATTAATGAATTTTCTTGATAACAGGTATATTGTTAATACTTATACACTAACCCCACGTGTTCTACAATTTTAGTTAAAAACAAATTATAATAGTATGTCATTTCATATTAAGTCAATATTTTATTAAACATAAAATAACCTTTAACCTAAATAACAGACAAATATTATAAATTATAAGGTACATATATAAGACTTAACTATGCTCACAAGTCACAACATAGGTTTCACATAACATTGTTTAAATAAAATACTTGTTTAAGTAATAACTTAAAATCTATTTCACAGAAATCACAAACAATATACAAAATGTATTTATATATATATATATATTCAAACATGCATGATAATGTAATTATTAAATAACTAATTTAAAAATATCTCGATTGCTATAAATAATGTACCTATAATGAAAATTTGTTATCACTAAAATGCATGAATTTAAATTTTACTCTAGCCATTCTAAGGATACAAAATATTATTATATACTTTTTAAATTAATTTTGAAGAACTCAAACCAAGTGTTCACACAGAAGTCATTTTAACTTCTAGCCCAAAGTGTGTAATCAGATTGAGAACAAAAAAAAAAAAAACACAACCATTAAAATTGTTATCCATTTGGCAACGAACACATCTGCAAAAAAAATGTAACAATTTAAAAATTACGATTTTAAACATTAATGGTTCTTAAGAATATCAAATTGACATAATATTTCGTTAGGTAGTACCAGACAGTAGGATATAGATCGACATTTATTAGTTATTGAAACAAGTAGGTAAAAAAAAAAACGTACGTGGAAAATGAATGGAAAAACGGGATTCAAAAAATAGTTGCAAGTCAAAAACCTCTTTAACTCCAGATAAAACCATTTTAATACTTGCGCGTTTTGGTAACGATTTAAGACAATTATTCATCTCTTCCGAGAAATGATTAAACTCAGAAAACATCGTGTGTTCCTGGACATGGCCATCAGAAGTGAAGGGGTATTCGTATCACTGTTCAGTACTCACTGTATCAGCGCCCAACGGCGCTCACATTCTATCATCAGACGTTGCACGTTAATGAACCTTATTAGTTATTACAACAATACAATTAGTTACGCCAAAAATTAACGACTTATAAATAAATAAAAACTAACTACAGCGGTACACGTTTTAATGATAATGTTATAATAATATAAATAATCGTGTAACGAAGGCAACGATGACTTGAATTAGAATTAGAAATATTATAACGAGAACGGAGGAAAAATTTTAAATCCAAAAATAAATCAAGTCCGGGCCGTCGTCTATACACTATATTATTATAAGTGATAGTAGATAATGGCATGGACAAGTAATTAATTTTTAAACTAAACAAATATAGACAAATCCTACGTAAAACAAATATTGGTTAAATACTAAATGATATATTAATTCAGTTACTGAAAAAATAATTATAAAATATAATCTTCAAAAATAATTTTGTACCCAGGTATACGTCAAACAGTTTTTCCCGCAATAATAGCCAGCGGGCTCGTTATCGTCGCAACTGGGTTTAACTGGATACAAACTAATTATATATATCGAACTATTGTGATGTCTGAATCGATTATTATTAAAAATAGCAGCCCAACATGGTATTACCGTGAGTTACGAAATTAGCTTTCACAATGATCTCAGAATGGACAAATAGTAAATCTGATAGATCAAAGTGAAAACCAGCTTCGCATCAAATAGTATGGAGGAGTCGAGAAACAAAATAATAATTATAATAATTTGAATGGATAAAAATAAAAAATAATGTACATTATATAAAAAAAAAAAAAAATTTTGGTAAAAAAAATAACATACCAAAAAAGTGTGGCGATAATAAAATTAGACGTCACGTGAGACTTACTGGTGGATTTCCCATAGACAAAACACACAGTGTACGTAGTAGTAGCACACATACCTATAGGAGTCATACGAAACCACGTGTTCCGTTTCCTGCGTTTCCGGTCGATGAGCGAGGCAATAGACGCCCGGCGATCCGACATCGTGCGCTTTGCCCGTCCGGCGACGGTCGAACTGGATTAGCGGACATGTATAACGAGTTGGAAAAACGGTTTATTTCGTAGGAAATATTTAACGTCGCGAGAAAAATATTTTTCGAAGTGCGGCGTAAATAATAATAGCACGTAGCTATTGTAGAAAAAAAAAAAAAATGATAACCGTTTAAAGGGAGACCGTCGTGAACCGAGAAACCGCGTAACCGACGAAAATATCGTATCCTCGGAGGGGTAGGAAAAGAAAAAACTTCGACGAAATAAAATTATTTTAAAAAAAAACTGTAATGTAACGCGACACGTTCGCGGTTCGGCGCAGAGAGCGAAATAATGTAGCCATGGAGCAGGAGCGTCGTCAGGCACCGCAGACACACGCACGCAAACGCAGCAGACACACGACTCGCTGGCTATAAAACAAAACGGCGACTGCGAACCTGAATCCCGATACCAACTACCGACCGCGCGACTGGCAGCTCCGTATGTATACAGTTTGTACACGTACGCGGCGAAAGGCCGCGTTCGGTTGGTACCACGGTATTCCCCCCCGAATATTAGAACGCTCGCGCGTTAGCCGGCCGGCCGGCTGGGTGGCTGGTTGCTCGCTCGCTCGCTCGCTCGCTCCACGCACGCAAGCGCGAGTCGTATTTCTCTTTCTCGCTTGCACCCATCACACCCGTGGACGGGCGGACGTTGCGCGCCGATGTGAAGACGAGCGAGCAGCGTTCGCGGGGCGCCGCCAAACCCGACCGAGCACCGTCGATCGCACACATCGCACGCCACACGCACGCACACACAGTGACCGTCGTCCGTACTCCGTTGGCGGCGACGCGACCGTCTCACCCGCTCGCCCTCGCCGCGGCGGTTTCATTCAGAAAATAATTTACTTTCCTCTTCACCGCGCGACACTGTTGATGGGGTGGGTGGGCGGTGTGTAATGCGTGTGTGTTTTACCCGGTGGGGGGCGTATGGTGGCGCGGAAAGGGGGTTGATGGGCGGCGGAGGGGTCGGCGAACAGCAGACGTACGAACGCGGGCGGCGCCTCCCACCAATCCACACACGCACACGTCGCAGCGCCGTTTAATAAGCGACATTCTTTTTATTCATACACGCACACAAGCACACGTCACTCGCATACGCACGTACGCACGCACGCACACACACAGACACCAACGCTCGTTCGTATGCGTTTCCCGTCGTGGTAATACGCTCGTCTGGACGACGTTATGTGTGTGCGTATGTGTGTTCATAGGCCGCACGTGACGTCATCGTAGGAAAAATAGTCCGATGCGACAAAATCGCATTATTGAATAATTGCCACGTGCTCGAGACCGCATATACTATAAAATATCATAACGTTATTATATTGTACGGGTGTTGAACCATCCCCAGACCGAATGCACGCATGCAGCGCTAATTAATTTATCCGCTGAAAGTGGACGTGTTGCTCGGCGGTGGTGTGTGGTGGCGGCGTCTGTTCGCGAGTGGATTGGTTGGAACAAGGGGGTGGGTTTGCCATGAGAATTTATCGATTTGGTCCGTGGAGATTTTTGAGTAACGGCTGATGATAATTCGCAGAAATTGTAAAAACATGCGCACGCGCGCGCACACACACACACACACACACGGTGATGTGTAAAATAACAATAATTTATATAAAACCGTCACCGATCGACCGGTGATGACGATGAGATTCGGTGAAACGGAGGCAATAAACATTCCACTCGAACGATGCATTCACCACCACACGACCGACGCGCACACAATATATTACACGCGACGCCACCGGCCGGAATGTTGCGCACAGGTAATAATAACATACCATAATATAATATTTTTATATTGTTATTTGTTGTATTATAGTCTTCGTCAGGACTCGCCGGTTTAGGAACACGAACGGGCCGGTATTATGTGGGACCGGTGGAGGGGGCGGAGGACGTCGCGATGTATAATAATATAAGGAGTGAGAACCGGAGAAAAGCATAAGAATTGGAACACGGCCAATCAAATGGCCCAAACGTGTGTCCCAGTCGCATTAATTAGGTTTAATTGAATATACACGACGGCGTAATGAAAGACGATACGAGTATACGACACACTATACGGGAGAGGGGTCGTGTCTCCCTCGGACAGTGTGGCGAAGGTTGTCGGTCAGACTAAAATTAACGTCTGCTGGTGCCCCGGCGGTTACAATATAATATTATAATAAATATAGTATTCGGTATATTACAAGATTATGCTACTCTTTCGTGTCGAACGTCGTTGTACGATTTCATTGTTGCAGATAGTTGTGCTTATCCACCGCAGACGGCGGTGGTAGACAGAAACGCGAATTGTCTACGTGAAAGTTTTTAAAAACGAAAGGTAAGGTCAATAAACGACGAAAAAGGCGAATTCCTCAAAGAAGACTACTGTTACTACAATTACTACTACTACTACCGCTACCATACTACTATTGTATATCACTATATGGCTATAGTATAGCAGATAGCTACTACTACGTCTGCTATATGCTACTTCCAGTTATTACCACTATATTATATAAACGATGATGTACGATTGCGACTGGACAATCATTTTAAGAACCTTTTTTTATTACTACCCCTGGTCCCCTTCCCACCCCATCCAGCACCTTACCTCCCCGATAATCAAACGTACGTGTAAATAAATACTAAATTCACCCTTCGGATCGTGTACATGAATTAAACTGCACATACGCGTCCTCGGGACTACAAGCACAGGCATGCATCACGCTGCGCACATACACTATATTATTATTATTATACATATAAATCTAAAGTGGTGTTTCGAAGAAATGCGACATACCGCTGCAACCGCATACCACAGTGCGGGTCGATAACCCTTGCACGGCGGCTTAGCATATTATACAAACGCATCGACACTTGCACGCACGCGCAACGCACTGACACACACACGCGGTCTCGCGCGCACGCAACACACGACAGACCGGTCCTTCGCCGCCGCCGGAATGTGTCCCCCATTCCACTGACCTCCGTGTTCCCACAGCTCGTTGGTGGCCCACCGCCGCCGCCACCACCTCCACAGACGTCGTCATCACCACCACCACCTCCATCGATTTTTGCGTGAGTAAAAGCTTTTGGCGGAGCTGTCGTGTCCGGCGAAACTGCGCGCTCGTCCGAAAGCGACTGCACGTATAGCGGACGTCGCGGGTGCTTCGGAGGCGGTGACGGTGGATCGTCAAGATTCCGGGACGGCGACGGTTGTGAGAACGTTAGCGGTTTTCGCTGACTGCGTGCGACAAACGTCGACCTTGGTGTACCTACCTTGTATATTATAATATTATATATATTATAACCTCTATTGGTGCGATCAACTCATCGTATTTGCATCGTTATCATCTTCGCCACCGTCATCGCATCGAAACTCGCGAGCGACACGACAGGTTCGATACCGTTCGGCTGGCCTTTGAGAGATCGCCGGACGAGGGACGTGGAGTCGCGTATGCACCGCACGTGAGAGAGAGAGAGAGAAAGCAGATATAATAATATGTATAATTCAAAACGTTATCGAGTAGGTATATAATATACGTCATATACACGTGGATAACTGGAACACCGAACAGGATGTGTGCGATGCGTGCGTGTGTGTCCAAGCATATACACACATACAGTAATAATAATAACGATAATATACACACAGATTCACACTATAATATACCGATCTGTGCACGTCACATATAATATGCACTGTTATATAACGCGCATCATAGCATTTGGCACGCACGTGTGACGTAAAAGGAAACGATCGGAATTTCGCAGGCCGAACGTTTTGGATCTCGGCCATCGCCACCGTCTTCTCATCAGGGACACTCTTTTCGAAATACGCGTGTAATATTATAATAATATATACTATATAGTATAGTAGTCGTGTGTATAGATATTACGCGTAGCGGTAGGACATTAAACATAATACTAGACAATAGTACCTAAATTTAGATGTGTTTTAATAAAATACGAGTATACAACTATATAAGTATAATGTTGTATATTCTTGGCTCTCGCAATATTGTGGCGTGCACATCATAATATATACGTCTTGCGGGCCGAAACAAATTTTTAAACGAAACATCCATGGGTATATAGCTACAGATATACCATCATGTGCGATGACGTTCCATGTAGGACTCTCGTCGAAATACATATATGTACTTGCAATCGCAGAACATCGTTTGGCTCAAATTCTGATTTCTGAGTCGACCAAACAAAAACAAAACGTCCCGGTTGATGCAGCCCATACCTGAGCGCGGCTGCACGCAGGGACTAAGTAGCACTGCAAGTCTGCTGCACACGATGGCGGATTTAGGGTTGAATTTTTTTTGGGGGGGGGGATCTCCTTAAAAATATACTTCTAAGCCATAAATACAACATACATTATTATGTTCTAGTAGACGTTCCTCAAAATATGAAAGAAATGGTTAAATGAAACGTTAACATTTTTTTTTCTCAATTTCATACATAACATTTATAATATACATAAATTGATTAAAATGATCTACTTTCTGTAAGTATAGCTTGTGCTGAAGGTAGAGAGTTAACTATTTTCAAATTTTCAAAATGAAATGTTATTAATATTTCTATGGTTGGATTGGGAATCGCGTATGTTAATTAGGTACCTATATGTTGAGCCTGTTGAAGAGGTCTGGGGGGGAGGTCCTAAGCCCCCCCCCTGATCCGCCACTGGGCCTACACACACTAATAATAAGAATTCAAACTTGTACAAAAAGTAAATAGAGTAGGTACTTGAAAGGCGAATTCTCAAAAACTACTGTCAACACTTTAGAGAAGCTTTCGAGACACTTCGTTAATCTATATATTATATTATGTACAAGCGTCATACACGACCCGTTGCAGCCACGCGGTCGGTAATATCGTTATTAGATATTATTAAATTGAATATATATCTGCACGACTGCACGGATATAAGTACATACATACATTATATTATATTACTAGAGTAGGTATAGCCAGGCAGGAGTAAAAAGGCGTCTGTACTCAAAAGCCGCCGGCGAATATAATATTTAAACCGATACATAGTAGTTAAACTAATCTTGTTAATACTGCGCATAAATGCATAATTAATAAAAATAAAAAGCGATATGATTTCTATTATAATTGGATGCGTATTATAATTTATAGTTGATGTTGATGACCGATGAGTGTATGCGCGTTCCACTCGGTGATCGCGATGGACTGTAAAATAAATATAGGTATGTATATAGACGCGAGTTCACGACTGGCGACCACGGTCGTCGTAACATTGCGAATACCATCGATTGACACGAGTACACACTATACACGACTGTCGCCGAGGACTAAGCACACTGTTATAGACACTATTGTCGTTTCATGAGCATACTGTATAAAGTATGTGTGTGTGAGTGTGTGTGTGTATTTGTATGCAATGTGTTATGTGTATGTATTTGCGTGTAATAACGAGCTACGAGCACACCTACAATATAACAAAATAGTATTAAACTAAATATTTGGACTCGGCGGCGACCACACTAGTACACGGACCACCGAGGGATAACTATATTTTTTTGTATTTTCAGTAGACGTATCGACATTTTACATTTTTCACTCTAGTCACATTCACAATATTATAATATATAACTCGCGATCACTGAAAAGTGCACAGTGGGCATATACAACGCCGTCATCATATGCACGTTTATATAAATATATATATATTAAATAGAGAATTTCATATACCTATATAATTACATAAGTTTTTTGTTTTTGCTGCAGTCGACGGGATCTTGAGAATCGATAAATTGACCAACACAATATTTTTATATTACGCATCACTAAAATATTAAAACGAAACGCGTTTACGACACGTATAACTCCGATTGAATATCCATGTTTAGATTCTTCCCCTTCGCCGTCCGACCACATGTATATATACAATCGCCGTCCATTCAATCGCATCCTGCAGCGCCCGCCTGCCCACCCAAGAGGTGTGGGACCGCACATTCGATGGTAATCTCTATTATAATGTACACAAATATATAGCGATGATCGACCTTTGGTGGCGACTGCAGGGTCTCGAGTCAAGTCCATGGGGTGTATAAGTCATGTCGAGGCGCATTGATTCCTTCGATTATGGTTCTCAGAAGATGATATTCCGAGTACGAGGCGAGGAATGTGTATATTAAATTATCATTTATACAATGACTGTTTTTTTTTTTTCATGTCATTACTGTATATTATACCTTTTTTTTTTGTACATAGCACGCATTAAACGGTTTGAAAGCAAAAAAGATTTACAATTTCGATTTATTATTCAATAACTGTTTCTTTCCGTGATATACAAGCGCGACAAAAAAGCTACCACCAAAATCGCACGCGTCCAACGCCCAACTGTGGGCAACAGTTTTGAAGAAAAGACGTACACCGCGATCTTAAACTGCAGCGCGTGATGGTTTTTCCATAATATCCATATAGACGTATATTTACAGTTCGTCAACGGTCCCGCTTTTCTGTTATCTTTAGTTATCTATATATATAGGTACGTACAAGTCCAATAATCGCATGTTCCACGTTTGCGACGCGTATAGCAGTCTACACTTTACTGACGCTATATTAAAATGTATAGTGTGTCACGTTCACGTATATAATTTTAGTCGGTTTAGCTGCCATATTGTAGCAGGCAGACATTGTACGTTTTACAAGGGTCTGCTGCAGTGTATATAAATATATAATACATCACTAATCCCAAATATCTTTTGGCGTATAAATCAAGTAGGGTGTGGTGCATTGAATTCACCGTATGACGCCAAAAAACTGTCAACCTGCATTTTTCTTTGTATTTAAAAAAGGCAAATTGAGAATTAGTTTCCGGCATCGTTCTCATATAGTGTACTGTGTAGGTACATATTTTTCCAGAATATAGACCAATTTTTAGGGCATTGTGATACACGCATTTATATTTTAATGTAATAACGGTAAATAAGTTAAACGACAAATTCCACACGAAAAACCTAATATTTTTGTATGGCAGTCCAAGTAGGCATACAATATATATTTTATAATATTATGACTAAACAACTTGTTATAGGCAGGTTTATAAAATAACTAAATATTTAAATAACCTACATAATACATAGGTGAATACACTTCGTATTGGGTTTTGGTTCCTACTTTAAGTTTTATTTTAGATTTGGAGCAGAGCGATGAATGTATTGATTTTAAATTGATGTTTGTTTTTCTTACTTGCATCACCTTTTGTGGGAGTAAAAGAAATTCGATTTTAAACTTTAAGGTTGATGACTGGTAGCAAACTGGATCTAGTTAGTACTTTAAAAATTAAGGAAAAACGTGGATTTTTCGTATATGACGAAATCGATTTTATTTTTTTTTTGTGTTTATTCGAAAACAAACAAACCTAGATTATTGAAATATTCACCAAATATTTATATTATCATTTTCTATAAATAGAAATTATATTTGAAATTGTCACGAAATGTTTATATTATTATCTTTTATTGTACAAAGTATAATTTACCAAATATTTTGACCATTTTTGAACTATTTAGAAATATATTATTTCTTAAAAAGCTTGACAATTTAATATAGGTTTCTCAAAGTTTGAATTTTTATTTGATAATATATTAATGGTACGTATTGGTACTGTGCAAAATGTTGGAATCATGAATGTATTGGTTTTACAATGATATCTTGTTCGATGGGAAAGTGAATCTTGTTGGTGTATTGGGGAGGTCAAAATTCTCGGTTTTTGTATAACTTTAAAAAAAATTACCTTAGATATATGAAATTTTCACTGAATGTTCACACAATTTTTTTTTATAAGCATTTAAAGTTAAAAATGTGTAAAATATTCAACTTTTATACCTATGGATTGAACATTTAAAACAATTTTCCACTTAAGTAATGAATTACTCAAAAATATAAAAACTTTATCACAAACAAAATTTGGACAAAATTAGATATATTTAAACGAAGAAATAATAAAATCCAACTTACCAGCTGTCGTATTATTAATAATAATAATAATAATAATAATAATATAAAATATCCTTGGCTGACAAACTGCACGTCTCCGCTTAGAATCGTTTTTATATAAATAAATTCAAATTTATTATTATTCATTATACAGTAGCGAGTAACCCCTTGTAACCGACTGTACAGCAGAGTGACATCCACTTACCCGCTTTTTTTTATGCATTTGATGTTCAAATGTTGACCAAATCGTCAAAATCACGAAAATCTTCAAATTTTTTTCTAGTTAAATTTTATAAAATGTTCCAATTTTATAGCTAAGGATTGAATATTTAAAACAATATTTCTCATAAATAGGTACTTCTGTAACCAAAAATTCTAAAAAACATATATACAGTTTTTTGTATATATATATTTGAACGAAGACTAACGATTTTAGTTATTTTTATAATCATTCAATAAATATTGTTCGTGGCCATTCATTATATTTTATACAGACAATAACATTTTAAAATGCAATGTTTTCGACAACAATTATTTCAACCTATTATTATATTATCTACAATCTATTAATGGTAGAATAAATAATTACTTTAATAGTAATATAAATAATATACTATAAAATATTCTTATTTAGTAATAATATATGCTGAAAAATCGCCTTCGGTCAAAATCGTTTTCCGTATGCAATGATTCATCACTGAATTCAAATTTAACACGTCATACATTACAGTAACTTACTTCTCAATGATGACGTCTACTGTACAGCACAGTGGATTCCCCTCTTTTTACATATAACTGTGTTACCTAGTAAATGTCAATATGTCATATTTATATACCTATACGGTTATACCTGTACCTATACTTTAAAACTAATTATTATAACAGAATACTATGGTCTGTGAGTATAATGATATATATGCCTACTCAACTTTATAATATATTATTTTTTAACTTAAGTCCGAAGTTCAATAAACATTTTTTTGTCTGTGTATTTAAACTCAAGTTAATATTACCTATATAAGTATAATATATGCATACTTCAAAAAGTAACTTTGAGACCGAGTTCTTTTAGTAATTTTACTTGTAAAATACTTAGTATATATTCACCCTTAACTACAATTTTACTGGTGTACCTTCCATGTTTACGTATTACAGCCAAATTATTATTTTTCGTTATCAGCATATTTTTAATTGGATTTTCTTTAAGAATGTTGAATTAAATATACATTTTTTCTTCGTTAAATTATGTTTTCTTTTTGCATAGCCTAATAATGGTATAAATTGTATAGATATTCATTATAATTACGAAACTTTGCAGTGCAAAGAATTCTTAAGTCTTTATGCGAGAAAGAAAACTTGAATACTTGCATAACAAAGTAGGTAGGTATAGTACTGAACTATATAAAAGTGTTTAAGTGTTATTTATATTAATAAAACAAGCACAACAATAAAACCAAAACAAGTTCAGCATGATACAAACCACACATGCAGACACGTATATATTATAGGTTTCATATCACTCATACAACCACCACGAAATGTTATACGAAAACATTTTTAGTTATAAATTACAATTTATAACTTAATTTGTAATTTGCATATTTTTTATTATATCATTCAAATTATATACACAACATTAAATTTTAAAGCAAGCGATAAGATGAGAGTATAATATTGACTCTAAGTTACTTGAGAAAGTCACTCATCTACAGTGTCACTCAATTCAGCGGTACGGGGGGAGCATTATGATGGTTATAAATTATGATTTATAATCCCTTCACCCATAATTGTTTCTGTGTACGTACCAGCAAGCTGCAGTTCAAACAAAAGCTTTACTAAGTTCAACTAAGTTAAAAGTTACGTGTATACGCGTGTATTATGTATATATTTTGTGCATCAATATAATATTTGGTCAATCCACCAGATATCAGAAAACGTTTTTTATTAAGGCGCCCGGTGCCGATGCCATTTTGTCCTCAAAAAAACACTCTGCGGGAATAACGATACCTCATTGTAGAATCGACCAAATTTCATAATTTATTTTTAATTGCTAGAGGGAAATATTCTATAGTCCGCATCGATCTCTGTTTTTTTATTATTTTTTATTAAAATCCGACAACCCTACAAGGCTTGAGAGTTATTCCCGTAAAGTCATTTTTTTCGATATAATACACCCTATCAGCCCCTCCTCTAAATAGGTATCGGGTTGTAGATTAGTGGAAAATACTTATAGTTGAGGTGGCAACTAAAATATAAAATTTGATTTTCAAATTGTATAGAATTGTGGAAAATTTGAAAAACTGGCACCGGGACCCTGCATAATATAAAATTTACTATATGATATATCCAACAGATTCATAAAATAGGTAGTCTAAGAAAAGTAATGAATCTCAGACGAATATTTCGTGATTGATATGAGTTCACAAGTACCTATAGGTACATATGCCCTGTATACATATATATAGGTTAGGTTAGGTATATATATATGTGTGTCTGCGCCCTGCGGTCAAACTCGGGGCTCTTTAACGGTGACATCCGACGATGCGAGACGAGTGTAATATTGTGTCACTTACGTCACTTCCCTCTAGTTGATTTGTTTCTTCAGAAATTGTTTGAGTTAAACGACCAAATTTTTGTCAATGTTCATAAAAAGTCGGCGCATGTTGTTTAAGACAAGGAACATAAATAGTTTCGCTTGTTCCGTTCCGCCGTTCCGGTCTGTACCAGTCAGCAGTGCGGTCGGAGCGCACACGATTATATAGTATTATAATCTATAATTGTGCGCATACTGTTCTGAGGGATTTTTATATAAATATATATTATACGTAGCATCTAAGTGTTGTAACGTAGGTTGTTGTTGGTACGTGGAACGCTAAAGCTGCAGCTGGGAAAAGGAAGCACAAAATAAAATAAATGTGCGAACAAAGCTATAGTTGAAAAAGGGAGAGGATTGCTTTTCCGGCGAAAGAAAAATCGAAAACAATAATCAATGGAAATCCAAAGTCGCCGGTGGCGGTGGCAGAGCTTGATTTTTTTGCGGCGGCGATGACGACGAAGGCAGCAGCGGCGTGCGCGCACGCGCCCGCGTGCAAGTGCGCGCGTGCACTTAAAAATCGCCGCCGCCGGTGTCAGTGACCGAAGCGTCGCGGCGCCCCGGGCTCGGTTCCAGAATGTCTATTTCCAAATGGTCGTCGCGGGGCTCCGGCACGGAATCGTAAATGTTAGGTTTATTTTTAAAAGCTCTCGGCGTCGCGCCGCCGCTGACCCCGCGCCGCCGGCCGGTCCCGGTCCGTCTGCAGATATTATATGCGCACAGACGGCCACTGAAAACACGGTCGACGGCCGCTAAAGATTTGGCGACGCGCGACTCCACGGAACCAAAGCACGGGCGCAGTTCGTATTGTTGTACTCCGAAGTTCTATAAAGCTGTAGCGCCACAGAAAGCACCCTTAGGCGCTGACTGCTGAAGCACCAAAAATATTGCAGAGAAAACATACCTGCCCCTCTTACTCATCTTTTCAGCGTGTTTATTTAACATTATTTCACCGTTAAGGACTACATTATTATATTTTTCAATTCATGAATATTAGAATCCTTTATTAAAAATATTTACGTGCCCATACCAAATCTACATATAATATCATTAATATTACGGTATATTATTATACTTACAATCTATATAATAGTTGTTAATTAATAAGAATTTTGTACGGGTTAGCTGCAGTGTCCTGAACATTTTTTTTCGGTGTTCAACATACCCTTAATATAGTTATTGACGATTATCAACCGATTTTTTTTGAAAATCATAGTATGTTGTATCGCAATTGGATGTGGTTTTGTCATGGGGGGGGGGGGGGTCAGAGGTGATAACTGATAAGCTATTTCAAACAATTTCAGTCCCTCAAAATGTCTACTCCGTATATGCGAGGACTGCACGTGTGTCAATTCAATTTATCTATAAATCCTCGAGCCTAATTCCTATAGCTTCAGCTTCAAGTCAAAAATCAACGTTATGCCAGTGACACGATAGCGGTGAGTTGGAGGAGGGCTTAATGTTTTTTATTTATTATACTATGATAATTATAATACCAAACCTTAAATCTACATTCCAACGATAATTATTTATGTTTCCAAAGCGGCGATATGATAATTAACTCCATGACATGTTGAAAAAAAGGATTTCTGCAGTATTATTGTACATTGATTGTACATATGTATAACATATATGTAAACTGGCGGGCACCACACCATTGCCGTCGACGTATATATATATATATATAGGTACATTGTGCGGGTCGCAATAATAACCTCGTGTGCGGCGTTTTCGGTCCGTTTTTGGCACGAACGTTTGGCGAAACCGGCAACGGACATTTTCTTTTATATACCTATATACGGGGGGGGGGGGGGGGGTTTAAAAACACTGGACGGAGTAAAAAAAATACACTCTAGAGTTGATGATAAAAAACGAACAGATAGAAACTTATTGTAAGGGATGAATACTATATGGATGACAACTTATACCTTCCACGTAGGTATGTATAATTTTACATCACTAGATTAATATATTTAAATTGCTGTTGCGTAAGTACATCAATATATAATAATTATATAGGTAGGTACCTCGTATTTTAAACGGTGTGTATAAATGTGGGTAACCATTAAGTGGATACATAGTAATGTCAAATGGAATTTCGAATCTATTAGCATAGCTTTACAATATTTTAACACAATATCATGTTATACAGAATATCATTAAGGAAGATATTGATTCATATATATATATACACAAACACGCAATACATATTATAATATATTTAACATAAAAACTTACACTAGCTATTGAAAAAAACATATTTTTTTAACTTACATGACGTACCTATATGTTTTACTTAATCAGGTATTCAACAAAAAAATTTAATTTACTATGAACCTTCGGTGTTCTGACCCCCAGACCCCCTCCACCATAAAACCACCACTGCAGTGATAGGTACAATAGAACGATAGAATATTCATCGCAAAAGTGTGTAAAAGGATATATCATCCCGAGAGAGGATCAAAATTTACAATTTTATTCACTGCCACCAATCATTATTCGATATTTCGTAACTTTCGGAAAATTGAGCCTTGATAGTTTGTTCCAAAAATATAGTGATTCTATGACAGAATAACAATAATTTATTTAAAATAAATTATAGGTATTTTCTTTCCTAATTATATTCAATATTATTCATAAGTCATTTTCGTATTATTATCAACACGACAACACAATATATTATATATTATATAATAACTAGCTGTCCCACCCGACGTTGTCCGGGCCAACAATTTGTATTTTTAATAAATATATTTGTAACAAAATGTATATGCCATATTTCTCCTAATTATTATAATAGTAATATGATATGTAAAAAATGGAAACCATTCAATTTATTTTTTCGTAAGCTGAAAAATTGCATGTAGCTAGTAGCTACCCCTTTCGCTACCCATAAGAGTTGAAAAATTTAAGGTATAAACACCCTCCAAGTCTCAAGGATTCTATTGATATAACTTTTTTATTGAAAACGGTCCAGTAGTTTTTGAGTATCTTAACTTCAAACCAACATCCATTTTTAGACGTATAATAAACCACCAAACGTGGTTTAAACTTCTCTCTAAACTTTCCTGATATCTCATATCTCCAAGAACAATTTGAAATTTTCTCAAAATCAGTTAAGTAGTTTTTGAGTACCTATATACAAACAAAGCTACAAACATACATTCAAATATCTCATATTTATTTTAAGATATAATTTCTTTATTCGTAATCATAACGGTATGCACGA
Organism: Sitobion miscanthi; assembly: GCA_008086715.1. Classification (NCBI taxonomy): domain Eukaryota; kingdom Metazoa; phylum Arthropoda; class Insecta; order Hemiptera; family Aphididae; genus Sitobion; species Sitobion miscanthi. Next base: position 2,785,336 of record CM017805.1, read on the forward strand.
TTTTATGCGTGCTTTTACCTCATCTGCCCGATACACTGATGACAACCGTAAAAAAATAAAAACCAAAAATGTATCCTAGCTATTACTATTATAATCTGTAAGCTTTAACCAATGGCAACCATTTATATACAAAAATTCCCATCGTAAATCTAAAAATCCCTGTTGGAGCAGTGAGCGCTTCTCCTGGTTGGACCTACCGGGCCCCATTGTGAACCTAAACCATCCAGGAACCACTCAAACACACACAAAAACTTTCATCAAAATCGGTCCAGCCGTTTAAGAGGAGTTCAGTGACACACACGGACAGAAGAAATATATATATATAAAGATAATTAGTAATAATTTTCCTTCTCAAACAATTTTAACGATTGCTTACAATAAGAAAATTAAAATTTTCAAGAAAAAAATTCAATCATTTATAGAAAATAAATGATAATAGATGTGACTATTTTCTAAAATAAAACTCATTGTTTATAAATGGATATTTTTTATTTTCTATTTCTTTAACTCGTGTTATGTTATAATGTTATATTATTACAATATAACATTTACAAAACTAGTTTGCACAATATCAAATATCAATAACTATTGATCTAGGTACCTACCGGCTACCACCTACGTATTTATTTTTATAGGTTATACATTTATTAAAAAAATATTCTGTTATTTATAATAATAAAGTTCCTAACCAACGGTTTATTTCAACTATAGTTATTGTTATTTTATTTTATTGCATTTAAACGCTTTGAATTTAATGTAAGTGCCAAATTTCGTTAGTATTTCTTAAACTTTTCTTAGTGTATTGCCAAAAGTCATGTTGTGTGTCTGGCCAAAAACTGATCCTATAGGCTATAATTGGTTCAACAAACATTATTTAATATTCAAACATGCTACAAACTTCAACCAATACAATATAAAGTTAAGATTATTATTATATAATCGTAATTACATTTTGTTGATTAATGTGTGATACAAATTAAGAAAACGTATATATTTTATTTATTATTCATTATACGAATTGCATTTATTAAAAAATAATTAATATAACATATTTAATTAGCGTGTTACTCGTGAGAACTGATAATAGAGAATGATGATTAATGATTATAAAATAAAATGGCGTTCATAAAAAAAAAGAGGAAAAAATCGGTTTAATCTGAATCTTAATGGGGAAAAATAATTTTATGTAAAACTCTTTAACTAAAAATTATTTGAACGTATACTTTATACATAATAAAAATATATATATATCATAATATACACTTAGGTATACAGTCTATAATTAATATGTATTAATTGTCTGATGCGCGATATAGTAGTCGCGAGAGCCATACAGTTATGAAATGTACTTATACATAGCATACAGGTTGATTCATCAATTATGCTCAGAGCTCACCCCTTCTTCCCTTTTATCTTATTTTTTTTATTATTTAGTATATGGACTACGATAGCTCAACAATTATGCTTGTAGATATACAGTCAAAAAGTTATTACAGCTAAAGTTAAATGATAAAATAGGCATTTTATTCTTTAATAATGCGTATTTGACATTTGTCCAAATTCTAATATTTAGGTTTTTTAAGTATAATATATTAGTATATTATATATTATAATGTATATAAGTATATTATACTTAAAGATCGTATAATTTTCAACACTTAGATTTGTATACAATTTAAGGAGGTATGCGGCTTATTGTGGTGGCGTCGTCTGGTACAAACTTATTTTATTCAGTTTGATAAACCACCCTATTTTATTATAAGTTGTTAATCAGATGTTTTTTTGAAAACGTCGACACATTTAAATCGACATTCGGACGAGTAGTAAGTAGATACTGAGTAATTATGTGATGTACTAAAGATAATGGTTTTACATAAAATATCAAATACCTACATATTTTTATGCTTTAACTTTTTCACGAATTATATAATATTTTAATACAATTTAATAATCTTCGAATCGTCAAAGCCTCCAATACCATTTAAATTATCGTCAAAATCATGGGATATAGATATTATTATTCTTGTAATACTAACGAATTGAAAACTCAGAAACTACCTACTCGTTTGAATTTCAAAAAAATCATCTCCATAATAACAAGAAAGGTGATTATTTGGAAATTAAGTTAACGTCACCATAGTACACTCCTTAAATTTTTGGGGGGTGAGTATGCTTTATGAATCGTCCAAGTAGAGGACTATAATAGAACTATTAGTAGACGGACGTAGTAGTAGTATAGACCGTATAGACGTTGTATTATACGTTTAAATGTTTAATACGCTTTATAATTAAATCGATAGTATTTATCACTAATGTACACAAAATAATAAAACGTCTTGTCTATTTTGAATTTCCTATCAATTTGTATTTCTCTATAATTTACTGTGAAAATATATTACTTGTGTATAATTTTATAATTAACAAAACGTTAAAGTTTTAAGTGAACGTTTCCGTTTAGATTACCGTATTATACCTACATACAGTAGGTATATTATGCACTAATAAAAATCGTGTAAGAGCTGCACAACATAATAATGTACAGTTATAATAATAATAATATAATGTTTTCTTTAATTAATTGTATGTGTCGATAAACGTCGCACTGATGAGTCAAATATTATTATGGTTTTGACCGTCCATATATATATATACGCATTTCCGTTCGTTATTCGAAGTGAACTGGTGCTCGAAAACTGCATCGCTAAACCTAACTATAATATTTTATAGTAGGTAGGTACACTATAGTATACACGATGATTATTATTGTACCATAGACACTGTCTTAGCATAATATAATGTATACAAATTTGGGCACTAAACGCCTGTACATACATTAGTAGGTATATAACGCGATATATATATAATGTGATACCTACATATAGGTGAATAGAACGGCGAAGGGGATGATGAAGCGGGGCACAACCTCCGGTCTTTTCGCACCGCTGTCTGACCTTCTATACCCTTCAGACGCACCTGCGCAGTGGATTAAAGCGTTCCGAACACGACAGGGACGGGGGCAATATCAATATTTTCCCATGGCTTTAACCGACGCTGCAGTCTTAGAGGTCAACAAACCCGCGATGAAAGCCGGAAATTTTCACAATGGCCGTGGGACAAATTCGAAAATAACGTTCTCGGGAATCTGGAATTTCTAAAAGGGTACCTCTATACACACATAATATATAATATATTATATATTATGCCTATATATGACACGATATTATATTCAAATCTACCTAAAATATAATAATTATATATATATACGTATAATACATACTTGCCTCAGTCGCGTTTAATATATTATAATAATGTTATGTATGTACGCATATGGGTAATATTATTTTATTATAATACTATATAGGCGATAGTACACGAATGCGAACCACGTGTTTTATAATATAGGCCGGACCGTCGTTTACAAATATTAATTTAACACCACATATTTATATACATATATATATAATATGTTAATATAGGCGAACAACAGGTGGAATTTACACGTTAGCCGTTACGAAAAATATGATCTGTAGGTCAACTCGAATGCCACATTATATACCTACGTCGTAATAAATATTAAAATATAATACATGAATAAAAAATTAAAATTATATAAAAACTTTAATTAAATGTTATGATTAAAAAGACATATTGTAATAGGTTTGCATGTGTTTTGTGTGCGTTATAAATACTTATAATTAAGAACCTTTACATATTATATATACTATATAGACATATTAAAATTACTTAATGACGTACGCACATATAGTGGTGAAAAGAAAAACTTCTATACAAGGCGTAATTTGACCTTTCGGTATATGATTGCCGTCTGCCGCTGCTGCATAGCGTGCAGTCGTCTCTTGAATTTTGAATCTCGGAGATTTGTTACATTAAAAGATCGCAAATAAACGCGATCGATTTTTGTCTACTTATGTATTTTTGAATCGTGATTTTATTTTTTCAAACGACGATTCCAGACACAATCGTTTGGCGCCGCCGATTTACAGGAAAACACCTAGGGAGGTCTTGTTTGTACTCGCAAAAGCGAAACGTGGTTCTTTTTTGAGTAATCGCGAATGCGTCTAGCACGCCTACGGGAATATTATAAAAAGCGACAAGAAAGTTTAAAACAATTTTTTTATAATAATATTTTAATAGGTAGATCACTACTAACTACTTACCAGTAACTACATACAAATATACAATTGGCTATTGTAAAATGTTAACATAAAATAACTAAATCAGTTTTACGAGTTTGTATAGAGAAGGTATATACAGGCGAATCACCAAACGTGCTCACCCTCATTTTTTCATTTTATAATGAATTTATAGAAATTCTGATTTTAGATTCTGAGCGGAGTGAGGGATTCTAGTGGTTTTACAATGGTATTTATTTTTTTTTCTATGTCCTGTATACAAAATGTCTACAGAAGGAATGCTTTGATTTCAACATATAGTATCTTATCTTTTAGCAAATCATCAAAATAATACTTAAAAGAGGCCATTTTTCGATTTCCTCAATAGTTATTTAATGCCACGGGAAAAACCACCGACAAATTACAAAAAAACCGCTAAAAATGGGATTTTAATTTCCAACGGTTTGTTTATCACCATAGAAACGAATAAAAATAAAAATAACGATTTTAGTTATTTTGTTGTAATTTATAATATTAAATCGACAAGGCTATAATAACAATATAAAATATCCAGACCGATGAACCGTCCCCCCTCAGTATCGTTTTTCGTATACAATGATATGATATTATTGAATTCAAATTTAATACATTCCATTATGCAGAGACCCGCTTGTAATCTACTGTACAGTAGAGCGACATCCACTTACTCGCTTTTTTGAAATTTTTTTACTATACCCACTGAAGGACCATATTTTCAAAATTGTCGAGATTTTTTGTTTTACCTACTTGAGTCTTAAGACTTAAGGAGTATCCTGCGACAATACAAACTTCTGATTTTAAAATACGACTGTAAATTATTTAATGGATGGATCATTTTTTTGTTTCTAATTCAAAATTCAAACAAGTAGCTGGTACCTATAGTTAGTTTTTTCAGGTACGTATTTAAATGTTTGTACTGAGAATAATAATTCTTAAAATGGTTTTACAATAATATAAAATAGATATACCTATAATATCGGATCCAGTATTTATTGAACTTGGATTATTTTTATAAATTACATACAATTTTAAATTACTCTAGTCCTCATACCTTCCAAGCCAATTCATAAATCGTAGACTTGGACTTAATATCCTTTGTAGGCACATAAAGTTAAATAATTCAAAAACTGCTCGTTCGAATTTTTATTTCGATACGACAAAATGTTTAGAAAAGTTATCAACTAAATAATTTTTTCAGTAAACAAGGGGAGTTCTTATTCGAAAAACACAAGTTTTTACTACCACAAAATACTCCTTAAGTAGTATAAAAAAATCCCAAGAATTTTATTATATGATCTTCAACTTTCAAGTATATTTGAAAATTCTTGCAAAAATTAATTATTGAAGGAAAAAATGGGAGTGAATCACTCTGTATTATATATTAATACATTTTAAATTTTAATCTAAACATTGTTGTTGGTTACTGTTTCGGGCTATTGTTTTTCAAAAAAAAACTCTTTATTGTTTAACTTTAATTATGTAACAAGTGCACACTAAAAAATGAAATCATACACACCTACTCTTTTCAAACTCGAATCGTTAAAAATAAACTCGCATAATAGTATGGTACAATATTCCAATACAGCTGACGAAGTCTCGTCCGCGTTTTACAGACAAATCGACCTGTAGACGATACACATATATATTTAGGATATAATATAGCGTAAACATACCGCTGTTACAAAACGAATAATCCGATTTATCCGTCACGAAAAAATGTACAACGCCGCGTGCGACTACATATCCTGGTGTTCGCATAATATGGGTTTAATGTATATACGTACGAATTATTTCATTAAATATCGTGTTCAAAATTATTAGTGGTTGTACAAATATAACCGAATTGACATAATCACACTTCTTCCCACGTGCGTTTCACACACACACACACTCACAAAAATTACAAATACACATGAGACGATATTGTGTATGTGCAGTGTATATAATATATATATATATATATGGGACGATCGACCGTGTCCTCTCAATATTTTTTTACTGAAGCGACGGCGGCGTTTCCGCGTACTGCAGCCGAACACGACGATCTGCCACGATGCAGGGGAAAAACAGTATAGGTATATATAGTAATATAGTCAATAGATATATTTTATTATAACACTGTAGGTACTATATATAACACTATTGTACTACATGTTTATATATATATATATACACTACCCTGCCGATGGCGCACGTCCCGTAGGTAATGTGACGAAATCGAATTTGGTTATTTTCCGTGTTTCGACGGTGTCGCCGCATATTATTACGATGTGCGGCGGAAAACTGCAGCGCACACGCACGTGTATATTATTATTATATCGTTATATATCTGGTACCTACGTTAAATATCATGCTATTTTGAAGCTTTCGCCCGACGCATTTGGTCGTTAAAAATACACGCAGCCCCTTTTAAGGGTTATATAGAAAAATGTCCCGCTGCGGCGTGGGCGTGAAACCGGCGTAAAAATAGACTTTGTCTCATTTCCCGTGGACCGGAGCTAGGGGGGCCGTGACTCGAAATATTAGGATACAAAAAAAAAATAAAAATAATAGGTACATATTACTATATTTATGTGAACGAGCGCGTCTTGTGTGTGTGTAAACTGCGTCATCCGATTGGTTTCCGGAGAGGCGACACTAAATTTGTATCGGCGTATAGCCGTGTGGGTAGCATACTCTGTACCAGAGCAGCGTTATACGGTATAGTTTATACCACCTATGTGGTCACCGGATATAAACTATACGACATTATCTTGCATCTACTATATCTAGTAATACGGCCAATATGGTTTATGATTATAAGTTCAAACTCGCAACCGTTTCTGTCCCAGAGTAATATTACTCTACGCGGTTTCTGTACATAATGTAGCTTCGTTGATAAACATTGTTTTTCTTTATCGTTACAAAAGCAATAATCTGAAAATGATAAGATTGCAGCGTACTGTCACGGTCGTCTACATTTTTAGGAAAAAAGACATAACGTTTAAACTGTAATATTATACGTACGGCAGCAGTGTGGATCGTGATAGTTATTAGTAATCTCCTTTTTAAAGGCGTCGCGTGACAACCGATTCTGTTTTATATCCGAAGACAAAAAGAACATATTAAATTATTATAACATTTTAAATTTAAAATCCTATACTCATCCTATAATTATATGGTGTAAATTCGTAATCGGTACATTAATAATTCATTTTGTACTATAACTAATATTGGTGTTTAACCGGAAATTGTAATTCACAGAAATCATATCGGGGATCACTAATAATCAGTTGATAAACGATTAACCTTTCTTAATATTACCGAACCATATTCATCGGCATTTCATTTAGAATTTATTGAATCATTAAAATATTTACTATACAATATTAATCGTAAACATTTAAATTAAATAATTGTTATCTCTATAAAACCCCTTATGAATGAATACGAAATGAAAGCAGTTTCTCGATGGTTAAAGAACAATCAATTTACAAACATACATACAGAACATTGGTATACCAGAGTTTTTTTAATTTAATTATTCGCAAACCATTTTATTTTTGGCGGATGTACAGTTAATATTTTAATTGATTAATTTTCATGTGGTTTATAATATATTAAAATATTATAATATTTTAGTTTTATAAATTAAAATTATAACATTATTCAATATTTAAATTGAAAAATTATAACTACATATTTGTAAATAGTAACTAGCAGGCACGTACACAAAAAGAAAATTCGGGGGGGTTAATAGTAGATTTAGGGGGGGAGGGCGGGTAAAGCCTGGTCTTGTATACGTACCTGGTAACTAGTAAGTACCTAAACCTACACATATATTATGTAAAATAATAGATCACTGATATCCAGTGTTGGGTAAATTACTTTTGAAAATTAATAATATTACGTTACTCGTTACATTAAATATTTTAGTTTTAAGAGGACGCCTCATCCGCATATGTTGTCTCCGTTTTACAAGTGCGTACCTAACATAGCAAATTGTACGTTCATCAAAACACGTGTAGCTCAGTTAGTTTAAAAATTAGAGTGAATTGACCTCTTTTATAAATTTAAAGGTAAGATTATTATCCAGGCAATCTCGTGGGTTTTTTATTATATTTACATTTTATAGCGAGGTATGAGTATTTTAAGAACAATTTACAATTTTAAAATACTAATTTTAAATTTTATAAGAGGTCAATTCACTCTAATTTTTAAACCTACGGAGCAACACGTGTTCTGCTGAGCGTACAATTTGCTATGCTACGCACTTGTAAGACAGAGACAACATATGCGGGAGAGGCGTCCTCTTAATATGTTCACGTTAGCTATACTCGACATTAATTTATCACGTTACGTTATTTTTTCATTCAAAAAGTAGGTTTAGTCGAAAATACATTTAATTGGTTTTTAATTTTTCTCCAATATCCTAGACCCTAGGGTTTATCATAGTAGGTACATTCTACATTCATAGCGTATTTTAATTACACGTTACTCCATAGAAATTACGTTTATACAATTGCGTTAATTTAAATAAAATATAATGAAATTACTACATCGTTACGCCGTTACTGCAAAAGTCATTTCGTTAGAGTAATTTGTAATTTCCGTTAAGTTACTACCCATAACACCCAACACGGCCAATACCGAGTATACATAACAAAGTAATATCAAACAGTTTTTAGTTAATTATTAAAATTATATAAAGAGAGATCCGGGAAATGGGAGAAAAGAGAAAGAAATACGAATTCATTAATCTGAAGTTTGAACATTTAACAAATCTACCACTGCGTATAAAGTATAAGTAATAGCTAATAACGAACAGAAATAGTATTACTTATAACATTTACATTATACCTACCTATTACCTATATTATTAAGTCGATTGTTTTTCCCTTAAGGTGTTTGGAACCGATCCAATGTGTGATCTACCGGAAAATGTGATCTACGGACTTCCTTATTTATAGATTTTCTTTAAGAGAAAATAAAAATATTGTTTTTGCAAAATTCCTATAATTCTGTAAGAGATTTTTATGTACATAAGATAGGAATATTGCAAAAACATAATTAAGTAATTTGATGTTTTGTTATTGGCGATCAAAAGCTTATCAATTTTAGGCCGGCGGGGGGTTGGTCTTTAACGGGCCACATGGAAAAATAACATAATATTATAAATGACCTATACAGCGTGCTCATTATAGCTTATCAATATCTATTGCGAAAACCTAAGAGCATAATCGCCATCATTCATCTTTTATAGTTGGTGGCCTGACAGTGGAGAATGCAGGAGAACCACCATTCATTTGTATATTGTAATTTGTACTTGGTCATTTTGTTGATTTAGAAAATGTAGGTATCTACGATTGATACGTTTTAATAAAATGAAACGATTCGTTTAAAGTTTAAACCGAATAAATTAAAATCCATAATATCGTTTTTCGTTCACTTCGCTGAAAATTAATTAACCCACATGGCGCATTTTCGATAGTAATTATGTCACGTATTTATAGATCTATGATGGAATAAATTATAATATTCTATATCAATGTAATTGTATCCAGGGACGAGGGACACAGGTTTGATATTATTTTGAGCAAAAAATAACGCGACAACCCACTTGTTTGGCGGTCATTCGTTAGTGTCATAGTCTTTACAATATTGTAATTGTTATAAAACTCGTGTGAAATATTATTGGAAAATATATAATATTATATTAATATGACGCACGATGAACACATGTTTGGTTAGGAGATGTCATATTATACACTCATACCCGCACGTGTTGTCACGGCCTTACAAACGCACGATATATACCAAATTTTACGTTCAGAGTGATCCAGTTTACTTTAGAAATTGTAATAATAAAGTGAGTATCGACCTACTATAACATGATATAGCTTAAAGGTAAGAATATTATCTAGATTTTAGGGCCTTATCTGTGGCCCCACGTATTCTTTTTTTTATATATAAATATATTAATTAGATATGTTTTAAAGCAAATTACGAGCGTCTTAAAACTGTACACTCGCTTGTGCGACATAAATTTGACGGGTTAGAAAAAATGATCTGAACACGGTACGACGAACGGCGTATCACGATCGCGAGTGTAATACCTATAATAATACGGTTACGACCTTATGTACCCACCCGGTTACACTACAGGATATGCACGTTACGATATCCTCGCGGATTATTGCAAAAATAAATGCACTCCTACTGCAGAGGAATGCACACGTCGTGACGTCAGGACAGGCACACCTGCCCACGATACTTCGGTGTCAACGCGGAAAAACTTCCACACGAACTTCCATTTAACGAACAATGTTTTCGGAAACCGTGATCCATACCGTTTTTTTGAACCGCGTGCAGTGTATTTATTACGCACAAGGACGTTATTTCCAGGGTTTTTCTGCGTGTAAAATGTATTAACAAACTGTACCATATATAAGTTTAATTTTCGACATACGCGCACAATAAACTATGTAAGTACCTATGTACAGTATACACATTGTACATTGTAGCATGTGTGGTATGCCCGGTCGTCGATAAAGTATCTACCTGTGCTGTGTGCGTATAAGCATCGACCACATTTTACAACAGTCGAACTCTAATCTTATTTATATACTTACAAAATATATGATATATATATACATAGGTATCGTAAACAATATGCATATATTATACGTGTCTGCAGGTCTGCAGCACATTTGGACCGTCGATAATCTTGACATCTTGTAATCGTTACTTATATTATTTGCCGAACGTGAAATACGTATCGGAGAAAAGTATACCTATATTATTACCTATTGAATTCCGGAGAGACATAAAATCGTCTATACCTTTGCAAAATGATGAAAAATATCTTCAAAGATGTGTTTTGGCCCCTTCACAAGTCTCCAAGACATATATAGATACTAGATAGTTTAACTGACAAAGGTCACGATGAAATTCGTGCCGTCAACAACGTTCATCGTATCATGAAATTATAATTGCCATTATTTCGAGTTGATTTACGAGTCGCTGATAATATTAACAACATTCTCAAAATAAATCTTCCTCTCCACGTGAAAATAAAAATTGAACTGCCGAAGAAATAAAGCTTTTCTCCGCAGTGCATTTATGTCAGGCTTACCTACTATCTTACTATCACGCCAAGAATTACTGTCATCGTTCCCCTCGTTGCATTAAATGTGGGGAAGGTAATTTCTCAAGTGATTACACCGTGAAATCGCCATCGGATTCCGCGCTCTAAATGCTCGGGGCCTCGTGAAAACGATGTCCATTTTACAAAAACTTCATCTTAACACGTATAAAACATAAAATGGTCGAATATAAGAATTGTTCCACCTCTTTCCACCTTCATAGTAAGTCTAAAAAGTGACTCTAATCCCAGTTCTAATCAAAAAAATAAACAAACATACTCCAATAACAGCTAAAAATAATAATGCATGACCAGTTCAACCAGAAAATACGATCTCCAAATTCCTCGAAGAAAATAAGTCCATCATTATAGCCCACTACATGTTCTTATTAACAACATAATAAAATAATCTTCTGTTGTCTTATATATTTCCATTCCATTATAATAACACCTTTATCATTTCATTATTATCTACAACTTTTCATGTATCTATTACAATGTATATATGCTAGAATAGTATTCCATCCATATTATACTTGTATTATTTTAAATTCGTATATGTATTCGTCAAGATATAATATATAAGCAGATTACTCGATAAATTAGATTATAAAAGTGTGCTTACCTATGCGTTATTGCTCATTGGTATTCACACGTATGTACATATATATTATACACTAGTAAAAATAAATTACCATATAAGTGCATGCAATTTTCTTTATATAGAGCCCGTGATAGAGGAATACACCAAATACGAATTCGTAATATGCACATTATACCTATATAATACGCGCGTGAATTTCGTGCACGACATGCCGTTTATGGTTCGAACACTAGGTGGAGGTAAATGTGAATATAAAATTTAAACACATTTAATGCATTTCTGGAAATAATATTTTGATCAAAAAATATTTTACGAAAACCGATCGAAACCGTGCAGCAGTATAGGTACGCTTAATTAGTAGTTGAGTGGCAACATTGTCTCTTTATTGAGATCGGAAAAATATGGGAAATAAATCTATTTGTGCTGATTGCGGTCTCACAGCTCATCGGCACCGCGTAGTAGGATTGTGTGACCGTAAATAGATCACGTGATGGCGGGATCAATCGAAGGGGTAGGTCCAGACTATGCCGGGGGGGAGCACCGTCGGAAGGGAGTAGAGCACAGCCGAAATTCTTTTCGCGGTTCATGCGACGACGGCTGTGTCGGGTCGTGTGTAAACTATGGAGTGAAAGAGACAGTGACAGACAGTCAGACGGACGGGCGGGCGGCAGGGTGGAGAGCGCTCCGACCCTTCGACGAAGACGTGAGCGCGCGCTTTTGTGATCGGTCTCATACGCAAACCATGTACAAGAATAGCGCCGCCGCCGCCGCCGTCGTCGTGGTCGTGGTATATTGCAGGGCACCAGCGCGCCGCACCGCCATTTGTTTAGAGAAAAACATTATTATTTTCTAAAGGTGCGCGTGTGTATTTTTATTATTTTCCTCTCGTTCTGTGTGCTCTGCTCCAGTGTTATTTTCGAGTTCGGTGCAATCACCCCGCAACCACCACCACCACCGCCGCCGCCGCCGTCGAACCTTGGACAAAACTGGTTGCGCCAGGGACAAGGGGGTGTATGTGCGTGCGAGTGTGTGCGACACAAGAGGGGTGACGCGGCGACGGGCCACCACCGTGAGAACACTATACACGCACGCACGACGAGGGTTGTGTGAGTGTGTCAGTGTATGTCTGTCTGTCTGTGTATGTATGTTTGTGTGTGCGTGTGCGTGTGCGCACGTGTGCGCACGTGTGTGTGTGAGAACGCGGCGCTATAATATTTAAGCGGTGGAGACTGCAGCAGCCATCTCACTCCGCAGTCCGTCGTCTCACTCGCACGCCCATTCCGGCGCGATCATCGGCGGCGCCCCCGATTCACACGGGAATCCGCGCGTACATAGCTTTTGTCCAGCAGGTGGCGGCGGCGGCGACTAGCGGTGGCGATGGCGATGGTGGTGGTGGTGGTGGTAGTGGTGGCTCCAGGGACATTCCTTTAATAATAATGTACATCGTCCTCCGCGCGCCGCGAAGGCGGCGCCGTTTAATTATTGTTATTATATTGTTATTTATTGTATACAATTTCGATTGAACGGGCGCGAGTTTTTCATTTCGCGATCCGCCGCGACAGCAATAAAAAATGCAGCCGTTGCCCCCTCGCGGAATATGGAATCGTCTAAGGCGACCGCGACGCTAAGCCCAATACGGGTTTTTGGTCAAGTACAATATGGGCACGATCACTATACAATGACGACCGCCGCCGCCGCCGCCGCTGCTGTTGTATAATATCGTTTGGTTCTCACGCGTTTGATTTTTTTTTTTTTTGTTTTTTTACTTCCAAATACGTAGGTATCGCTTACGTGCTACATAGCACAACGCACAAATATGTGTTATATATTATGCTAAACCGGTAAACTTTTATGTTTTTCGAAATTTACACCCCGGGCGGAATTCTAATTTTACAACCGTAATCAAGGATATATGATTAAACGATATAACAAAATATTGTATACGTCCTACTTTTTTCACAGTCCATCACTCTGCAGTATACGTTTATCAATGACTGTACGTTGTACGGCACGTGAATTCTTCTCCGAGGAAAATATTTTTTTACCTGTTGCTTGGACGAGTTCCCTCCAAAATTATTGGAGGGAACACGAGTATCAATGCATGCCCGCCATTACTATAGACCCATTAGACCCTCGAATTCCCTCCAATAATTTTGGAGGAAACTCTTGCACGTGTACAATGAGAACAGGTTATAATATATAATCTACGGAGAAGAATTCGCGTTCGATAGGCATTTTAATGATATTTCAATATTTTATAAATCCCAACATGTAACAATTAACAATAATCACACATACCATCCAGAATAAAATCAAAATTCTGCATTGTTGAAGATTTGTGAAGAATCTATATAAAAAAAATATTTAAAAAATACACAAAATATCACAAATAACTATGTCTGTAGACTATAAAAGTATAACACCTAGTTATTTATTACCTTTATTAAAATAGGTACTTTGGTAAAAATCATAAATAAATTACATATATATGTATAATTTTAAAACAAAAATATAATACTAAATATATTTCATTAGTAAATTATACATTTCTCGTCGAAGTAACGAAAAAAAATAGTAATTCTATAGGTACTAAAATAGAAAATTCAATCTAAATCATTTCATACAATCATATTATATAGGATATATCTTTCGTACGAATATTATCATTTCAGTAGATGAAAATTATTTATCAAATAATATTTTTCAAAAACATAGGTTCACTTATTATAATATTTTTATTCGATCTATACGCTATTCCTTTTTTTTTATAAGGCCATCATTTTTTACAGAAGCTATAAATAATTAACTTAATTTATAAAATAAATAAATAATATTGTGAAAAGGCCTTCACGGCTCCATCGGAATCGTACTTAATCATGAAGTATTAGAGTTGTGAGTTAATTGGTTAGTGAAGAGCTTATAATGGAGCTTTGCTAATTAAGTGACAGTACCTAAGTATATTTTTAAATATGAATGAAGCGAGTATATTATTAGAAATTTAGAATGGTACTTTTGAGAAAAAGTGAAGAAGTATTCGGATTTGAAATTTCGGACACAGATCGGGTATTGAAAATGTTGACTGTGCGTCAGTGCGTTACCTATAAAGTTGGACCAAATGGGTCTTAGCTGTTGTTCTAACAGTAATGGATAACTCGGTATAGGTATAGTTTATATTATTTCAGGTTAAGTTCGGAGTACCGGAGTATCGGACGATAAGAAGCGGCGGAGCTGGTCATTAAGCGAACATACTTTATTTTTTATATGAGGTACCTAGTCAATAAGTAAGTTGTCGATCGATATTTATCCCAAAGTAGCGTGCATGTTGGATAGGGGTTGATTGTTGAGGAACAAGGTATGGTATGCCTCCTGTCGAAGTGGAAAGGTACTGCTGCTATTGCATTTTAAGAGAAATATAAAATGTGTATTGTAATATTCTAGAACGTATAACCTATAGTAATCATAATTTTCGTTTCGGATAAAAAAAGCACTCATAATTAAACGACTAAACTGTCAAGTTCATTAATCGACGATTGGATAGACCTATTGTTGATTTTGATAGCATTCTATTGGATACATAGATTACTTATCGAAAATACCAATGACACGTTATTTTTATTACTATGTATATTATTATTTTTTATACTGATCATACAAATAACTATAAGTAAATATACTAACAAATGCAAAATAATAATAATAACAACCAATACCTACTCTATAAAGTCTAAACACATTTAAAATTCACTATAACTTAACCGAACCGGCATATATACCTATAGAAATAATATAGATGTGTAAAATGACGGACGACGGTTGAACATATATATATATATATACGTTTTCAAAATCTAACAAGACAATATTTAAAAATTCGAACAAGTAATGAAAAAGTTAGAACGGGTATATGCGTAGGTGTATATATATGACAGTATGACGGTATAGTAACATACGAAAAGTCTTATATAAGTATTTATATATATACCTTTTTATACTGCAGCAGTCGTGCAGCAATACATAATTTTAATTAACGCTTACAAAGGGTTGTTTAGTTTTTTATTATATTGTTGCAAACAGCTAGTGCGCCATCATATAAAGTGTTATAATATAATAATATATACTATAGGTACAATGGTATAATATGTATTTAATTTTATGAAAAATTAAGGGTACTTATTTGAGACGTTGTTAACAAATTTAAAATGTACGAGCACGTGGCAATTATTTATTTATGTATTTCCAACGGGATACCTAGCTATTTGTTTTTGAAATCTGATGAGTTAATTTATATAGTATAATATATCATAATCGTTTAATATCGTAGTACCTACCTTGATTATTTGTATAATATCGTCTGTAATATGCGACCGTGCATATCGTAATCGCATTGCAGGTTTTAAAGAATTATACACGCTTAAAACAAAAAGGTGGACAATTGGGTGTACCGCTCTGCTGTACATTAGATGTAATGGATGTGTTATATTTTAATACAATGATAAACCATTGTATACGAAAAACGATTCTGAGCGGTTAGCGTAGTCCTTATTAATGTTTTTTATTCCTTGTTATGGTGATATGTAAACTGTGTATTTATACTTTTAACATTTTTGGTTCCAGAATAACCTACTTACGTGGAACCTTGTTTTAAATTTTCAATCCTTAGCTATAAATTAGTTGAACATTCTATCAAATTTTAACTACAAAATCATTTTTTAATTTTAAATTTGATACCTAAATGTTATCAAAAATTGGGCCTATGTATTTTTAATGTTTTTCAACTACTATTGTAACACTATTTCAGGAACCTTGTATTATATTTTCAAGCCTTTTAACCCAACAAATAACATTGTATTGACATTTATAGAAAAAAAAAAACTAAAAAAAATTTAATCGGAATATGTCCGTATAAACAGTTTAAAACAAGTCAAAATATTTTGAAAATGTTATCAAGTATAGGAATGGATAAAATAAACATATGATATAAATATTAGAGTATCTAGTTAGTCGTTTTTGAATTACAGAAATATAAGAAAATCACTACATGAGAAATCGAGTGAATATCGGGTCTAGCAGGAAAATTTAAAATCAATAGTTTATAAAAGTTAAATTTTCACATTTTCGTGGTTTTTACGTATTTTGCCAAAATTTGAACTTTAATGCTAACAAAATAAATTGTGACTATTTTTTTTAATATTTTTCTAATGTCATTGTCACAATATATTAGGAGTCTCACATTAAATGTTCAAGCTTTTTTACCCAACAAATAAAATTGTATTGAGATTCATATAAAAAAACTGGAAAAAAATTGAAAGCTGAAAATGTCCGTAAACAGTTCAAAACAAATCAAAATATTTTGAAAATTTTATCGTGTCATTTATTTTAGAGTTACACCAAAAACCAAAATCTTGTCGAAAACTGATTTTGCGTAAAATTGCCGTTTTTCTTTAATTTTTAAGTTGTTTTTCCTTGCGTTTTTGAAAACTATAGTTGGGAATTCTAAATGTTAACCTCCCGAATGCATCTACTATATTCACTTTCCCATCGAACAAGGTACTGTTGAAGAGGATCGAAGGAGTTTTACCGCCCCAAACGGTGCAGGCGACAAACACAAAAATTAAAATTTAAAAAAAAAATCAATGCATAAAAATTTTATCTATACTCAAACTTAATATTCTCTGAACCGAATCTAATTTTCAAAATAATAATAATATTCGTTGCAGTATCATGAGTATAATATAATGTCAACAACACATATATAATACACACGCATCCAACATAAGAATATCGCTATAATTATATTATAGGTTTTACGCGTATAAGGGTGAGGCACCCATATATATATATATAGATAGACTTACAATCATAACAAAGTATTGTCAATCGCACAATTTTATTTTCTACACAGTATATATTACTATATGTGCATATAAATTTACCAACGATTGCATTTAAACATCATCGGATATTAGGTATATACAATATACCTATATATATATAAACTGGCGTCTGCACGTTTAACGCGTATCACTCTGTCACGCCCACTTTTCGACTGCAAATTACGTTTTTGAATTGGTCATCTTATATTCGAGTTACATATATAGATCACAATAACAGTCATGCGTATGTATTATATTTTATAATCGTGCATTGTCCTGCATGTAACAGAACATCGCATTTTATCATACATTATAAATACATGTGCAATTTACATTTTAAAATATCTATTATAGGTGCATATATATATGGTAAATATAATACGCGCATTATATCGTGTACCTATACATCATAATATTATATATATATAGGTACCCGTCGTGTATATAGTGTCGCATCCATCTATATAACATTTGTACACCTAATATTATATATAACACGACATAATGATCCTGTGTATATACCTGCTGCTGTTATATACATATATGATATAGATATCACACTAAACACAACTCGTGATGCGTCTATAAATTATAAAAACTATTGTCGCGTAAACGACGGTAATCGAAATTTTTTCGAAAACACTCGCTCTGGAAATTTATTCGAACGATTTATATACATATATAGCGCATAATAATCGATATATAGTATTATACGGTCTGCAATACTGCAATATGTGCGAAAAATATGACGTACCTATCTATATATAGTCATCACACGTATATATATATATCATTTCGGACACGCCTAACGATGACTGCAATATTCACATAGTGGCGACGGACGTTGTGGCTGCGGGAGCCGCCGCCGCGCCCTCCTCGCGCTAACCACGCGATGGCGTGACGCCGCCACTGCGGATGCATCGAATAAGCACGCCACCAGCTCGGGGGTGGTGTTTTTTGTTTTTTTCGCCAAAGTCTCGTCGTGTGCAATTGATTGTATACGTAAACCAATACATAGGTGTACAGGACGGTATACGGACGGTTTCCCGTCGCGGCGTCACGCGTATAGGTATACCTACCTATATAATATATATATATCACTGATTTGCAATTATACCGGACTCTATATTGATATACTTACATTAGGTACCTATATATATTATATACAGACACGTTTTCACGTCATAATATCGTTATATGTTTAGAACGGGACGCGACAGCAATGCGATTGATAAAATATGTAATATTGCTGCAGTATATATATATGTAGAGAGAGATGCGTTATTGTTATTTCGATGATGCCAACACTTTTCTGTATCTATTTGAAAAAAAATATATCCACATATGAAGTAAGTCTCTCTTGCAAGTAGTCATACGATATTGAAATAATACGATAAAAACAAACTGTGACGGAGACGTTTTAATTGATATATTAATGATAATGATGATTAATAATAATGCCGCTGCAGAGTGACAATATAGAACAGGTAGAATGGAATCGGCAGAATGGAGAATCGAAGAAAAAAAAAACAAAAATTCGGCGACACGAGAATGCGGCGCGAAAAGGACGAGGAAAAATGTATTTCGGCGGCGGCGGCGCGGATTTCGCGAAAGACGTCCATTTTGTTAGTCGCGCGTGGCCGGTGACGTCACGGCGCGCATTCACCAACCTACACAGGGCCCCAACGTTGGCCGCGCCACCGCTATCTTGGCGACGGCTGCACACACACACACACACACACGAGTTCACACACACGCATACACACGCGTGTGCGCGCGCGCGCACAATAGTATATATAGGTATACATAAATATATATTATATTTTATAATACGTACATGACGGGACAAGCTGCAGTGCTGCCTCGCTTCGCACGTTATTATCGCGTGCGTGCGAGTTTTAACAAAAAAAAAAAAAAAATCAACGATAAAGAAAACCAACAATATAATAACGGATCGGGTGGATACATATTATATTGCGTATAATATAATATTATTATCTTATAGAACGTTTCGTGACGAAAACGAATGATTATGCATACATTTAATACGAGCAAAATATATAATATTATGATAATATTATATCGTATTAAAATTTAATATCGTCACATATCGTCGCATAGGTATGAAGTATACGTCATGATTATTGCTAAATAGCCATCGTGTATCGGACGGCCTGCGGAATCGCAGAGAAAAATGCGTCGTCGCGGGACGCCGGACGGGCCACCGCCCACCGGTACGCATAGATGATAAAATTATATACCACCGGTACGCGTTATCTAAAATGTACGTGGAAAACGCCAAATATGGCCACTGCTGCCGAGGGGGACAAGCATATGGCGGGGACGGGGTGAATTATTGAAGGATTTTAGTCGTTTTATTGCGGGTATAGGAGGGCCGAGTGGTATAATAGATATCTAATATTATAATACGTTATCGTCGTCGCTGCCGACACGGACACCGCACACGTCGAACTGCAGAACGGCGCAAAAAACGATGTCATAAACTATAAAACCCATTGAAAGGCCGCAACGTGTATGTATAATAATATAATAATATTATATACATTACTCGTGGACGGAAATTATCGGTCGGTATGCGACTCGTCTAGAGAGACCCGCGCCGCCATGGCAAAACTATACAAGTTCACCTATACAGAGCCCCCGGGCCCGCCGGACTCCTAAATCGTGCCCCTGGAGTCGTGAACCTCGCGCCAGCCGTTCGCGAAAAAAAAGTACAATAATAAACGGAAAAAAAAAATTCCCCGAAAATAATATATATAATAGTATAATATATTATACACGACGAGTGTTCCTAAAAAAAAAAAAATAAAAAATATATACATAAATAATATTATATAACATAATATCATAGCGATTCCTGTTTTGCACGCGTGCAAAATAAACGCGGCTTGTGCACAATTATTATTATATATTTTAACACCGGCGACGTTACAACGCATAGGTAACACATTGTGCTGTGTACGACAAAACGTCAAAATCGTGTTTTCGAAATCGTTGCAAATATTATAATATTACGAATCACATGACGTACACGTCGCGGGAACGAGATGATATAATTGTATTGCAGGCATATATTATAATATTATTGTTTTCATTATCGTGGTTTTGTAGATGTGTTACAATAATATAGTATGACGTCGAGACAAACGGTAAAGGTGTACGTAGTGCGAAAAATAGTGTGTAGGTTAGTGATAACAATAACATGGTATAATTTGTACACAATAAACCGACGTCTCGTCGAGTGTACCCGTGTACAAATATATTTTCCTGCGAGAGACAATAAAACGATTCGGCGGTGACACGGACCCACCGCAATAATGTATGTGCATATAGCAGAGGTGTACGCGCGTGTACGGCAATAAATGTACCCAATACACGTTGGAAGTCGCATTACAAAACCATAGTGAACCGTGCGTTTTTCAAGGTTTCCGCGCCGCAGGAATATACGGTACGACCGTATTTATTGCGGTCTACCGGTGCTGCTATCTGACGGTATACCGCGAGTCGCGATCGAGCCCGTTTTGCGTTAACGTTTATCGCGACAGCATAGGTAGGTGTGTGTGGTATAAACCATTTAGGCATAGACCTATACGCGGCCGTGCACACTTGGGCATACCCGGTTGGGGTGGATTCGCGGGATATGGACGGAAGTGGAATGCCGAGTTTTCCTCGACGCGCGCACGCAGCAGGAAAAACTGTACTGGGCGGGTTGACATACATATCTGACCATATAATATTGAAATATACTGCAGAAGGTCACGGCCCACACGGGGCCACCGACGCTTGTAATTGATATAATATTACGTGCTTTTAGTGTATATTCTTTTCATTAGGTAGGCACACCGAATATTTTATAAATTATCATATAAATGGAAATATTATTATTGTTTTTTTCTGCGATTAGACCAGTTGGAATTATAATTGTTTTTATACATCACGTGCCACCACGACTACCTACCTACCTACCTATATATTGCAGTTTTCATCGCTGATGAGTATATATATTAACAATCACTGGCCCGGGAAAAATGTGAGCAAAAATAGGTTTTTGCAACGTCTATTGCAGTTTTCAAGTCTGTTTATAAGTATTTGACCGTTTGGATCCCGCTGCAGTCTGATCCCTAAGGTCCAGAGGGTTTTGGGTTTAGGGGGTTCATTTGCAGCGTCTCACCATCACCATTGTTCATTTTTTACGAGTTTAAAGATAAAATCCAATTGGGTATAAATTATATTACCACACCGATGTTTATGCACAGTGTAGACTACATTTCTATCTAAAGTAGTAGGTAAATTAAAAAATATATATAGTTATCAACACCTGCGCAATATAATAAATAATGTATTTATATACTTATATTAGTATGGAATGGTTCTGTTAATAACCTTTTCAATTAAACCCTTCCCTCCACCCCCGCACCATTACGAAATCCTGCAGCATAACGTCCTGTAATATACGCCTGTCCCGTATTATTTTTTCCATTATTGTAAACAAAATCCAGAAACTAATGTTACTGACTAATCCTTAATACACTTCTAGAAGACGAGGTTAAAAAATCAAACGCATTGCTGCGTGGCATAGTTTATAAATTGTTGTGAACTTCGCGGACAATCGCCTTTCAGCTTATATCTATTTATGCGTTTGTTTCAATAATTTTTACCTGTTACAATAAACTACCAAAATAAAATGGACCTAAATTTATACGAAATATTACCGATTATATATCCAACTATTATAATATAGTATATTATATTCTAATATTCAGACATTGAGAAATACAAATTAAACGAATTATTCACAATTTTGTTTATACATATAATATGATCAATATATAAAATTTTGATTTCTGCAGGTCAGTTACTCAGTTATATAAATTATGTAAATTATGCATATGACTTACGGTTACGAGTAAACTTAAATTATATTATTATAGGTTAAACATAACTATATACAACAGTTGTCAGTTTCTATCAATTGATGCACGAGATTTCATATAGTTAATATAATATTAATTGCTTTGAAAATATAGTTTAAGGAAAATGTACCTATTGGCTATTATTATTGGTCTTTCAAATTTGGTCATTGCTTTTAAAATATATGTTACTGTTACAAAATGTTCTGCAAAAAATTAGCTTTTTCTGAACTTAAAAAAAATAAAAATATAATACAGAGCGATTTATATATTAGGTATATGAATAAATTATGAACTACACAGCTACACTATAGAAAAATGTGTCCTGAGCATCCACAGAGGTAATAATATAATATTATATTCCATCAAAATTATAACAATTAGAAGATTTCTGTATACTTACAGATATGGATATATATTAAAACCGAACGAAAAGTTTAAAATTTAGATAACTTGCAATTCGTTGCTGACTATGGATATTAATTAAACGTTTTTTGTTTGTCTTAGCATTGTAGTTGAATAAAACTCGATTTTAAAATTCAAGATAATTTTTTTCTGTTTAGAGACGCTCATCGGTAGCGTCGGTTCCAGGATGACTAACAATGCAGAGCACAAACGTAATTTAATTATAAGTTAAACCATTTCCGTTCTCCTTATATAATATATAGACGCCGGCTGGCACAAATAATGCAGGAAACATCGTGCATATAATTAAACTGCAATAGGTACCTATATTGATACTAACAATAACAATACACTAATAATGGTATTATAAAGACGTATATTATATTATATATATATTTCGGCTTTCTACACATCATATACAATGGTCACGTGCCCTAGGTCGTGGACAGCGGCGACGGCGAACCCTCTCCAGCAGGCGTCGGCTAGGCGCGCACTAAATATATATACGAAAAGTGGAAAAATCGATTGCTCAGTCTTTCCCGTGTGGAAACCCCTCCAGTCGCCGGTCTGCCACCCACGTGTATAAAATTGTTCCGACCAAATTCTGAGGTATGTCTTTCTACACACCACTTGCATAAATATATATATATATATACAGGTACTGGGTAGGTACAAACACACCAAACCACCGCCGACAATATTTCGATTATACATATCATAATCATTAAGATTTTGTTTTTGTGGTGGCGGGGTAGATGAGGTGGATTTCATCAATGGGGTGGCAAAGTTATCGTTTTGAAATATATGCTGAAAAAACGTTTATACTCAATTCTGCTATCACCGCAGAAATGCATCCATCATGTACACCACCAATATATATGTATAATATAATATTATATAGACGTATATAATTACACGCTCGACGTCACTGCAGTTCATGTTACAGTATAATATTATATAATTATATATAATATAATGTACCTGCTTATCTCTATGTATCGTCGACGATTAAAAATTATAAAAGATTTTGTTTCGCATCAACTCAACTATCGTATAATTCCATCGATCGATACGGTATATGATTAGTAAATAAGATTGCAGTTGGCAAATTTGACAATTTACCCCAATACGGATCGACGAATTATAACGCGCGTTTAGTCATATACTTAATACTATATTAATTATTATTATAGATGTTACAAGGGTTTGGTTAGAGTTAAATAGTTGATGACGGATTTTTTGCATTATTTCAACTTTCCTATCCATATCTAAATTCATCCATGGAAGTTTTATGCATAAAACTGCAAAGGGACCCCCCATACAAGTTTATTCGAACCGTGTTTTTTTACAATTCACTTCTCCACTTATTGGTAACAGATAACTACAACTTGTTCAGATTTTTCATGCAAGCACACACACGTACCTAAATCCTCCGTATAGTTAACGAATGCTGCGAGCATTTTAATTTCGTATTTGGTGCAGATACTTATATACTGCAGTTACAATTACTGAAAAGATGATATATCGTGTACACGCAAAAAGAGGGACTTATGTTATTTCTATTATATACATAGGTATTTCTAATAATGAAATTGGTTGTTTATACTTGTGTATATGACCAACTTGTATTGATTTATATAGTTAGATGCATCATTAAAAACTGTATGTACACGCTCCTTTGGCATTGAAATGGGAATAATATGATACTTCAAATATTATTATTTTTTCCAACAGTTTACGTATATTACATTATTACCTATATAGGTAGGTACACGTATTACTGTAGGCACATATGGACTGAACAACTGTATACCTAAGCATAACATTTTATTTCTAGAAAAAAAAATTGGATTAACCCGGTGCAGTTATATACGAATTAATTGTTATTTAGGTTTGTTGTTTAAAGATTTATCATATAACTTATCGTGTTTATTCAAGTGGGATATATCTAACGAGATGTAAGTTTTAAGTACTTACTATCCCCCACTTGAATTGTATTTAGACTATAGACTGATTATTGGTATGAAATATGTATTAAAACTTACAATAAATTAATGGAGTGTATGATGGTTTCTTATAATAAAATATTGTTGTCCACTTTTATAATTCTATATAATATAATATTATGTAGGTATTTTCTTTGAGTAGCCCTTCCGAAATCGGTGAAATTAATAAAATACTAAATGATTCAATTAACAAATTGTACACATAGGTCGGTACGAGATACCATTGTATTACCCTATACCAACATACAGTGATCAAGTGTTTCCCCAAACATACTTAGCATACTTACCTCCTATTTCTTCCTTTCATAATGAATTTTTTCAAATTATGATTTCTGATTTTTTTTTAAGAATACTACTCGAGGACCATAATTTCAATACTTAGATTTTTTATACCATTTAAGTAATGTTCTGTTGGTGATTCAAACTTAATTTTTTTTTTAATAAGACAAAAAAAAATAAGATAAAAAATAATTATTATATACTGACAATTGTTATGAGCAGATGATTTATTTTAAAAATATTGATATTAGGTATCTAAATCAAAATTCGAAGTAGTATAGTTTCTGAGTTATTAATATACCATATATTATATACCTAGAATAATAGTCTTCTATTATTTAATCTAGTACTTATTAAACTTTACAAATTTACAAATTGTAATTAATAATATTTAATAATCTACTATAATAGGTATTTACATCATCATAGCTCCAATAATTAATTTCTTTCACACCAGGTATTATCATTTAGATCTATTATCCTTATACAGTTTATTAATTATTAGTATTTACATAAAATATATTTAAATATTTAAAAATCTACACTTTCAAATTTTGATTTCAAAATTTTTAAGAAAGTAATTTGTTTAACAATTTACAGAAAAACGGTGATTTGCGTTTGAAAATATAAATAGGTATTACCGACAGACACTCCTTAAATTGTATAAAAAATCAAAATATTTGAATATATGGTCGTTACAAGTGTAGGTATATTTAAACATTTTAAAAACTAGAATTTAGATAAATTCATTATTAAAGGAAAAATAGGGATGGGCATAATATTATACTTAGCATACTCGGTGAACCAACCTGTATATACCTATTATAATCAATGATTAACCAGCGAAACGAGATTGGACTTATAAACAATGCATAGCATCATTTGCGGACACCGGGGAGGGGGTTGAAGGGGCTCAGCCCCCCGAAAAATCTGCCAATCCCCTCCTTTTTAATTTTGTAGGATCGAAGCCCCCCTCACATATATTGATGTTAATAATGTTGTCCCCCCTGAAATTTTAATGGATTTCCGCCTATGCATAGCAGGCGTTTGTGAATATAATAATATACATAATACATGCAATTATATTATGTTCATCGGGTTTTTTTCTTTCAGTTTTCAACATTTTATCAGCTAGAGATAGGTTACAGTAGTGAATAATTAAAGTAAACTTATTATAGTTAAAATAGTGACGTATGATAATATTATATACATTATATAATATACTCTTACGAGTCATCCTAACAAATCACACATATTTTGATGTTCACTATTCAATGAATGAGAGTTCAAAGTATAAACGTTAATGATCTTGTTGTGTGTCGAACTAAACACTAACGTTTAAAGTAGTTATTTATACATGGTGATGTTTGCTGTCGTTGATAAAATTTAATGGAATTTAAAGAATTGTAAGTATTTGACTTGTCGGAGGAGATTTCCATTATATGCCACCGCTATCACACCCATTTGTGTCTATCTTATTATTCATGTTAGCTATTAAAATATGTATCCACGGTACTATCAACTATTTTATTTAAATAAGGATGTTATGGTTTGGTTAAGAGGACGCTATCCATGGATTTTTTGTCTCCGTCTTACACGTACGACATGCCAAAATGTCATTCACTAGTTTCAATAGTGTGCTGTAAGTTTTGATATTAGAAAGAATTTACCTATTATCAAACCATTAGGCAAGAACATTGTCTGTGCTTAAGCGTCAGCGAATAATCAATAATTTAATTTTAAAGCGAGATATGGGTATGTGAAATATTAAAAATGTTCATGTCTCGCTTGGAAATTAAAATATTGAAAATTCGCCAACGCTTAAGCACAGATAGTGTTGTTACCTAAAAGGTTGATTATAAGTCAATTCACTCTAATATAAAAACTAACAGAACACTATTTAACCTAGCGAAAAGAAATTTGCTATGTCATACGTGTGTAAGACGGAGACAACAAATGCATGCGTCCCCCTATAATGTGGTTATTTATTACATTTCCATATAAATAATACGGCACATCATTAGAAATATTTAGATAATCAATCTAAAATTAATGAATTCCAAATCATTGGGTCTTCAGTATTCCTTTAAATTTGTATATTAAATTAAAACATTATTGCCATCGTTTATAAATTATAGTAAAAAGGTAATTAATGATGTACAACCAATAATTAGAGACAATGACGTATATAATTGTTTGAATACAATTATTTGTAAGTATAAGCCATAAGGTACATATTAGGTGTATTTGTGATAGTGTAATTTTTTTTTACGACTCGTAGGTATATATTTAAAACACTAATAATTAAACATTATCGATGTTAATCCTATTCTTATGTTATATATTCTGCTGTAGGTGCCCAATAATGATAACCAATCGCATTTACAAATATAATTGTAATTTATATTAAGTTAAAATGAATAGCCTATGTATATGTACGTTTTAAAAGAAATAGCCTTTACCTGTAAATTTACAATTCTACTTACCTACCTCCTCTATTCTACCACTGCAGCAGTGGTCTAGGATATGGCATAGATTTGTGAGTGAGGGAGGAGCGATCGGGGAGACCAACCATTGGCTGTTTTATTATAATTGATTTACGATGATTTAGATTTATATTATCATAATATATATTATTTGCATTATCTGCAATAAAACAAAATTAATAATGTTTATGTCTGTTGTTCAAATTAAAATACTATAATATAATTTCGATCCATTTCGGTTCACTTATTAATTCTTGCGAAATTGGTTTGTACTAGCTTGTAACAAATACAGTCACATGCGCAACTCTCACGTTAAAAAATATTATAAAAATATTAAAAATGAATTAATATTATTTATTCAATTTTTTAAATTTTTTATTAATTTTAAATTTATTTATTTATTTATAAAAAATTAACGGGCTTGAGCCCTTTTGATAGGTGATTAAATACAATTGACAATTTTACAAGAATGGACATACGTGACTTAAATACCATCATACAATGATATAATATAATATATGCTTAACTAAAAACTATAGCTATATACATTATAAAATATACATAGTAGGTATATATAATCATATAAAACTTAATATTACCATTTAAATTTTTACTAATTGTGAGACTTTGTTTATACCCCAAAATACACATGATAAAAATTGAAGCTTGCTTACGGTTCTTCACAGCTTTTGTATTATTATTTTTGGTACATTTCTCAAACACTTCTTGGAACATGGCAAATAATCATCCCGATAATCGTCCACAGTAAGAGAGGTCAGTGGCATGAATCTTTTTGAGTTGTTTCGCTATCCCAAAAAAATGTCCTCTAAAAATAATATAAAACACACTACATTATTGAAAAGTCACTAACCTTATTTATTTGATCAGAATTTAATAAATTATGATAATAATTAATAATGTAAGTACCTACATATAAAATTAGAAAATAATCAATTAAAAATATTATAGGTAATGTAATTGATTGAACAAGTATGAAATTAACTTGTTTAAGGGATTTAACATTTAAAATAATCGTTAAAATGTTATATAATAATATATGTTATTTTACAGTTTATGTTTATTCAAAAATACCTAAAATATTTGTTTAATTAACAACACATTATGTACATTTAAAAAAGTATTTTACACCTAAAATATTTTCACAAGTAATTTATTTAAATTTAAGTATACTAAAATTAGACAACCATTATATTTGACATTCAATTAACAACTTTTATAGATACCAGAAAAGTGTTTCACGAACAATTTATTCACTATTTTATGAAAATAAATAGTCAAAATGATGCAAAAAGGCTGTATAAAATTTAAATAGTCGTATAACTTGTATACCTAACCATCGATTCACCTATGAATTAAATTAAGAAAAATGTTATTTATTAATTGAAAATAAATACATATTCATAAAACACTGAATACTATTAGTAAACAATAAATATGATCATCTGAATTTTTTTTTAAATAAATATTTTAAATAGTTTAGGTATTGCGCATTATTATTTAAATATATGACACGTAATATCCATATAGGTTTCCAAGGACAACCAAAGTAGAATTTTTATTTTCTTGCTATAATGCTTGGTTTATTTTTAGTTATAACACTACATATTTTATGGAACCACTCGCAATATAGGCCCACCATATTGCACGGCGGTCCTGCAATACGTCTGGGTTTTACTAAATCGTATAGCCGCATAGACTCTGCAGGAAAAATTTTAACGAGCTCTCTTTTGAAACCGAACAATTTTACTACCTACCTAAAACAAAACTCTTTCTACCCGGATTTGTAATTTTTAAATAAATAAATAGATTGAATATATAGCACATAGTGTCGTCATTTATTATACATATATAATGCGCGCATATTATAGTAGGTACCTACCACCTGTCAATTAATGATTTTACATGTGTAATATAATATGATATATGTAACTAAGCGTATAGAAGGAAACTTTACATAGATTGCTAGTTGCATGACAATAATATTTTTTCTTAAGTTACAACAATATTATTGTATGCTCTTAATGTTAAAAACCGATAAACAAAATTTACGGGTTTTTATGAATCAACAACATTGAACATAGTGCATCTCATTTTATCAATACCATTTAGGTTGTTTGGTTAAGTCTGTTGTCTGGTTCAGTATACATACTTTCAAATAGGTCAGTCTCCAAAAGATCCAAATTTTCGTACTACACACATAGTCCTAAATCGGTCAAATCTAAACTATTTCTAGATAAACACTAGTATACTATGTACCACCGTTCACTACTAAGCTGATAATAAAAATAGCTAGGTACTCTCAATAACAATGAATAATAATAACTATAATAAGAGTATAAGACGTAACAACACAAAATATTGTTTACTGTGTGTCTGCGTAGTATATAATAATGGCAAAAAACCATTAAAATATAAAAAAAATATGAGGGTATAAAATTATACATAATATTATTATAAAGGTTTAATTTGAATAACACACTTTTAAATTTCGTACTACACACTGCACTTTTCGTACTACACACAATTTTAGGGACTGAAATAGGTGAAATATCCCTTGTTGTTAAATCTGAACCGTTAGTATTTACTATTTAACGAATTACATCAGAAAGAATCAATCATTTTTTAGGCAAATGTCAAGACATATCATAATTCATAATTAAGGTAAACGGACATTTCCCCCCGGACATTTTCCCCTCATATTTTTTTAAAGTTAATTATTGACTAATAATATTGATTTTAATAATATAATATTACATAAAAATTATTTTTATTTTCATAAATATAATAGATTATAAATGTATGTTTGATCAACTGAACTACTTACTTGAAGCAATAAAAATTAAGAAAAAAAATAAGTAGGTACAAAGTAAAATATGATTAATAATTAATAAAAATGGTTAAAAATACCGACATAAAAATGATACATTTTGCAAATGCATTTGAATTCTGATTCTTTTGTTATTTGTTATTTCTTAACATATATTTTTTAGCCTTTGTTCATATTTATTTTGTTTTTTTTTTTGTTAAAACTTTACCAGTTTAAATATTTAACAATTTAATAATTACTTGTGAATTTCATTCAAGTAGTTCAGTTGATCAAAAATATAAACCTATAATTTATATTTTATTGTATTTATGAATATATTTGAAAATATTATACAATAGGCATAAATTAATTTCATATTCAATAATAATATTACATTATTAAATAGTAAACTTTAAAAAAAATAGGGGGAAAATGTCCACGATTCCATAACTAGATGTAATTATGAAATTTCCGATCACCGAAAAGTCAATGTTGTAACAGAATTTTTTACACACTAAATATAATTGTTATGAAAATAGTAATTTTATTTAAGCAATGGAATTTTAGAAAACAGGAATTCAACGTTTTTCGATTTTGGCGGAACGGGCCATTTAAAAGCGCGTGGCTGTAGGGTTGGAATTATGTAACATTATGAAATATTTTATTTTATATACATACCCAATGCATATTATAAGTTATAACATATGCCACAGTGTAATGTTATCAATTATGTACAAATGTTGAAAAAACGTTTTGTGCAGCATGAGAAAAAATTAGGAGCGACCTTCCCGAAACGCCGGAGCACACCATCAACGCGTGATAATATAATATAATAATATGTTATTAATAAATATAATAATAATAATAATAATATAATAATATGCCGCCACAGAAACATAAGCCATGACACGACTTGTTTTTATTTTCTGCGTTATCTGCGGATTCCTCAAAGGTTGTGCTGCATGTGCGCCCCGTCGGTTCGCGGAGGTTCAATATTATTGTTACTATAATGCGTATATTATAACATCTATGGTATACATAATAATATATATAACATTAATATTATATAATAATGTTTCCCGGAACGGCCGGAACTATAAAAATCACGAGTATGTCAGTGCGGCCGTTATCACGACAACGGAAATGACGTCATGTACGAAATACTCCCGCGGGGGCCAAAAGGCCGCACACATTGTACCGCCGCCGTCGTGCAGGTCGTCGAAATATATATTAAAACATATTATAATAATAATGTAACAACATTAAAAAAACACATTCGGCACACGTTTCGTACAAGCGATCGGGTACACGCTGCGTGTATATATATATATACACAATAACAATAATATTAAAATAGGAACGAGTTGTCCTTTTTACCAAACCAATATAGAATAATAGAAATACACAACACGAGCACATGATGCTATATATATATATATATATATAAGTATTATAATAAATATATATTTGTATACATTTGATGTATTTCGATTTATCTGTACGCCAATAGAACATTCGTGTGCGAAACCGAAACACCGAGTACCTGGCGAAATTGTGTAATTATTATAGATAAATTTCGACGACAACGATAGACTACAGCAGGACACTCGCAGATCAAAGGAAACTGGGCCAAGTGATGTTGAACATCGGAAATAATTTTTTTGTTGAGATTTCTTAGAGTTTTTCAAAATTTAATCATTTTTAAACGAAACCTAACATGGCAATTTTAGATACAGATCTTATACAAATGTCCTGAATTTGACAATTTAACACATCTAAAAATACATCGGCATTCACGATACGCAGTGTACAGGATAAGGTATTGAAATAAAACTAACATTT
Source organism: Sitobion miscanthi (assembly GCA_008086715.1). Lineage (NCBI taxonomy): Eukaryota > Metazoa > Arthropoda > Insecta > Hemiptera > Aphididae > Sitobion > Sitobion miscanthi. The sequence continues at coordinate 2,817,884 of CM017805.1, forward strand.
TCAATTCGTTTAAATATTTTAGAAAAATTTCTGTTTGGAAATCACCAATACTCAATAGGTACTTCAATCTCTACACATTAAATTTCAAATCACTATCACTCTTTCGGTTTTACACATCGTGGTCGGTTCACGGGTCAATACGAATGTAATCTGCGACTTAGTTCCCATCGAATTCGTTTAAAATCGAAAGCTGCAGTACACTTTAAAGCGTCGGTGCGTTACCGTTACACTTTACAATCGGCCAAACGTAAGCACGTCCGTTTTCTATACAGATGTTTTCTACCCGACAAAAATTGAGTTTATGGACGTTTTATCCTTGGAAAATATTAATAGGATATATTTTGTTCCCAAGGTTGTATTACATTATATATACCTAGCCATAGAGGGTTTTTTTTTTTGGGGGGGGGCTTGGTGTCTATTGACCAATATCGGACGATTGATCTATTATCTATATAGTTATTAAATGAAATCTTATGTTAATTTCTCGAAAATTATAATATACAATTTTGAAATCAATTCAATGAAAAAAAGTTGGCAAGTGGGTGTCGCTCTGCTCTACAGTAGGTTACAAGTGAGTCACTGTAATGGATTGTGTTATATTTGAATTCAATAATATAATAACTGCAGTATATCAGAAGCCTTGCATTTAATTTTAACGCTTTTTGACCAAACAAATAAAATTTATTGATAATTATAGAAAAAAAAACTAAAAAAATTGAAAACTGACAATGTCCGTAAACAGCCCAAAAAGAGTCAAAATATTTCAACAATAAAATAACAAAACCACTACATAAGAAATCGAGTGAATATCCAATATTGTAAAAATATGAATTTTTTCATAACCTTTTTTTTTTGATTAAGGTAGACGAACTTATGAGGAATCTTGTATTTTACATTTTCAAATCTTAGATTTAAAAAAAAAATTTTATGAAATCTCAACTCAAAATAATTTGCTAATTTTTGTGATTTTTCAGTATTTTATCAAGATTTGAACTTTAAATGCTTATAAATAAAAACTGTGACTAAGGATTTTTAATATTTTTCAAATGTCATTGAAAAAATATAGTAGGAGCCTTGTATTAAATTTTCAAGCTTTTTTACTCAACAAATATTTTTGTTGACATTATAGAAAAAAAGACTAATACAATTAGAAACAGAAAATGTTCCTAAACAGTTCAATACAAATCAATATATTTCGGAAATTTTATCGTGTATAGAAAATGCAAATATTAACGATCGGTGAAAATGTATGTACGTTCATTTGTTTTGGAGTTACCCCAAAAACCAAAATCGATTTTGTGGAAAACCAATTTTGCGTAAAAATTCCCGTTTTTCCCGGCGCTTTTGGGAATTTTAAATTTTGACCTTCCGAATGCACCAATTAGATTCACTTTCCCATCAAACAAGATACTGTTGAAGAAAATCGAAGCAGTTTTACTGCCCCAAACCGTAATGACAGACACAAAAAAAAAAAAAAAAACACACATCATTGTAAAATCAATACATTCGTCGTTCCATTCAGAATCTAAAAACGAATAACAGTAGATACTTGAAATGTACACTAATTAATTACTCACTCCGCTCAGAATCTAAAAATTTAGGTATACAAAATGTAAAATGTCATAATCCGGACCTCTTTAGTTCGGACTTCGATTAATCTTGATAGCCGTTTAACAATACATATCATTATTATTAGAAAAATAATCGGAATAACAAGTTATTTTGTATTTTGTAAGGACTACAATACTGCGTGTTACATATTTATATCTTGTTTACAAATATATACAATGAAATGAACAACAAAGTACCTATTACATTTTTTGAAATAATCAGATTTATATAAATCATTTAGTAAAATACTTTTAAACAAAATGTAAACACACTTTACGCTCGCTAATAACCATTGTTGTTGAAGCGATTTGATTAATAATAAAAAAAATATACAATACTACAATATTATGGTCTACCTATGACCTTTGTATATCTTAAATTTATAAAACATGTATCTTTTTACTGAACAGAGTGTAACATAATATTCAATATACCTTGGCGCTTTTCGTAGGTTATTTTTTTTAATCCGGACTTGTAATTTGGACGACCTAGGGCGAATCAGTCCGGTTAATGAGGTTCTATTGTATTAATTTTTAAATTTTTTTTCTCACGAAAATGATAAGTAAGATGAATGGTAGTAATTTATCCTACAGATAAAATTACAAACAATTTCAATTAATTTAGTATGACTTGTAACTCCTATAGGGGACTCAATATCCTATCTTAATATTTTCCGCGGACAATACGTCCGGAACGGCGTAACCTCAATTCTTTGACCGGGAGAAACCGATAGGGACAAATTCGTTATCTTTATAGACTATAGAGTGATGTACAACATCACCTTGTAAATCGCTGGCACCACCAACGCAAACAGCAGCCCGTGATGACGACGTGTGATGGGTATATATTGTTGTAAGCATTGCGTATTGTAGAGATATAATAATATAGTTGTCTCCCCATAACTTTAAGAATAACATTGTATAATTATCATAGGCTAATGACCTCAGATCTTGAAGCCATTTAAACCTAATAAAAAAAAAAAAAATAATAATATAGTTGGATCGTAATGTATATATGATGTATACCAAGTACAAAAATCGACCTCTTCACGCCAAAAACCAAAATAATGTAGCTGGATATTCTAAATAGCTGGACGCGAGTGAAATCGTTCGACAATATTATTATTAATACAATTAATAATATACAATTTCGGTGGGTTCGGCGAGCATCGATTCAAATTATCCCGAACACCTGACACCGCACGTCGTTTAGGTACATTTCGAGAATTTATATACTTCGGAAGCGGCTTGCAAATTATAACCTACACGTAAAACGAACTCACGCCGTTTGTTGTACATACGTCAAAAGAGAATATTATACGTTACGCGTACACAACAATATAAAATATTATATTATTATATTATGTGGCTGCAACGGCGGCGGACACGCCACACGCGCCAAACCTCGTGCGCGCGAGAACCACTGCTTCCGCGGTGGCAGATGGTATATACAAGGTGGTTCACACAGTGGCGCAAATAGGAAAAATGTTTAGGGGGGGGAGGGGCTTAAGCCCCAAAAAATTGTTTTTAAATTATAATATTTATTATATAATTATTTTCGGGGGGGATTTGAGTAATTTTGAAGGGGTCAAGCCCCCCCCACCTATTTGCGCCATAGGTGGTTCAACAAACATGCTAACCCATATTTTTCTATAAAGCAGTAGTTGTTCAATATCTGAGTTTTTAAATTTTGAAGTGTATTTAAAGACACCATATTTGTCCAATTCTTGAGATTTTATATACTATACATTGGACGTCCTGTGGAAATACAAATTTTTATTTTTCAAAATTAAAAATCTCCTATTACTGTTTACTGTTATTTTATTATTTATTTAGTAGATAGTTTTCCTGAACTTTTTGACGTATCAATAGATTTGAACGAGTAGTTTTTGAGTTATTTAACTTAGTGTAGGTACCTACTTGGTTACTTGAGAATTTGAGATAATAGATGAAGGCTATATTATTATAGTGATCTAAAAAATTTAGAAATTAATTGTAATCCATCAGCATTTATAATTTGTATAAAATGTAAACATTTTAATATCTGAGAAACTGCTCGTTTGAATTATTGGTTAGTTGAAGGTTACCAACGTTTAAAAAAAAAATATTTACAGTAAAATAGGTGGGTTCTCATTTGAAATCCGAAGTTTTTATCGCCACAGGACACTAAGATATGGAGTTTAAGTATATTTGAAAAAAACATATTAAATTGAATTTTAAATTTGAATTTTATCCAAGGGAAAATTGAGATGAGCAAGACTGATAAATCACCCTGTATAATATAGGTATATATTATAATATTATTATTGTGTGTGTGTGTGTGTGTGCGTGCACGTGACTTGCAAGTGGCGGGGCTGCAGTGTCAAGGTGGTAATATTATAAGTTGCACCTTGTGAGATGACGATAATGTGATGTGGGCCGCCGACTGCTGTTCCATGCAGCGGTCTTCGAGGGTGACGACGGCGGTGCAGAAGAAAACAACGCCGCGTATGTACGCCTCGACAAGACCTAACCTGCACGAGTTTTTGGGATGGTATAGGGAGTGAGGGGGGTGGCAAGAAGAGTGAAAGAGAGGAAAAAAATTATACGCGTTTAACAATAATAATAAACTTAGGTACACCTATACATATCGCCATATCGGCTGTATTTAATAATAATATTATTATGTGTATGTGTGTGTGTGTGTACGAGAAGCAGCTGCCGAGCGCGCTTGCTGCCGCGTCTCACCATATAATATAGCATAATATATAATAAGACGAACGGGCGGGCAGCTGTCCTCCGGACCTTTTTTTCTTCATTTTTTCTTATATGATATACATATGGACTCTGCACGCGCGCCCGTCACTAACACTTATTATATTATATACAATATACATTATACCTACATATAGGTACCGGCAATGACGGCTTACACGCTGCACACACACACACACACACACACACACACTTATATATATTATATACATAAAAGTATATGTTGGTAGTTTGGTACGCGCGAGAGAGAAATAATATAATTATTCGTAAATATATATACATAATAATATTATGTACACACACCAGCCAGTGTGTTCCCGCGCCCGCGTTTTCTCGCATTTTTATGTGTTGTAGGTATATAATATAAGGTATACTGTTGTGTATGTGCGTTTGCCGGCGCCCTCCTCTCGTGTGTATATCCGTGAGCAGCTGTCGGTCTTTTTTTGGGTTATTTTTTTCCCGCCACGAGATGACGAGTGGAGAAAAAGAGCGCGCCAAAGAAACCGCCGAGGGTCGGTATAGCGCGTGCCCCGAGAATACATATTATTATTATTATTACAACGATATAATATTACACGTGAATAATAATACAAGGAGAACCGGAACACCACTCCACATATACGCGATACACCCATTATACGACGACGCCGTTGAGCTAAGGGCGGACCGCCAGGTGCATTCCACCGCGAGTTCGCGACGACTATTTTTATTTTCTCGTCATCCACGTTTCCGAGGGTTTAGGTTTTTTTTCCCTCCCGGTCGCGTCCTGTCGTACGAGTGACTTTTTACTTGTACGTTGTAGGTATAGCATAGGTATACACCGCCGCTGATATGTTTCCGGAAGAAGTTCGATTTCTGTACACAACCGACACCTCATTCGTGTGTATTATTTTTTTTTGTCTAAATACCCACGCGCTCTTCAATTTTATTTTATCGTACCGATTCAATGTATATTTTATAACAGACTATAATATACTATACGACCACGCACATTATAGTTTATATAGATTATAATATATAGGCATGCGCAGGTCTTCGGCAGTCATGGTGACAGTGACACGATAGGAAATTCAGGTGGTCTCACGTTAATATATTAGCCCCTCACATTTCTCAAAAACATCTTATTTAATAATATCATTATTACAAAATCAAAATAGATAAACGAAATTATATAATTATATAATAGTATCGCTTCAAAAAAATTATTCTACGAGGTAAAGATAACTAAAGAGGGACTTTGTAATACATCTTAAGGCTTTTATATACCGAGGAAAAGATAAATTGTATCAACACCGATAAAAATACTGAAACAAGCCAAACATTTGAAATAATATATACGCAAATGGGTAAATTGTTTAAAAAGTGCCAACAGTTTACGAAAATGTCAATATAAGAATTATGTAAAAATCTAAAGCATAGGTATACGATTATTCTTTTCTGAATTACGATGAAAAACAAATTCGATTTTGTCGAAAGCAATAGTATAACGCAATACAGTTAATATTCCCATTTCCTGTAGTTTTTCTCAATTATTTAGAAAAGTTCTGTCAATTCCCAATATTTAATCCCCATAAATATAAAAACTAGATAATGCCACCAGAACAACCTTTGATGTTAAGATTGGAGAAAATAGTCTACTCCTAAACTAAAACATGAAAATATGACTACATATTATCTTGGTGTACAATATGAATTTTTTTTAATACACACAAGGCCTATTGTGTGTGTTGTGTGGTGTGTACACATCATTGTAAAACCAATACATTTTCGTCGCAGCTTAGAATCTAAAAGTCACTAAAATTAAATAAACAGTATATTTTATATTCATTTAATGTTTTTATTAACAGACTTAATTTTTGGATGGTTGTCAAATTCATCAGTATCTGAATATTCCACAACAATGTTTTAGTTATTTTATTTTTAAGTATAAGGAGTGTGAATGTGTGAGTCGTGTCTCGTGTGGTTGTCTAATCTTGTCCACTTATAAAATAATGATCCTGTAGTATCGCATAGGTGATATGTACTCGTAGTACTCACTAAATCAGCCCTAATTACTAATCATTACATGTTACTCTAGCACATGCACATTGATGATTTGACTATCAATTTGAACGTGAGATTTAAAAAAAAAATAAAAAACCGTGTACCTATCCACAGATGTATATACAACTAAAAATTCTGGAGAAAGCGTATCGAATTAATTTAGGTAATTCATAATTATTACGTTCGCCAGACTGTAATTCAATTTAAACATTTCACTTTTTGATTTTAGTGTAAACTGTAAAAGTTTCATAGTATTTATTAACATACACCTATATCAGTATTCAAAGGAATTCTGTACTCCTTTTCTGCAGAAACGACGCGCAGTGCAACATTGCACGTGAAAATAAATAATAATAAAAATTATGTTTTAAATCCTCAGTGATGGAAATGTATAAGATAAATATATAATATATAATGATGTGCTTTGCAATGGCTTGTTATTTTCAGCCTACTACTTTTAGGAATTATACGTAAGTTTCATATAGCACACTTTTAGATTATAAATTGAGTACTGATTACTGATTGAGGGATGGCGTATTTATAACTTCACAGGATTTGTAGGGAAAATCATGAACAATTACAATGAAGGAATGTTAAAAAATAATGTAGAAAAAAAATATAATAAAATATCGATCAATTTTGGATAAACGATAATAATTGTAAGGTTGAATTGTAAGACTCTGCTGTAGGTACATTAGGTGTCGTGTGGGTCACTGTAGTCTGTAATGGGTGTGTTAAATTTGAATTCAATGATATAAGATCGCTGAACACCAAAAATGATTCGAAAGATAATCTGTTCGTTTATATTAGTTACATTTTATGATATTATATAGCTATCAAAGTACTTCATTTATTTTACCGTTATTAAAACAATAGGTTGAATTAATTTTTGATTTAATTTGGAATACTTTAACAATTTAAAGTCTCGAATAATATTTTTAAATTATAATAAAATAATTAAAACCGTGTTTTTCCGTTGAAATATTTATAATTTTGTCAAAATTTAAACTTTAAATGTTTTAAAAACAAATATGTAGCCAATGTATCTTTAATATTTTATAACTGCTATTATAAAAACTTATGAGGAACATTGTATTAAATAAGTGATAGATTTAAATTGTGCCTATAATAAATTAATACAATTCCGTGTGAAATTTGACATACCAAATATAAAATCAGATCAATAATTATGAAAAAAAGTTAATTAGCCTGTGATGTAATAAAAATAAATATGCTTAAAACTGAGAATATCTTTTGATAATCTTCTATAAGCAGTTATCACGGATTAATATACTGGACACGCAACGATGTATCTTATCAATGCTGTTTTTTTGAGTCCGTCCACTTCTCACGTTGCGGCAGGACTACTAGCGCTTTATAGGATTGTTGTGTTAACCGGGAGAATAATAAACTATTATTTCCTTATTCTCCCGATTAACACGGAACAATCTTATAAAGCGCTAGTTGTACTGCCGCAACGTGAGAAGGTGCGAGCTTCACTTATCACAGGTTCGTTGCGTATCGAGTATATTAGTCCGTGGCAGTTATAAACATAATATTATAATTAAATATTAAAGGGATCTAAGAAATTAATATTTTTTCTTCGAATGTAAGTCAATATAATATTGTATGTTGCTGTATAGGTTCATATAACATTGTATACATTTATCGCTATCAGATCAATTAAAAAATAAATAAATATTTTTTTCGGTCAGGAGGTGGCGGCATCACTCTCTAGACAATTGCCTGCCCAGAGAGAGGAGAAATAAATAATTATTAGGTGCGATTCGCTATATGTAAAAATAAAATGTTTTTATATTAATAAAACTAATATAATAATGTGTAAGTAATATAGTATACATATTTAACCACTGAGTATGGTATAAATGATATAGCATATAATATACTATATATTTTAATCAAATAGCAGTAAAATAATGTATACACATCGATTCTATCTCTATGTATATTATTATTACTACTATTATAAGCGTTCGTGTATAATATTACATTATTATAAGCATGGCTTTTGCGCTCCTGTGGAGAGAAGCCATAACGGAGCACATAACATAAACGCCTAAAATGTAAAATATATACAGGTATACCTGTATAGCTGTATACTCGAGCCGAGACTAAAAAAAAACAACGTTGATAATAATAGATTTATCAGCACGTAAGATATCAGAACCTAAAATATTATAGAAATGAATTATTGGTGAACGACTACGTATGTAAGTTGAAGACAATCGTCAATAGAAACAACACGCATGTAGAGTTTGATATAATCAGCGAAGCATAGAATACGAGAATAACGAATTACATGGCTGATTTATTAACAAAAAGAGAAAACAAATGGGGGGACAGGTGCCCACCTTGAGGAATGCCAGAAAATGCTAGGAACCGATTAGATTTGGTTCCAAAAATTTTACCCATTGATATCGATCACTAAGATAAAAGGTAAGTCATGACAAAAAAGGCTCACCTAAACCATAACTTCTAAGAATTTTAATCAGAACCTTATGATTAACTAGATCAAAAGCTTTATTGAAGTCGGTATAAACCACATCAACTTGCAACCGTTGTTGGAACGATTCAAATACAAAGTTATTAAATAAGAGATTGCATGTTTTAGTGGAACAAACCAGACGAAACCCATGTTGATTCTCCATTAGAATATTATTAACTGGACGTTGAATTTCCTTTAAAACTAAAGATTCAAATATTCTTGCAATATGAGATTGAATTGAAATATATCTGCAATTTAAAACTGATAGAGGACTACCCGATTTAAGAATCGGAATAATAAAACTAAATTGAAGCATTGAAGGAAAAATGCCTCCATTTAAGGACCTATTAAAAATAATCCATGGAGGATAAGGGATAATAAATCTCAGCTGGAACAAAAACTCACCGGAGAGACCACCAGAGCCAACGGACGATAAGCCATGAAGTGCAGGTAGGCTATTGAAGATATCAACAACATTGATGGAAATATTGTTAGGTAGATCAAATGGTGGAATATTCAGGTCATTGATATTAAGTTCAGACTGATCATTTGAATACACAGAGGAGAAGTAAGAGGTCAAAAGATCAGCAGCTCTCCGTGTATTCGATGAGACCGATTCATTGAAGGACAGCTGTTTGGGAATATCATTGTCGGAGCGATTGTCATTAATGAATTTCTAGTAGTTACACAGGTGGGAGCACTCTGAGTTGGGAAATTTGATATTCAAAGGAGGATGGTTTATCTGCAGGAACAACAGGTCCGAGAGAGCACTCAACTCTTAAGTTAGAATTATTACAAAAAATTAGATCAAGTAAGGAGCCATATAACTGTTGAGTACAGCATTTAGCTGATAAAAAGCAAATGATTCAGGAATACATTGTGCAATGCAAACAGAAGAGAAAGAGTATGTTAAGCCGTCAATATCTCTATCGCAAGATATTTCAGGTATATTATAATGACCACAAAATCAAAAGAAGAACCAGGATATTCGTTGACAATATGAACAATGTATTCGATATGAGTCTTATATATTAAAGAAGGCGATTGAGGAGGAATATAGACTCCACCTATTATAAATGACAATAACACTAACTTGAAGCGTACAAAAACTTGTTTAATGTTATGCTGGGAAACAGTAATAAGGTGTGAGGGAATATCTTTACGTACACCAACGAGGACACCTCCACCACGAGTATAGTTACTAGAAAAACTACATCGATCAAATCTAAAAATATTATAACTAAGTAACCCAGTTCACAGTTATTTATAGAATTAGTTAACCATATCTCGGTGAAAACGAAAAATATATAATTAAAACGGGAAGTATAACATCTAAAATTATAAAGTATCGTCCTTAAGCCGACGATAGTTCTAATAGAATCCCGAGATCGTTAGATCGATAGCCGAAGTGTTTAAGATTGTTTGGTTGACTGGACCCGGGTAGATCCGTTTTTTGACCGAGTAGAAGAGACTTTTGGGATAACATTTGAATTTACAATCTTAAGACCCTACACACCATCTTTGTTTCTTAGCTTCAGTTCAGTATGACATGCTTACGACATCATAAGGTTGACGTTGTAAGATGGTCTTGTCCTTAACAATTCTAAAACCATCAGAAAAAGTAGAACCATTCCGTTTAGAATTGCTATAGGATTCAATAAGACTATCAGCCTCTTCTTTAGTATGAAATATAATTTATATGGGTCGAGAAGAACTCTCACGAGATTTACCAAGACGTATTACTCTAGCAGTCGCGGGAATTCCATAACTAAAAATACGATTGATCGTGGTTTTGTCATCTAAGATACGTTCGGAAGTAGTTCCATGAGCAGATTCAGTGATACCATAGACAATAGCGTTGGAGGCGCATCTTTCACGCTCCAATGTTTCTTGAAATATATGATATACAATGGCAGGTATTTGCACAGAAGGCCCTGTTGCGTCCGAATTATTTACCTTCAATTTCGAATCATCTAATTCAGAGAGCAATTTCGTATTTTCAACTTTAAGTTCAGACACTAGAGATGATAATCTATTGAAATTATTTGTTGGATCAAAAAATGATGCCAAAGAAGATAAGGACTCATTACGCAACTCGGCAATAGCAGACATTAAATCAGCATTAGAAGGAGAGTATCGGTTACTAGGCACCACTTTGGGTGAAATCGAAGAAGTATTTTTATTGGTAGTACCCCGGGTAATACAGATTAGAGACGATGCACTCATGTTCAGCACCCTGTAGACCACTGCGTAAAGCACTACGCACACAATGTATCTGCTATATATTTAACGTCCTTAAGTCACACTGGCAGCAGGTAATCAACTTTGATACTGGTTAGGATTATCGCTAAAATGGTCGTTAACGGAACGATATGCAAGACTGAACAGTATGCATGTACCCATATAACGGAAATAAAAACTTACGTTTCCGCGGCGGCCGTGTAAAGTTAATGGAAGTAACTATAAAACTTCATTGAAAGGAAGGTTTTAATCAGACATTTTTTTTATTTGTGTCTGTGTACACGATAAGTAGTTGAAATAATTCTTCGATTTTCAACTACAATATCTTGTTCGATGGGAAAGTGAATCTAGTTGGTGTTTGGGTAGTCAACATTTAAAATTCCCAGTAATTTTAAAAGCGCCGATAAAAACAAAAAACAAATTAAAGAAAATGGGAATTTTTACGCAAAATCGTAACTCTAAACAAATCACCGCAGATACATGAAATATTTTGACATGTTTTTAGCGGTTTACAAACATTTTCATTTTCCAATTTTTTTAGATTTTTTTCTATAAACGTCATTAAAATTTTATTCGTTGGGTCAAAAAGCTTGAACATTTAATGCAAGGCTCCTAATATATGTTACAATGACAGTTAAAAAATATCGAAAATCATGGCAACGATTTTTTTTTATAATCATTTAAAGTTTGAATTTTGACAAAATACGTAAAATTCACAAAAATGTGCAAATTATTATGAGTTAGAAAATTATAAAAATTTTTCTTTTTAAAACTAAGATTTGAACATTTTATTCAAGATTCATAATAAGTTTGTCTGCCATTATCAAAAAAAAATGTTTATCAGAAAGTCAAATTAAATGTACATGAACGTTTGAAGTTTGATGTTTTACATGATTGAATTCAAAAACGAAAAACTGTAGATACTTGAAAATTACACTAATTAATTACTCGCTCCGCTCAGAATCTAAAACACACATCATTACATTTATTACATTATACAATCAATATACATTCATCATTCCGCTCAGAATCTAAAATGCTATATGTACCATTCAAAAAAGTAAAACTTGTAAAAGTAATAAAGATTAATACATAATATTTTTTACTAAGTTACGGTAGTAACTTCAAATTATACAATTTAAATATTTCCAAAAATATTGATAGTTATTTAAACAAAAATGAATGTTTACCTTTAAATAAGAATCACCTTGTCTATAAATTGTATGGGGCGGCGTGTTTGTTGTTACTAGTCGCGCAATGCGTAAGTAATGCTCGCTGCTACTAGCTCCCGGATGGGTGACCACCCGGGTTCATAGTAGGAAAAACCTAGCCACACATACACGTGTTTACTGTTTGCGTTTGCTTACCTACCGTATTACCGTAACGACACCTTACCAACCATAGTTCATAACCCCCTACAGCTAATAGCTATAGGCACCGGGCTTAAGGTCAATAAATAATAATAATAATAATATGATACGCGAATACGCAATACGTATAAACCGTCGTGTATTTCATCAAAACAACGATGGATTCTATACACGACGCGCGCGAATAAAATTATATTATATTATTTACTTACGGTGAATGAGAACATTCGCATATTTTTAGAATATGTAACATACATGATACATCATTATAGGTATACCTATAGTATCTACTTATATATACTGCAACAACGTGCAGACAATGGGAGAGAGGCCGTGGATTCGAATACGTGTGCTACTCACTACTCAATCATCACAATTATTATTCTCTGCATACAGATTAGCAGGCTACAACGACGCGCGTTTAGTATTCTTATAGATGTACCGGTCGGATTTTTTGACATTACCACGGAGGAACCGATGATCCGATTCCTCCTAACAAATTTTAATTAACATGCCGCGTATAGGTAAAAAATGACATGTGGCACATATTTTTTTGACGTTGTTTCCTACGGGTTACGGCTGATGAGTATTTAACACAATAGGTGTATATTGTATATTTAATATTATATTATATAATTATTATAAATGGATTGAATATAATAATATAATAATATGTTAGGTCTCCCGACCATATGAGAACACATAATGGTGGGAGGGGATGATAGCGCCCCCGGCAGGTTAGAATTTGTTTTAAAAAAATTGTTTATTAATTTTCATATTAGTAAAACACATTTGCGCATTGCGTTATCATAATATCGAAAGCTTAATCTTGTATGCTGCAATTGTAAAATGTTTTCAATGATATATATATAAATATATATAGGTAATCTATTTTAATAATTCAATAACATTATTAATGAACTAAGCATATTATGTTGTATGCGAGGGACGTGGGACATAGATTATTTTAGCATCCCCCAACATTCTACCTATGCTATCAATTTGTCTTTTGTAGTTATACTTATCGCGTACAGTTATATAATTGAAACAGCAGTCGGTTGGAGAAATCCAACGTGTCCAAAAATATATGGTACCACGTTTTATTGCAGTTTTGGTTACTTCATGATATGTAGGTCTACAACGTGTGATATTAATTCAAATTGAATATTTTCCAAGTTGTATAATATGTGTACGGTGTACCTATACAGTTACCTATGTTAGATGTATATAAAATGTTATAGGTAGGTACCTATTACTCACTATTTGTATGTACGCGATTTACATATGCTATTAAATTGATCGAAGTGAGTGGCACGTATAGTGATATATTATATTATAGTCAACAATCTCTACATATAATATATAAAAGACAAACATTTTTTCTACCTAGCTATGTTATTTATGCACTCCTAAACCGTTCATCCGATTTCGATAGACTAGACCTTGGGGAAGAAGATAGGCTACATTTTACACATATTTACACAAAGGTAAATAATAGGTTCAACCCGGGGAGGTTAGTATATTATTACACTGTTCATTTTTAAAATTATATTTATTCAAAATATAAAGACTTTGACGCTGATCAAATTAAAAATGTATTGGTAATTTACGTCATTACTCGTTCGGGTTGTTATAACGTATGAGAAATTATACCACTCAGATTAAAGCAAATTCGTTATAAAGAGTTTTTAATTGAACTCATTTTCTTACCTAACCAACGATATTCTTCAACAACGAGCTTTTTGCTATAAATGCGTTGATTTATATTTAATGAATACCTACAGTTATAATAAACGTTTCGATGGATATTCATTAGCATAAAATGTTTTTAGCATGTTAAAACGAGGAATTAGTATTACTTAAAATAAATATATAAAAAATTATATTTACATTTCAAACTCAAACGTAAAATATAAGTATACATATAGTAAGTGCACATGCTTAAGACATAAACTTCTCTATAAATAGAAACGTATCTCATATAGGCAGTAATGTAAAATTATAATAAATACGTTTTATTCGATTTTTAACGGTATATTAAGTGGGGTCTTCCACTATCAGGCAACAAGTATGAAATATTACAAAATTATAGATTTCCACAGCTTGATGTATTAAATATGTGTTTCTATAGGTTTTTTAAAATATAATATTTAGTAAGGATGTCAAGGGTTGCTATTTGCTTGGTAAAAATATTTTGTTGTAGATTAATTACCATATTATTAAGTGGACGTCACACGGGCATTAGTTGTCTCGGTCTTATACAACATGGCAATTTTTACGTTCGCTACAATACATTTTATTCTGTAATTTCTAAAATTAGAGTGAATTTACTTCTTATAAAATTTAAGGGTAAGATTATTATCTAGGGCACCTCAGAGGCCAATATTGATATTTTAAGAAGAAGCAAGTTATGACCATTTTTAAACTGTAAATTGTTTGTAAATTTTAAAATGATCATAACTTACTTAAAAATAATAATATCAATACAAGTCTCCTACGCCCTAGATAATAATCTTACCTTTAAATTATATAAGAGAAAATTCACTCTAATTTTCTAAACTACAGAGTAAAATGTATTATTGTGAAAGTATTATTTTCTATGCTGTACGTTTGTAAGGCGGAGACAACAAAAACCCGCGTGGCGTTTAATGTGATTTGAGTATACTATTTATATGATGATATTTTTAATCCCATCGGAATTAGGCATATAAGATGCCTACATAATTATTTTGGCTTTCACATCACTTGTCCCTCTTAACAAATGACTAAATAAATAATTTATGTTATTTAAACCATTTTAATATGGAAATATATATATTACATTAGGTAGTTTAATTTGTATTAATATAATAGTATAGTTGACAACCAAAAAAAAGTATTAATAATGTATTATTAATCGTACTATACAAACATATACTTAAGTATTATATGTTTTACATTTTCATCAGGAATTAATTAAACAATAACACGATTAAATTCTGTTACGAAGAAAAATAATCAATAAATTATAAGAACTTTCGTGCAGAGTATAAACGTACAGAGTTCATAAGAAATATGATTTAATTTTTATCGTATAAGTCTTTAAACAAAATTAGTATAGTTATTAATTTCAAATTTGTAATTAATTATCCAGTTCAGATGTTTCCATACTTAAGAACTAGCCAAGGAGCGGGTCATATACACTTTTTGGGTTAGATTTTCGGGGCATTGAGCCAAGGAAATAAGTTGATTCGTTTTATGATATAAATATAATGTATATACACATAAGTGGCGTATTTTAGGTTTTTCCGTCTATAAGCACTTTACAAATCGCCACCTTTCCCTTCCCATCCCTCCTAAATTTCGTCGCCTTTTCCTCTCCGACCCTCATTGAATGCGTGCATTTTTGTTACTTATGTGTGTACTGGTTCGTACCGTATTGCGTGTGTGTATAATATGTAGGTAGATGTTTAATTTTGAGCGAATGAACACGATTGTTTACGGTTTAACTTGTAATTTTAAATTATATAATATATAATTTGTATAAAAATAATTTTTAAACTCAAAAAATTAGTAAAATTAGATTTCATCAAATCAAAAATACTATTTGTAATTTTATAAAAAAAATTGTTAACATTTTCCACCCTCCAAATGTTAGGCCCGAGCCTAAATGTGTCTTTGCGTATGGATTGATTTTTACATTTTGTTTTAATACAACATTTAAGATTTAAAATAATAATAAATAATACCTACTTTCAATGTTTTCTATTTTATGAATTTATTAGTTATAGATTTTTTATGTTAAATTGTTTTGATTATAATAGGTATATATTTAAATTTGAACACTATAAATTATTTATGATAAGACAAGTGAATGTTAACGAGATTTTTTAAATCTCATTTTTGCACGATGTTCATACGCCAGATTCGGGATCAATATATTTAAAAGTTATTAGATAAAATAATTTTACATTCTGCATATAATGATATATCTATTACAGATACATAATTATTGGTTACAACACGACTCAGCAAAATAGCAGACATTTGTAAATTTTATTAACGATTTATAAACACACATGATTCTCCAAATAAAATTGTTATGTACACGATTCCGCATGGTTTTACTTTTAAATGCAACGTTGCCATACCAAAAAAAAAAAAATTACCAATAAAACATTATATTATTGTAATGTATCTAATATGGTTTTTTGGAGTTGACGACTGCTGTTTTAAAACCAACACTTATTTACACTTTGTACATTTTCAGATTTATCGTACTTTTCATATTCTGACTTGGACCTGTTGTTTATTTTCTTATGATAAGTCTGATAAGACTATAATTATAGATGTATTTTGAAGGAAATTTCATAAGTCTTAATTTGATACTAAAACATTTTTTTTCGTACGACGGCAATCGGCATTATTGTATACTTTCAAATGTTCATAAATTATATTATAATATAATCCACATTAAAAAAAAATAATAATAATAATAATATTAAATTGTATTATAGCAACTTAATATTATTTCATAATAATTAATAGTTAAAAAACGGAAAACTCTAAAAATAATATACGCTTCAAGTATATAATAGAATAACTTAATATATTTATCTATTTTTAAACTATTATTTTATTTGTATACATAATACATATATTTGACACTGCATACTTTTTATTTTTAAATTATAGTACATTTATACATATATTATAAGTTATAATTTATAATAACGAGAGCAAAAAAATATAACGGAAATGTTGTATGAAAAACCAAGCAGAATCATCTACGTACTATATTAAGTTTAAAAAATCTTCACGATACGCAAATTTGCGTAATCGTTCTCCAGACCGTAATTAATACCTACAATTATTTTAAACCGGTAGTAATAGACTAGTAATTGTTATGATAGGGTAACACTGTAATTCATTATGATAAGTGATTAATCTTTTATCATAGTACAAGTCTAGTTGTCTAGTCCGTACACTGTCTGTGCAATGTACACCTTTTATGTTAACATTAAATGAATTATAGATTTTTAAAGCAGCTTTACCGATAAAGTGTAAAAATATTGATATTTTTCGTATTTCGGGCTGACTATCATAACCACTGGCAATCAAATAAATGTTAAACTCTTGAAGCCAATCGGACCAATTTTGACATAAATTTCCATCTAAGGATAGTTGACTCAAATTACCAATGAGACCTGACGACATTGTGTATGTGTTCGTGGACATTTGAACATCAGCGCACGTGGTTTGATGCGGCTCGTTTATTGATTCATCATGTTGTGATCCACATTTATCTGCTTGATCCTTCTTTTTTCGAGTCATGATAAATCAACACCTGACACCATGTTGTATTTTGAATATTGTAAATAAAACACCACTTAACATTTAGTTGTTGTATTTTGAATATTGTAAATAAAACACCACTTAACATTTAGTAAGTTTACTTTATTTAAAATAACATAAAATGTACTTTTACATAAAAGGTGTACATTGCACAGACAGTGTACGGACTAGACAACTAGACTTGTACTATGATAAAACATTAATCACTTATCATAATGAATTACAGTGTTACCCTATCATAACAGTAATGAGCATTGCATGCTTATAACAAGAAAACCAATAATATATCATAATGTGTTTTGTTCATAAGTATATTTATTGGGTTAAAAAACAAATTATTAGGACTTACCTTGTCGAAATAAATTTTTTATTCTTTAATTGTTAAATTAAGTGAGTCAGAAACATCGTTATTACAAAAGTGAACATTTATTCACTTTGAACTAACCAAACTATTGAAGGGTGGGTTTTTAAAAATAATCCGGACATTGATATCTATTGGTATGTGTGATACATTTCTAAATCCAATGTCATTTTCAATTCAAAACGTTCGATTCTTGACATTATCTTATCAAAACGTAAGCGCTTTAATAACTTTGAGAATAATAACATTTTGTAGCGCTGAAACTATAAATTAAACGTGTAAAAATATCTCTATAAACTTGTATTCCTTAGCAAAGTAAAAAAAAACACTATACAGTTACCTACTTCTTCGTACTTAATTCACAAGTCATAAGCATACGATTCACACACCATTGTTGTAAATTCTGAAACAACAACCCCATAATATTTATAGAGTAATTGAAAATTATTTTTAGGATTTTTTATGTTAGAGTACTTGTGGTTAACATCAATCAACAACCTAATATTGTATATATTATATATATATTGATATATTTTGTAGTAATGTAGTACCAAGAGAAATCATTACAATGCAAAAGCGCTAACTGCAACAAATGCAACAATTGTGCATCAAAAAATAAGTTTCGTTGAATAACTTGCATAATATCTTTAATCGTGGTTTTAGCCGTTGTAAGACACAAATGTCACGAAAGATTCATTTAAATATTACATCATATGGCGGGTATCTATCAAGCCGAAAAAACAGCAAATTTCTGTTTCGCGAAAAATGGAAACATTTCCTCGACAAAAGTGATTCGGGCGACACAATGTCCGTATCTCCGGAGACATTTTTGTGTCCGCTCAAAAGGTAAGATTAGGTAAAAAAAATGTATTATAAAAATAGCTAAGCACGATGAATCAAACATTTAACATGTTTATGCAGTGTAATGTACATAGGTACTATAAATTATATCACCCATGTCCCATACATAACCATACATTTAACTATAAAAGTATAAAGTACCTACGTTACTTAACAGGCGTATTTCACAAAGAATTTAGGATGCAAAAAATATATTTTATTTATAACCGGAAATTCAAAAGATTTTCACACGCGACTGCCGACTGTGTAGTAATTTTCTAAATATTAATATCCTGACTTCTGTGCAGCAGGCGGAGGCAGTTTCGACGAAAAAAAATCACAAACGACACAAGTCTGCCATAATTTCTTTCCCAAATTGTTTTTAAAAAAAGCAAGTCCAGCAGGAAGCCGTCAATTATAGTTCACAGACAGTATAAACAACTCACAAACACACAATTCTGTCACGATTTTAAACATTTTAATGTTCAAAATTGAACAACATAGAAAGGAAACCCATTGGTAAAATCAACAAATACCTACATTCTCCTCAAATTTTGATCATTAAATATGCAGGTACTACCTATACATATAGTTTCACAATACAATTTTTGATTTTTAAATATTTTTAGAGCATTGATAACATATTATTCATATAACATTTACGTTTAATAAATTAAACTTTGTTTTTAAATTTTCTAATGCCATTAAAAATACACTTAAATGGTGAGATATACATTTTAAAGTGGATATAAAAAAACTTGAAAAACAAACAATACTGTCAATATAGTACAATAATATAGTTTCGAATAAGATTATCGTATTGTATATCAATGCATTCATTAAGGATATTCTTATTAATTCAATCACATTTAAAATATATTTTACACGTATTATGTCATATAAATAACTTACAAATGGGAAATATTAAAAAATTAATGAAACTGTATAAATTAATGTTATTTAAATATGATGATAAATAAACATAACATTATAATATACGTTGTCAGTATTTAAACGAATGTGCATGGCGTCGTCTACATGTCTGCAAACCATCACCACGACGATCAAAACTCGTTTTAAACATAAATTACTATAAAAAAGCTTTTTGTTGCCCGATCTACCACAATATCGCAACATAAGCAACGGATGTGAAATCATGAGAGAACAATTTTGTACATATATACGAATTTTTACATCTAGATTATTAAGTGATCACGGGAATTAAAATATTTAAAAAAAAGTAATTAAAAACATGTGTGAAAACGTTCTGAATTCCCAAACAAAAACGTGTTTTTGAGAAGTATGCTGTTTTCATAAAAATAATGGACCAAGTCAATAATTCAAAAACTAGATTCGGGAATAACGTAAAATAAACTAATTAAATAATACGATTTCGTTTCAAGTGCGGACGATTCTTGTTTTTTTTCGGTTTACGTCAAATATAATGTATACTTACATATTTTAAAATAATAATAATAATATTATTTATTTAACATTATAATACATTATAGTAATTTCGTCCTTATTTGTATATAGATATAAGGATAATACGTTCTCAAAAAGCCTTCGATTAGATTTGTAATTATTTTCTATGTGTAGGTTAAATGGCTTGATTGAATCCCGTGTTATTTAAAGCGTCAACTTAGAAATGAAGTGTGTAATATATAATACAGTTAGAATATCTAATTCATGTGTGGCTATTAAATGTTAATTAATTTTGGCTCAATCGTTCAATATTTGTCGAGTGAAAAAAAAAATTAATTAAAATGTTCACCTTATGTAACACAATATACGAATATTTAACTCTATTGATAAGGGCTTATCTTGTTCGTTTTTATTTTACGGCTCGTATTATTGTATATATTTGAATGGCCATAATTATTATTATGTTACTAAATATTAGGTATGCGCGTGCAAGCCGTGTGCCCGTGTACATGTTAAGGCGTAAATAAATCGTATCTGAATCCATAATATGAATATTATATTTTATATTATAAAGTTTTATTTACACACACTACTGCATCGTTATGCCGTTGTATACCTATATAATATATTAATATGTATAGATAAATATTATATGATGGCGAAGTCGGTGCGAACTTGCCATCTCGGAACGAGTAGAAAGGTTCCGGCGAATCAGAGTTTTTTTTTTGAAATAAAATATAATAACCCTTTTCTTTTCAACTGGCTTTCTCTGCAGGTCGGTCGTTCGGTAATATTTAAACTAACGCATATAATATTACAATTTATAATATTATATACATACCTACAATAATAATATACACGTGTTTACGTCGTAATATATAGAATATATAGCCATATAGGTGTATCATGATGTATGAGCATCTTGCGAATTTTTTTCGCGTGTGTGCTTCAGACGCACAGTGGGTCAACAAATAACAATAAATTTACAAAACAATCGTGGGGGGCGCTTACAATAATAATAAAAACGTACGCGAGCAGATACAGTTTTAATAGTGAAGGGGTGACCGGGGAACGAAAAAAAATTACTGCGATGGTTTCGGTTAGTGTGTGTGTACTGTCTGTGGGGAAGGGGAGGGAGGGAGTATTTTTTCCACGATTAAAACAACAGCTGCTGTTACAGCCGTCGCCGCCACTCTGTGTGCATATATATATATATATGATTATTATTATTATATATATCAAAATAATATGTGTACGTACGGTTTGAGCTGCGGCGGCGGCAAAGTCGTCACCGGAAACGCGGGGTCGTTCACCCGGTCCGAGCCGCCTTCCTGTGTTCTACATAACACACACACATCATCATCCCATCCATATTCCTTTTTCTTCGGCCCAACCGGATACATACAATATGTGTGCGTGTGTGTGTACGTCGCGGCCGTGTGCCTTATTATTAGCAGAATTACGCGCGCGCCTTCCCTCTATTCTATGCCGCCGCCGGATCGGTCTACCCCCCCACTATCTTTGCAATACAGCGCGTGATACACTGAGAGACGATGCTACTTAGTAATGACTAAACAAATTTAAAATGAAAAAAATCATTTACGTATCGTTCAAAAAATAGTACTTTATTATTATTTTGTCACAAATTTAGGTTTTTGGAGCGTTCGCCGGAGTCACGTAATTAGTGCGATGGGTCCTAATATAGTAAAATATTACCTATATATTTATAAAGAAACTCCCCGCTCGTATTACGATTGTTTATATTGTTATAAATTATTATAATAATAAATCTAACGTCAAATCGTGCCTATATGCAAAATGTGTTATTATAAATGTATAACTTATGAGCTGCAAACGTCGTTGACGTGGAAGACACGTTCTATATTCCAAGATATCTACCGATATCCGGTATTACATGTATTTCATTCTAAAATCTGTTTAAATCAAACGATTGTGTTTACGTACGTTTATTGATAAAAGATTTGTATAAACAAATAAAATTAGAAATTTCGAATAGGTAATGTGTGTTTAACAAATTGCTTTTGAATAGTTCCCTCAATCCAGTTTGTAAATTGAAGGAGGAATCCAAATAAATTGTCATTTAGTATAGGTATTATAATACAGTATACGGTATACGTTTTAGTATTTCGGGGCAGCAACAGCCATGTACATTATTTACATTATTATATTAAATATTATGATAGCAGGGATGTGATCTCGTATAGTTACCGATAATATAATATTTGCGTCGTTACTCGTTCGTTCTACGAAAAAATGGGGACGAAGAATAGTAGAAGAGGCAAAACATCATCCGGAATATATATTATATAATATATTAGCCCAACCGGATACATACAATATGTGTGCGTGTGTGTGTACGTCGCGGCCGTGTGCCTTATTATTAGCAGAATTACGCGCGCGCCTTCCCTCTATTCTATGCCGCCGCCGGATCGGTCTACCCCCCCACTATCTTTGCAATACAGCGCGTGATACACTGAGAGACGATGCTACTTAGTAATGACTAAACAAATTTAAAATGAAAAAAATCATTACGTATCGTTCAAAAAATAGTACTTTATTATTATTTTGTCACAAATTTAGGTTTTTGGAGCGTTCGCCGGAGTCACGTAATTAGTGCGATGGGTCCTAATATAGTAAAATATTACCTATATTTATAAAGAAACTCCCCGCTCGTATTACGATTGTTTATATTGTTATAATTATTATATATATAAATCTAACGTCAAATCGTGCCTATATGCAAAATGTGTTATTATAAATGTATAACTTATGAGCTGCAAACGTCGTTGACGTGGAAGACACGTTCTATATTCCAAGATATCTACCGATATCCGGTATTACATGTATTCATTCTAAAATCTGTTAAATCAAACGATTGTGTTTACGTACGTTTATTGATAAAAGATTGTATAACAAATAAAATTAGAATTTCGAATAGGTAATGTGTGTTTACAAATTGCTTTTGAATAGTTCCCTCAATCCAGTTTGTAAATTGAAGGAGGAATCCAAATAAATTGTCATTTAGTATAGGTATTATAATACAGTATACGGTATACGTTTTAGTATTTCGGGGCAGCAACAGCCATGTACATTATTTACATTATTATATTAAATATTATGATAGCAGGGATGTGATCTCGTATAGTTACCGATAATATAATATTTGCGTCGTTACTCGTTCGTTCTACGAAAAAATGGGGACGAAGAATAGTAGAAGAGGCAAAACATCATCCGGAATATATATTATATAATATATAGCCTAACTATATGCTCGAATAGGAAAATCGATAGGTAAGAAATTATTATTATACAATATACACTATAATATATAAACAGCAGGATAGTCAAAACCCAAATGAATATAATATATACATTATACATACTATATGATATAATTGTGCATGTTTTATAGATGTATTATGTATAATATATTATTCTTGGAGACTCGGACAAAAATCAGTTTTCATAAAACAAAACATAATTATAAAAACGCATCAATTTTGATTAGTTCAAATTACTTTTCATTCCAAGGATACAGGACACGAGTAGTATAGTAAGCCATAAGCTTCAGACTCCATTTTTTACTGACATGAAAAAGTTAAAGCTTAAGTCTTACACTTTATAGTACAACCACAATATAATCTGCCTGTAATTTTCAGGATAGTTTTTATTAAACTAATTTATTAATTTATTTTTTTATAAATTGATTGTATGTATGTTTTATATAAAATATTATAAATTAATTTTGATGTATGGGGCCTGATATGGCGTGTTTGTTGGCCGCAGTCACTAATATGTGATGCAATTAAGCATCGTCCATCGCCAGCTCCAGGATGGGTGATCTCCCGGGATTTTAGCGACGAAACCTCGCCCCACATACACAAGTTTTGCTCAAACCCAACAATAACCTCCCCCCCAATAAAACGCTAATGGTCATAGTTGCCGATGCTTTAAACTAATAGTAAAAAAAAATTCTATATTATTTAGTAATAAATGTTATATTACTTTTCTAAAAAGGTAGGTACAAATTCTACATTTGATACGATTATGAATTAATAACAATAATCAGTTACGATTACGCCCTTACGCCTGTAGAAGATACTGATGCTCTGTTTTCCAATTAAACGCATCTTCTATTTACAGCGGAATCGTTCTTTTCAACACGGAAATCACACTACGTTCAAGCGCGATTATCTCTTTTAGAAATCGCAATTTTATCGATAATCATTACAAGTATTTTTCATTATTCATTTTTTTTGTAATTTTTTTTCGTTAGAGCTAATTCATATTTTGTATTTAACTTTTCTTGTTTATTAAACTCTTCATTGTCCTTAAATTTTTGCTCCACTTGCTGGATTTGGACAATATAATTGAATAAATCCATTTTCTGTAAAATGTATTTATTTGTAATATATTAGTACATTAATACGTATAGCACCTATTATCACTTTATATTATACTATGAAATATGTAACAGACTAAATGTTTTTAATTCGTAATGTTTTATTTAATAATTTTTAATTTGCGATCAATATTTATCTCACCAAATTGAGTAGGTATTAATAAAATATTTTTTTAAATATATACAAGGTAATTGTTTGTGTAAGTCCACAACTACGGGTTATAATTTCCCTGGAAATAACAGGGAGATTGGATTTACTATAATCGGAATAATTCTGCTTTAACTATTTCGTGATCGTATAAAAATGGAACCAAAAGCCACATATATCGCTAAATATTACTAAATTAGAACTAATATAGTATTATGTATTCATGTGCGTGCGTGTTTTTTAGATTTTACAAAATAAAGATCGATATTGAAGACAACTTACGGCTAAAGCTGCTACGGGTTTTATCGTTATTTCTATATAGGGGTGTTCGGTTAAAGAGAGCAAGACATACCTAAAGACTTGAACAAAAATAGGCGAAACGACCATCCTGCGGTCGGTCACGTGTTCAGTAATGATGTCTTATTGAGTATTTGGGCCGTTTATCATCTGACTTTGCTGTATAAGCAGTAAGCACCCAGTAGTCAATAAATATGATAATTGTACGTATAAACGTATGGTGTATACAATAATAATTATAAATATTACACATTTATAATGTATGTGCGTATTATACTTCTACTAAACAAAAAAAAAAGTGTATAAATAAAAAAAAATATTTTATATTTTAAACATGCATTGATTAGCACATACAACTAAATAAGTCTATAAATAAATTGCATTAAATATAGGATAGGTGAATCAAAAAAAAAAAAAAAAAATTAATAATAATATGGGTCAGTGTAGGAAAAAATGACGGGTAATACCTAATGAAGTCAACCGAGTCCCACGTCCAATGACATCATCACGACGAATCCCACGATACAACACCAACTGGCCAGCTTCCCGTTGCCACTGTAACAAAATTAAACACGGCGATTCGATTAAATGGCAACGTGTGTCCGACAAATGACAATGATCGTTTTTGTTGCTCCGGTTTTTCGAACAAGAATATGTTCTAGTGTGAATATAATAATATAATATGTTCGCCAAAAATTAACCCTCTGTGCACGCCGAATCCGGCGGCCAGTTCAAAGACGATTGTTAAAGTTAAAATATGTTTCTGGCAGCTCTGCAGTAGAATTATAAGGGATTTGGCAATAGATGTTCTCCCGGTAAAAAATTAAAAATTACATTTTTTTTAAATTACTTTTATTGAATGTTGATATTCCTGAACTTGGTTCTACTCCGGTCTTACGGTCAAGGCACATAGAAATAACAAATGAATATGTAACCACAGAAAACAAAAATCAAAATGTATCTCTTTACGACGAAACAGATCAACTGCAGTAATATAGAGAGCGTTAGAATGGTTTTAAAAAAGTTTTCGGGGACCGAATATATATGTTAACATTAATTATACAGAGTTTTGTCATAAAGTATACCTAAATCATTATTAAATAATACATTTCTGAATTTGTCAATTATTGCATAAGCAATAAGGACACATACGTATAACTGAAATGATATAAGCGGTATTATGTATTATAATATGATAGTAAAACACGGTATTATATATTTATATTATATTATTATATACAACACTATTTACCAAACATGCTACACCCTTTATTCTTCTTATGACTATGTATTTATTCTAATTATGATATTTTTAACTTTTAAAAATACTTAATAAAGATCGTATTTTAAAATACTTTTTACATCATTTAAGAAGTATCTATCTAAAAAAGGTACCCTCCTTTTCCAATATACATTTTGAAGCAGTCAGTCTAGATGATTTTTTTGAAAATATTTATGAATATACATCTTAATTCAACAAGTAATTTCTGAATTACTAATATTTATAAGTACTGAGTCTATAATTGTAGTGGCTTAGAAAATATTGAGGAATGAGGTATATATATTTTTAGCATAAGGTTATGGATTATACAAAACTATTTTTAAGGATTATTATCCTTAAAAACGTTAAGTTTTACAACTTGGAATACTAGTTCAAATTTTGTTTACATAACAGATATCAAAAAACAGGTATCTGCTTAAGGATTTGCAGAAATAAGTGTGATGTATATCACTTCAAAAAGGGAATTTCCATCATCACGGGATTACAGGGCCCTCGTTCCTTCAATGGAATAAAAAATCTAAGTATTTGAAAATACTAGTAATACAAGTAGGTTTATAAGTTAAACGATCATAGACGTTAAGTAAACATAAACATTTTAAGAACTAAAATTTTAATAAATGAAAAGGATAATAGGGGGCGAGCAAATGAGCAATGAACATGATAATAATACACACAATTTTTATTAACGACGTAATATTGGTACTGTTATTGTAGTTTCCTATTTCGGAAAGCGAGTAAGCCGCTGCAGCTGCGTGAGCGCAGCGGGATGATCCGGTGATCGAGGGATGTTAAGGTAGATATTGTGTTTTTAATATATTACAAAAAACGTGTATACAACAAAAAACAAAAGGACCTAATAGATACAGCGACAAGACGGGTACGTCACACGTGTTATTTAAACAATAATCGTTTCCGATCGTTTCTGCAGTACTGCAGTTGTAATTTATCGTTGCGATGTTGTGCTAAGATTTTGGTGACGAAACGTCATATCGTCGCGTCGTTTCGGACAATTAAAAATAAGATGCGGGAGGCGGAGGCGGCGGCGGCGTCGGAAGCGACAGCCTCCGCGTTTCGGTTACAAGGCCGCGGCGGCCGGACGAAGTATCGATGATAATAATAATAATAATAATATGACGGCGCGGCGGCCCATTCATGACGAACGTCGGCTCGCGTTAAACGCCATAGTAGGCAATAGAGGTCGCGATAGTCGACGCCGCCGCCGCCGTCGCCGCCACCACGCGATCGCTCGCTCGCTCTCACTAACGACCAAAGGAATCGTCTAATTGTGTGCGTGAGTGTGTGTGTGTGTGTGTGTGTAGCGTAGTTGTACTGCTGCATTCCTGGCGTCAAAGGAGATTGCATATAGAGATTTTACAGTTATATGACCCCCAGAGAGTGAGAAACCATTGATATTATATTATATACGTGCGCGGCGGCGCGTATAATATTATAGTATAATAATAATAATACTATAATACCTATAATATTATAATAATGTTGTACCTATTATAGGTAGGTATGCATCGCACACGCGACACATACCTGCACACCACACCGGTACGGAGTGGGTGTGAGTACATTTAATAATAATAATAATAATAATAATAAGATAGTTCCTCCTATTTTATAATATTAATAACAATATTGTGTATTATAATAACGACGCAAGTAAAGCGCGCGGGGGTGTCGTCTGCTGCGAGGGGAGGAGGGCGCAGCCAGGTATGATACGCGGCGAGTCGGATGCATGAGTGGGCGGTGAGCGGTGGGCGGGCGGGCGGGCGTATGATTATTTTAGCGTATAGTTGTCGCGTCGCTGCAGTGACGTAGTTTGACGCCCGTGTGCACTACATAATTTTATATACCTGGAATTCGACTCCGGTATGATGTCGTTGACGACCACGTAAATCATCGCACCCGCAGCGAACGCCAGGGCGTAAGGCAACAGCGGCTTGATCAACGAAACGGCGAATATGCCCACGAGTCCGGCGATCGGCTCCACCATGCCGCTGAGTTGCCCGTACCTGTGAAAAAAAAATATATAATATATACGTACAGGTCACACAATCAAAACAATGTTATGTTAATGTATGAAACATTATAGATGACAAGAGTCGTCTCGTATAGGCGCGAGACTCGAGATTGACTGGTGGCAGACAACAGTATTGTACCCCCACCCTCCGAACACAAAAGCTCTGATTTTATGTGCTACAAAATAAACACTTTAAGAACAAGCACACACACGAGCGCGCGTGCATATAAAGGTATGTGCCATAAACTGATTTAACACCCCATGAGTTTGATAATAGGTCAATTAACTTTATAATACCGACCCTCGGACGTTACTCGTAAGAAAAGGTAATTTGCTGCGTCGCGCGTAGACGGATAAAATAAATTGATATAGGGCGATTGGGGAGTAGGAGACGATTTATTTTATTTGCAAATCGAGGGTATGGAGTATGTATAGGCTAACGCGTAAATAGCCTACGTTTTGTATAGGTACTAACGTACAACGTTCACTCCCACATCACTCTGCAGGAATATACAGTATACAGGGTTAAATATTTGATAAGAAACGGAAACAGTAAACATCCGAAAAAAAAAAGGCTGAAAAGGCATGCAAAACGTTTCGTAGCACTGTGAAATTTATAAATACGAAAATATTTGATACACGGATGTTACCTATTGTTAGTTTTTTATACGTTTACAACACAGTACGAATTCCCCACTATAGTCTGTAACTTAAAGTTAACAATAACAGTTTTAATAAATTCTTTTTTAATTTTGCGTATTAAGACTAGACGGTTGTTATTAATTATTCACGTAATCTGGTAATTATACAATACCTATATAATACCGATCTATCGAACTTATAAATTATTAATGACATGTAATTCAGATCATTCAGTAATAACGTATTACATATACACACGAATATAGGTAGGTACTGCTAATATATACTTATATTATATATTATAACAGAGCAATGAACTTCCTTAACTGTTACCTAATCAGCAGTCTATACTATATACTACACTGATATTATTGTGTTTTTTCATTCGTTGTTCGTACAACAGAAATATTATTTTAATTCATAAATCTTTTGATACAACAAAATGTGTTTAATATATAAGTATATTGTAAATAACGTATTAGTATATTTTTTTTAACGGTTTTTAATTGGACCATATACCAATAGTAAAATATCACGAATATTTTTCTACTTGGGATAATATTATAATGCAACACTAAAAGTTAAGAAAAAAAAGAAAAGAAAAACTATTAAATTTGTAACAGTCTTTTTATATTTATCAATGATCAATAAAAAAAAATTAAACAATCAAATAAAATCATTCATACTCTTAAAAAATACAGTTATACGTTATATAATATTGTCCTTATATATTACTTTTTTTTGTATAGTTACATAAAAAGATTAAATCGAGATTAATTTCGCTGTATAGACGTTATAATATAAACATATTATGTTTTGTGAAACAAAATTGAGTATATCTATTTCAACTAAAAAATCGACATTTCTGTCATAGCCAAAACCAGATAAAAATGGTTCCTTTTTTGTCCAATCAGATAACTGTCCTTTCTGTTTTGGCCCAAGGGGCCAATTCTTGAACAACATCCGTAGTTCCGTATATGAATGTCATTTGAATTTATATGGGATTCGTATATAAGAATCCCGTTTAAATATGGGCCTCCAAAACAAATTTAACGATCTTATTATACACACAAACTTTCTCGACATGAATTTATAAAATGTACAAAATACATTCGGAAAAACAATTTGAAATAAACTAACGATTTGCTTTATTTATTAATAAAATTAACATAATTTTAAACTTGTATCAGTTATATGCTTGTCTATAACTGCTATTAGAATTTAGATTTATATATTATAATTATATATTAGATTTATAAATATAAAACTAAAAATATTATAATGCAGTATTCGAGCAATTTGTACAACGTATCCTCATTACTTTCATACGTTTAAAATAAATATTTTTCAATAATGTCTAAGTATTTGGTGGTCTTATAAGCGTTAAAATAGCTGAAATTAAGTAACGAATTACAAAGGCGTATTTCTCCTCATAGAGGGTGATGTAGTCTTTAAATTTTACCAATTCAAATAGAAATATTGTCATAAAGGCAATTGCATAATAATATAACATGAAGAATGTATTATCAAAAGTTATACATTTTTTTGATCAAATGAGACATTTCATAGTAAAATGATATCGAATTATTAAGAGATATTACAACGATAAGCTGAAAATTCAATATTATCTAACATCATATTATCACAAGCGAGTATATAATATACAAACTGAATAGTATCGCTATATGTGATCTGTACAGTGTCAAAAGAGAAAATCGGATCAATCTTTTTTCTTTCACATACATCAACTATTTGATTTATGCTATCACCGTGGTATTTGTAGCAGCGATATATCAGACGGAAATCCGGATTTCCATAAACGCTACTTGTAGAATGTGTTCATTTTCCCGGTAGAGAACGAACCGCGCCTTGTAATTAGTGTGGTAATTTTCGAACATTAGAATTATAACGGTTTTATAATAAATAATATATTATATATTATATACATTAAATTTATTATTATGATGTATTTTTAATGGTCTATAAAACTCGACTGCCGATTTCTTTGGGCGGCCGAGGATTTGCGTCGACGAGCATGACGGCGACGAAGAAAAAACTACACATTACATACGTACTATAAGTCTATAAACGCGCGTGTATATAAAGTAGAAAATGTATGACCATAATGTAATAATAGGCATACTGGTTGACCGGCGATTCGAAGAATTCGATCTTCAGGTAGTCGAATTTGAGCGGAGGGGGCATTTTTAAAGGATAAAGCACTTACCAAAAGCTTTTCCATTTCGAACATCCGGCTGCTTGCAAGGGTAAGCTGACAGCCAATCCTTCCGGAAAATTTTGTATGCCAATTCCCATGGCCAAATTTCTGAAACAATATATACGGTTCACATTAACATTTAATTTAAATAATTACAAAATTATTATAATTTTTGCAGTCAGTTGTGTCAGAGTGCATTTCACTGGTGGGGTAAAATATAGAAACAAAATATGATATAATGTCTGTAAAACGAAATATGATGAAATAGCTTATATAGATAACGGTTTATTCTTTAAATGTCTAAGACCCCACCTATAACCTCCCCCCCCCCCCAAATAAAATTGTTAGACTGCTATAAGTCAACCACGCAAGACACGAAAATGTATTCAGCGACCCTGCAGTTGGGGCTATAGGGGCGTAAGGCTGTACATTATACAAACAGTGGCCTTATAAGTTTTGATGGTTCAGGGGGAATTTTTCTTTAGCCCTTATACTCATTCCCCATTTAGAAGCACGTAAGTATACTACGTATATAATATGCCATACAGTACTTCAACAGAAGGATCGTATTTGTGTTACAACATTAAGTATATGTGTTCGTACAAAACGAATTTTATCCATCCAGTATTTGTGTACGCGTCGAAGAAAGCACGAAAAAGGGACGCAGACATTTCTATGCAGCAGTTTTTACTTTTCGGCGTTCTTGACAATATTCACTCATCATTTTGGCTGCAAATAATGCATCAACCATAATAATGTCACTCGATAATTAATAATAGTACGACATACAATATGCCGGGTTGCAAGAACAATATTGATTCATTCAATGATTCACTACAATTTAATGGACCAATCGCATGGGTTACTAAATCGTGATCCAGGGACCATTAGCTCACTACTGATTCATTCAATGCCTAGCGGTTATAATATTGAAACATACTGTGTTAGACCGTTATTTACAATCCTTATCGTTTCGGCACACAAATGAGTACCCTACAAAATGGGTGTACAGTATTTGATATAGAAACGGAAAAATATCGAAAAAGCATGTCATACAATATAATATGTTATGTACCTACATTTTAACGATATCGTTATGACGGTGGCGCTGCGTACGGCCTACGTCTATAATACAGAAGACGGGGTACCGGGTTGTGGGCGCGTGAGTGCGCGTACGGCGTACACACGATCGTGAGCGCAGCGTATATAGCATAATATATAGCGGAATGGAACCGAGACGTGTACAGCTATTCGGAGAATGCGCGGAATGCGACGGATAAAAATCTCGTTGCCCCGGTTCAACGTGCCCACCGCCGACGACCGTTCTCCAGACGCAAACACGCGTATTATATATATATATAATAATAATAATAATATACGTACAATATACGATAGTGTATACACAATATGCGTCGTGTATTTCTACCAACACGTTTTTTTTCTTTCCTTTTTTATTTTTTTCTATGGAAGAGCTTAACGGCCGTTTCACGAGTAGGAGGGTGATAGGGTCGGTGGTGCCGAGTAACCCCTCGGGGGAATCGAAAGACGTACACACATTTTATATTATACGACACATGTATACGCATATACATTTATATTATTATGTATAATATGAATGAATGAATCAGAAAATATTCATTGAAATGCGCACTGCCACCAACCGTCGCGCTCATGTGACGGCATGATAATAAATAATAATGGTTTAGTATTATAATATAGTCTGGAGGGAAGAAACGAAAACCCTTCGACTCGGGGCAAAACGCAGCGACGGTTAGATTATACTTCGCAGGGACCGCGGAGTACAGACACATATTTGGAGTGTACGCTCGTCGTTTCTGGAATAATAATAATAATATTAAATATATTATTATTATCGTCTCCAGTGAGGGGGGGGGAGTGGTCGCCGTCTTCGTCGGCGGTGAACTGGGCCGCCGCAAAGTGCGCCGCACGCGCGCGTGTGTGTGTGACACACGTCCGTGTAATAATAACGGGTCGAGGACGCGGCGGCGGTGTTGGCGATGCGCGGAGACGATCATGGCGAGTAAGTGGCGGCGGCAGCGTTCGAGTGAATGAACCGCGTGCGTGCGCATGTGAGAATATTATGTACTCTCGAGTCTTGGGGCGATTGATGTGTGTGTGTTCAACTTGTAACGCCGGAATGTCGAGAAAAGAAAATAACGAAGAAAAAATAAACTCACATGAAATGATTATGATGATAATGACAGTGATAACCATTCACCTCGAGATATTACGCGCGCACTGACATTTATGCTTGCAAATCAGTGATCACTGATCACCGTTTATTGATAATAAAAAAGAATTCTTTCAGTTGCATAACTGTACGTATTTAGTAGGTACACTAAGCATGCACGGGTCTGATGTAGTCATGTAGAAAAAAATCGAAGGACTCCTGGAAGGTGCCATAGCAGCATTGTGAAATTCTAGACAATTCTAAATATTTTGTTGGTTGTTCTCGTTCAGAACACAGAGCGTGATCGGACGCAATTCTCGTCCCTCGAGATAACTGGGAGAATGATGGTTTGACGTTTGACTGTCATCGCCTTTCAGACTTTCTGTCACGTACGTACATACATACATAATGCGTACGCGGTCGGCCGGACAAGCGACCACTTGGGTTTTATTAAATTTGTGATTTATGAAAGGAAAAAAACATTTGGCATTATTGCAGTTTTTCAAATATTTTTCGATACAAATAATATTCGTTTTTTTTAACGTCGAATAATACGCCTCAAACGAAGTTTTGTTCTATTGTTCTGTATAACAACTTGATCTGTATGAACATTTCCTCGATACCCTCTACTGCGTTTGTAAGTGGTTTATAATAAATATCAATTTACATTAAAATCAATATATATATGTATATTTTAATACGAATTTCAAATTCAATTTTTTAAATTACATTTGTCTAATAATTATCATCTTATTCTTTAATTAATTGAAAATATCTCATTCAATATTAAAAACGACCAAATATTAAGAAACAGTCGTGCAGCATACTTGTTCTTGGACAATTTTTAGAATGATTGAATACATTTTTCATGACTATTATCATCCAATGTATTTTTGGGGATGCTATGCAAATATTTGGGAGCTTATACCCCTCTTCACCCCATCCCATCACATGGGGAAATGTTTGCTCGTGGACGTAACATGCATCACTGATATATTTTACATTAGTGTTATTACTTATTACTACTATAACTGTGACTGTAGATTCGAAGGCAAATTTTCATTTAAGTCAAAGAGTCACACGCGTCACACGCGTCGCACGAGTAAACGAACAAGTAATAGTCTTCAAAAGAAGTCATTCAGTTACTTTTCACCGGAGATTTCAGAACACTCTTCCGATTAATAATAAATAATATATTATTGACGGTTAATCGAGCATTTGACAAGCCAATCAGATGTAACATGAACCCAACGACCTGTGTACAGTTTAATAGTTGTTTAATCACATTTATACGCTACCAGTCGTGGTAATCTATCTCATTTTTGGTGATAAAAAATTGTATGTTTTTAAATGTATATTGCTTGTAGTCGAGCAAGCTGTAATAATTATGATTTAATTCTAAAGAAGTTTTGATTATAAAATAAGGCTTATGTATTTTTATATTAAATTATGACTATATTACAATATACTATAACACAGTACAATAAACATGTAATGAATTCTAAAAAAAATTAATTTAGAAAATGTAAATGAAACCAAAGTATTTGAATACGCCATGGTTTGTTCCATGCGTGGAGCACAGCAAAAACAAGTTCTCTATAAAATCTCAAATCTGTCATAAATGATTGGAAAGTGGTTTAAATTTTAAGAGCTATAACAATTATAATTATTATAAATTATAATAAGGAATATTAATATAATATATGTTATGCAAATTAAATTAAATACAAATTTCTTGGGAATTGTATGTTCTTTTTTATCATACTACACATTATGCATAGATTTAGAATGTTTAGATACACATTACAGTATTACACTTCCATTAATAATTTTAGCAATATTTTACAAAAATATCGTTTATAGTCCCTCGAAATATTAGTTTATAGTTATTACTATAGGTATATATTACTTATAGTCATAAATATTTATAATAACTGATATTTTAGCTTTACAATCAATACGATAGATTTCCGTCACATTGTTTTGCCTATACCCATTACCTATACATTATATTCCACGTGGGAGAGATATACTTAGGCGAGACGACATCTTTTGAATCCATATTACACTATAAAACACGTATTTATATTTTACGGATAGTATAATAACAAAATCGTTATCGTTGAAACGTCAGAAAATAAAATATATTGTTTTTATCCGTGATTCCATCGAATTTTTAATAATTTGTACTATGGGTACCTACTATAAGGTGAAATCATTTCTGTCACGTCCGATGTTTGAATATTTCTTTTCCACGGAACTTTTTTTCCAAAGAACTGACTTAATTCGTGACTATAATTGTAATAACGAATGAAAACAAGTAAAAGAAAAAATGCTTATGAAATGTCACGTCCGGCATATACTATATATATGCGGCCTGAGACTAGATTTGTTTGAGAATACCGTTAACAATCCTATAACAAAAATTAATAATAATAACGCAACCAGTTTGCATTTAATGAAAAACAAAATAGAAGTGAAATCATTTTTTAATATATATAAACGATGTGTGGCGATAAAATATTCACATAACGAGATAAATGAATGTATACTACAGGGAGGGCAACCGTATTGTCCCGTATTGACTAAACGAAAAACTACGCAGGAAAAAAACTTTACCGACTCTACGTCATCACGAAATGTAAACACGAAAAATATATCATTATATCTACATTTTAAGCATAGATTTGTATGAGTACCATTATTTGTCATTGACGCATGTTTAGGATTAAAATTGAGAGAAATATATAATATTTGTAATTTATAATTTATAGGTTGAACTGCAGTCTTTGAGCACCATAATATTAATTATATAGACTCTGCAATGAAGAGGTCTCCGCGTCCGGTCTCATTTCTATACAAAGATTTTTTATTTTATCCAAAACTTTATATAGATGGAATATTATAGGATTTCAAACTCTCATAAATAATCGTGTTTATGTTATATTAAATAATATACGCATAGCTTATTATGTAAATCATTTTTCTTATTAACCGTTTTTCTTAAATCTTTAAAACGACCATTTACTAATGTAAAAATGTCTTAATAGTTATCTGCAGACTTTATATACACCATATAATATAAGAAAGGTATAACTCCTCACCTTTATTATATAACAAAAAAAAATAGGCAATTAAATCTTATGCCTATAAACACATTTTAAGATATTAATCCTGAAAATCAAATGGTATATGAGAAAACGTTCGATTCATAGAACCGACAGCAGGGAAATAGAGTAAATAGAATCAAAACTCTATTTAGAGCACGCTTCAAGCATTTGATTTTTAAGGGGTTTAATAAAGGCAATTTCAACAAAATAAACATTTTGAATTTTAAATTAATTAAATAGAAATTTGTAATTTAAAAGTAACTTATAAGTGGTCGTTTTCACATGTAAGAAAAACAATTGATTGCAGTTTTCAATAATACTACCACTAAAACTTCGGATTTTATTTAATAACAAATAACAATAATAGCAATTAGGTTTTTTGACGTATTTTGTAATTTGCAGGGAATAAACATTCTTAGGAGAATGACCATGATTCGTTAGTAGTCTCCATCATTGATAGTTGATGCGAAATTACAAAATTATATATAGTAAAAAGGTTTTGCGAGGGAAAGAACCGAAAAGACTTAGGTTACAGACTACAGCTAATATAAGAAACCAAATTTTCGCCTTACGAAAAAAAAATTTTTATAGTGCAATATTGATTTTAAATAATTTAAAATATTTAAAATATTGGATTTCGAGAAACGATAATGACTTCTTGAATAAATGGTATCGCAAAAATAATAAACGATATTGCACGGTAAACGTTTTCCTATTTTTATAGTGACAATTTTATTTGTTTATCAGTATCGTGATGGCGAAAGTTCCAAAACTTCCCAGGCCTGCAGTGTCATTTTGTATATATATGTAATTCAAAAGCTCACTCACCCTAGGGTTACAGCTGTAACCGATAAATTATAAACGACCGGCTAAATTTACATCGTGCGCGTTATGAAAACACACGTCAAGGCGTCGAGTCATTATTAAGAGGATGCCCACGCATGTCTCTGTTATATAATCATAGATTCAACATGGCGAATTTTCATTCAGCAATTCCAATTTTGTGGTGCTAGTTTTAATAATTGATCTATTATTAAACTTATTTCTAAGAACACTATCCGCTGTTTTGTTGCGTCAGTTTTTCGTCATATTATAATTTTAAAGCGAGATATGAGCATTTTTTAATTGTGATACCTCACATACTCAGACCCTTTTAGTAACCACCACGATTTAAGAAAATATGGTTGCACAACGACCCAAAAAATGAAAAATGTTATCACACGGCATACGGTTTGAATCGAAAAGTCACGTGATCTACGGGTGCTACTCATGTGTTAAACGTAGCTGGATTTTATTTTATATTTTTTATGTATATCTAATACCAACTGCAGTAGGTTTTTTTCAGAGTGACTATGACAACATTCCTTAATGGTTTGCTTAAGAATGACGATCAAGGAGTAGTGTAGGTACTATAAAATAATAGAGTGGCAATTCGACAATACTCAATTGGGAAATTCCATATAAAAGGTAAAATACACTATAAAACAACAGTAATATACGTTCAAGTCCGTCAGCATTGCGCCGCCGTGCCGAATGTCGATGCACTCCTCAGTTCGCTGCAGTAGCGCAGTGCTGCAAAACGCGACACACACGGCCGTCCACGTACTATAGCACGGACAAGTTGACGGATATTATAATCTACAATATAGATAGTAGACGTGTAGGTATACAGTTACAGAGCTAGGTAGCTACGAGCTACCATCCGAGAGCAACTCTCTATACATAAATCACACGGACATACCGCTAACAAGAGTGGAGCGTTGTTTCGTACACTGTGTATAAGAATATAATAAAATGATGATAATACTGCAACCCACATACACGGTCGCGCGGCTTTCGCTTTTTCGTTCTTTTAGTCGGCTGCGCGACGATCGTTGTTCCCGGTTATGTTAGCCTGCAGTGTTGATACCAATGTGTCGATATAACAATGAATAAGAACGGTGAGCTTTTTTAACAGTTTGCGAGCATTATTAACACAAGTCGACTTGTAACGTCGCCCTGTGCGTCGATTTCAAATAATTAATGTGCAAGAGGTTAAAAGTTTCTCGAAAACGCAGACTTTTAATTGCATGTCGGGCGACGGGGACGCGCGGTGGCCCCACCGCTTACACAACAACAATACTGTAGTATATTCTGTGCCCGGGTCATAATGTAACTACTTATAATGGTTATAGACGGCGTGTACATACGAATATACGATTTAGATAATGTCAAATTTCGGCATAATATGGTTCATTGAACTATCTAGGCGCTCTACAATATCGTCCGAACACTGATAAACACACCAAATTAGGAACACAGACCCAAGTTCGTGTGCGCGCTGATAACGAGCTGCAACATTATTCCGTTTCATTTTTTTTCCTCACAACACACAACAAAACCAAAAAATCAAAACGAGACCGTATGTTATACATTTTATATATTTATTACTCATAATATTATTACAATGTATAAAAGCGATAATATTGTTCTGTCACACTCCCGCGATTGTTTAATGATAGTATACTAATATAATAATTATATTAATATACTAATATACTAATATTAATATGTAAACAGTCACCGATAAACCGGCTAAATTGTTGTTTTTCGTTTGTATATTATTATTATTGTTAGGTTATATATTATTATTTGGTTTTCTACAGGATCGAAGAATTGCGTAGTCTCGTGAGGAAAAAAGTAACGAAGACTGCAGCAGCGAGGAGAGGAAGGAAATAAAGACGATAAAATTCGACAAAACAACCGAAAACGTACATATGCCACAATTTGTATAGGTACATATTATTATTATTATTATACCGACGACTCCAAAATATGTGATGCTTTTATAAATACTCATATTATACAATATTGTTATTATGTTTTATTTTACATGCGTGACGACGGAGACCGGATGCAATTTTAAGAAAAGAAACAGTGTTATGTAGTGCAGTGTGTCACAAAAATACCGACACTCTTCTGGTCCACAGAAACCTACGCATAATGAAATGATTTAGTATTTCTTAACCATATCTACAGCATATGCTGTATTGTAAAAGACGCAATAAAGTTTTTTTTTGCTCCGTATTATATATATCTATTAGGTATAATACATAGGGTGTTACCAATGGGTATCCTCTCTAATCACGCGATTCATGTTAACCTTGTCACTTATCTCACATTTACTTATTGTACTCATTGTATAGATTGTACATTTTTAAAATAAATGAAAAAAAAAGTTTTTCTGAAGTGCGTATAATTAATTGTGAAAAGTGCATTGTCTATAATAATTAATAGTCCCACTCTATAATTCGACCAAAACAACTTAATGTGTTAATCTATGTATTATACTATTATTTATATATTTAATTAGCTGTGTCAACATACTTAAATGTTTTTACAAACATGTTTAGGAATTATTTTTCTTGTCTGGAAATCCATAATTAATAAATAATAATAATTATTATTATTCTAGTCCCCTAAAAATAAATATCTATTTGCTATGATGATGTCGGTCGTAAACCATCGAGACAGAAAATGTGATGTTGTTTAAAAAAAATTTAAAAAATATGAATTATACAATAATTGTAGCCGTGATGATAATAACAAGTAGACAAAATGTGGTTATCAATTTATAATTTATCATGTAATATTATTAGTGCGCAATGTTTTAAATGTTTTTGGTCAGAGACTTCTATACTACACTAGATAAGGAACTCCTATATAATTTACATTGTTATCAAGTGAAGCTCAGCTGCGGACAGCCGCGATTTTGTCGGCTGGCAAAACATTTCATTCATTATACAAAATGTATTAGAAAAATAACATCGTTTTTAATGGTAAAATAAAATAGTAAATGTAAAATGATTTACATAAATTATTTTATTTTTTATTTAAAACAACAGGTTTATAAATAATAAAATACAATACAAGATAAATCATAATTAACCTTATTTACCATACAATTGCCAACCGACCTTGAGGCTTCAATTCTTGGTGGGAGTTTGCTATCTATATCTATATAGTACTATAGAAATCTGTGGTTTTTGTTTCGATAGAAATATAATGTACGTTGCTGAGTGTAAAATAGTTTCCGGACATACCTACATAATAATATAATTTTACAATACACATATAAAATTATATTGTATCGACTATCGATAATGAATTTATGAATGATGTACGATATATAAATCGCTGGAAACTAGATAAATATCGAAATGGGAAATACTTTAATGTGCGCTGCACAATTGTTTTGCTACAGTCTGATTTGTACTCGCAACAATTATTTTAATTATTACACTAATATTCAAACAATAATAATTATTTGTAGGCCCTGTGTGTATATATATAAAAGATTTAACTTGTAATTTAAAGAATTTGTAAGTTGTAATAAAAAAGTTAATGACCATCGGGCAGAGGCTAAATAAAAAATAAAAAATAAATAATAATTATCTTTCAATGTTTAAGAAGCTGAAATGTTAAATGTCAATAAAAAACATTAATAATAGTACTCGGTAGTTCGGCACGTATATTTATTAATGAATTTTGTTCAAATATAAACAACACAGGAAATTAGATAAAATGTAGATATCCGTTTTAGTTCAATATTTCAATGGTAATTCAAAGAGAATTTTACTATTGAGAATGTCTGATGT
Source organism: Sitobion miscanthi (assembly GCA_008086715.1). Lineage (NCBI taxonomy): Eukaryota > Metazoa > Arthropoda > Insecta > Hemiptera > Aphididae > Sitobion > Sitobion miscanthi. Next base: position 2,859,345 of record CM017805.1, read on the forward strand.
CAACATTGTTAATTGTTAATAGAAGTAAAATAAATCAATAGTGACTAATGGATAATGATAATGACACATGTTAAGTTAAGAGGATGTCAACGAGCTATTTGTTTTCTCTCTCTGACCCACGCGCAACACAGACATAACGCATTTACCTATACAAAATCATTTTATTATGTTTTTAAGTAATCTTACCCATTCTAAAAACGATAGTGAATAATATTTTTGAGGGTATGACATATCAATTTGGCTAATTATTGTCTCAAAACAATTTAAACATCATTTAAATTTACAAAATTTTTTATTTTGATAGTCGAATATAAAGTCGAATAACAATAAAATATAAAATCGATGTCATACCCTCAAAAATATTATCCTCTATAATTTTTGTAATAGTTGATTTTAACTCTAAGATCACTCGAAAATCATAAAAAAAAAACGATTTTAGGTGAAAGCGTTGTAGTATGTTGCACCCTTGTGGATCTAAGAGAGAAAACAAATACTTCGTTGACATCCTCATAAGTATTTAGGTATTCTGATGTTCAAATCAATTCCTCGTAAATTGTAATTCCCAGTAAAAATATAACTTAAAATATTTATATATAATTGAACCCAACCTATGACCTTGAGTCCTACAGTTCAATGTAACACATAATATGGACATCGGAGCAATTGATAGGTAGTTGTGGTTTTTTTCTAGTAGAAAAATTAATATAATTCGTACTAAAAATTAAAAATCCTCAGTAATTTTAAAAATAATCGAGAAAAATGGGAATTTTCACACAAAACCAGTTATCAACAAATTTGATATTCTTATTATTTTTTTATAGGTAATTAATACTGAAACTAAAAAATATGTAAACATGATTTATTTTATAGACATTTTATGTTCAAATTCGGATTAAATTAGTCATTAAAAGAAAAATAACAATTTTAACCATTTAGTATTACCTATATTGTCATTCAAAAATATTTTTTTTTTGTGAAGATTTTAAACTTTTACTTAGGTATTTTATAACACCTTAACACCATTAAATATTCAAAACACTTAGATTAATTATATATATTAATGCCTATTAATATTACAACGCAGCTCTTTACATCATTACGGTAAGTCGGTAATAATAGTATTGACTCGAAAATGAATAGTAATAATTATAATATAGATATATACTACTTTAATAATTAAAAATATTGATATATATTATTATCAAATGTTTTCGAAAAAAATTAATTCAATTACAGTAGGTATCATATTACTTACAGTAAAATAAATTACTATAATATCCATAGAAATACATCATAAAATAAACTTATATAATTACTAATATACTAATATACTTATAGCAATATAGGCACATACATTACAATTTAAAGTGATTTACTCAATGCAGACTCACACTCGACACCTACTGCACAGGCGTACAGTAAAGCGGTATCTCCTTTCCCCCTTTTCGTTATAAAAATTATAAAAATAAAAACATAATATACATGTTCAACAAAATAATGCGATTTATTTGATGTCATTCACACATCTTAAGTAATACACACCGACCGTTACTGAAAACTAAACTGTTCAATGTAGAGTCATTATAGTATAATATACAAAGTAGCTACGACTTAATTATTAGGGATGTCGGATGTAATAGGCAGTGACACAGCACAGAACAGAGACAACACGTTGGAGAGATCATGTGTATATTATTATTATCAAAAGTATCTAGAAACCTGTATAAGTCCTAAGTCGAGATTATGTCACTGTAGTTGAGTAAGAAGGTCTTATACTTGGGAACCAACGACAACGTAACCAAAAACTCGCTCGAGGCATATAAAGGATTTTGGGACCGTCAACCGTCGTGGTGCAACAGTATAATATGCGTATTGATTTGCAATGTTATTGCAAACACTTTTCGCAGACTGCTGAAGCCAGAAGGGCTACCAAATTTAAAAAAAATCGAAGGAAAAACATGTTTATATAATATTATATAGGGTGAATAAGAAAGAAAGGAATAAGTCGTTTTAAGTATTAGTCTTTCGCCCTGAATAATACTCCCACCCAGAAAACAGGTTCAGTCTAAAACCACAGTCATGGTCTGGGTATAGTTTTATCAATAAAATTCACATCTCTGGAGCACGGTCGTATGTTATTATTATTATTATTATTATATGATATCATGTTCGATGAATATTGAATACAAACAAAAAATATGCGAATGTACGTATTATTATTATAATGATATTATTATGTGGAGCGCGACGGCGACCTGCACTGCTGATGCTGCGCGCGCTCAGTCGTCGGCGGAGAGAACAAAACGCGCGGTGATCGCAACAGCGGCAGACAAAAGGTGAGGAAACGTTGGAATGTTTGCAACGGTATAGAAACCGACGGGTACCGTGTGGCGTTAAATAAAATAAAAAATATAGGGAAAAGCGGTGGCGGCGGTGGTGCAGATGAATCGGCGATGAGTTCGGACAAGTCGAAATACGATATAGGGACACACACACACACACACACGTAGACACATATATGGTGTATGTGTGACGTGTGTGTGTGTGTGTGTGTACGTGAACGGGGCTATGCTGTGCGTCTGGTACCAAGGTCAGTGGCCGAAGGAATGCTGTCGTCTCGCGCGCGTGAGTGAGTGTGCGTGTGTGTATAGGCCTCCGCCTCCGACGCTGCCGTTTTATGGGGCTCGCCGCCGCGCGTTTGTTGTGTGCGCGTGTATCGACGTGTTTACGTGACGAGTTGTGTTTTATAATATCGATGGTTTGAAGAACAAGAAAAAAAACAAAAACAAAAACAAAACGGAACGAGAGACAAAAATATGTACTGTCCGGACGTGAAAACGGTTTCGCGTCGCCGCCGCTGCGACGTGATGGACTGCCGACGGTATAGTTCGAGGTAGCCGGTACGAGGTGCGTGCAGACTGCTGTCCGCGTTTCTCTACAGCACGTCGTCGCGACAATATAACTGCACCAATTGCAAAGCATAGATTATATTATGCAAACGGGTGCTGCAAAGCGGGTATAAAAAATGTAAAGAGGGTGAACAAATGTTTTCGAACTCACGTAATGTGGTCTTATAACCGCGAGAAATATTATTAAATTGTTATTATTGGAACGGTGCAACAACGAGATTGGACGGGAGATTTCGATGGGAGTAGTCATCTTTAAATTGAAAGGAAACGATGAATTATGATTGCATTGGATAAACGACGTCTGAGCAGAGAAGGGATGCTTTATACACTTGTCCCTACGTAATAGCCTTCTGTAAATTCCACTTGGAATCTATAAAACGTTACACGATTCGACAAATAAGATTTTTTTTGAAATCATCAGGAAATTAATTTCTGATTCTTGTATTAATTTGCAACATGGCTAAGAATATAAACATAATAATAAAATAGTGTTGTTGTAAATCTGGAATAAATATATCATTGTTGTCTATTGTGAGTAAGATGCACACTCTCACTACGGTTTTCGATTTGGTGGTTTCGTCGGGTCTACGACTTGGCGATCAGGGTCTTGATGAAAACAAATCCGTTAATAGGAAAACAATCAACGGAGACACTTTTAAAGACGCCATTATTGTGGAATTAAAACACAACCAATTTATTAAGATAGAAGTATTATAATTAGTATCATGATTTTTATATATTTCAAGAGACAACAGTCTAAATAACTCTGCGTTAGTGCGCTCTGTTTTGGAACGAATTCGTTTTTTTCAAACTAATAAAGCGACAGAGAGCGTTCGCGCAGACACTTGCTACACTACAAGTTACCATTGATGGAAAATTAATATTTTTTTTAACATTTTTATATTGTCAAGATCACATTTCAAAAACACTCTTGGTAAATTTACATTTATTTAATTGCGTTCGAAAATAAAAGGAAAAAAGATTTAACATACACAAATTACTTACTGATTTCATAAAAATTTGAAAATATTTGAAAAATAATATAAATTGTAACAAAAAACTAAGTCAATTCTTATTTTTTGTGAAATTTGGTTATTAGCTATTTATATCATATTCAAACTTCAACATAAAAAAAGTTGAAAAATTGGACAATTCGGCGGTTAGCTCCTAATGTGTGCTGCGTTAAAGCCTTGTCCGGCGTTTTAGCTTCAGGATGGGTGACCGCACCCAGGTGACAGGGTTTTTTGTGATGTAAAAGTTTGATAGAAGGTCATTCACACAATATCGAAACTGACAGCACCCTATTAAAACTAGCGAACGAAAATGTTCTATGTCGTGTAAGACGGAGAAAACACATGCGGTGTGTGACGTCCTCGACATCCTCGATATCTAATATAAAATAATAACTGAAAAAAAGGTTACCATAGATAAACAAATCTAAATTTAATTAATTACTAAATCAAAAAACTACCATAGGAACAAAGAGATAGTATTACACTTAAATACTTAAAATATACCAGCTGTGAACTTTGAAAGTTCAAATGGTAGTTAGATAAAGCGAATTACACAGTATTCAGTTTACGTGTACATAATATAATACAGAATGGCTCGAAAATCATTCCGTTTTAATTTATACTATTGCAAAATACATGATCTTCAATTTTTGTTCAGTCAATACCTAATAGAAATAGAAACACGATTCCTAAAAATATAAATAACTTTTACAGTCTACAGTAAACGTACGTAGGTTGGCATAAGTTTTTTTATACATGGATCTTTAAAATAAATTTATGTTGTTGCTTGATTATCTGATGATATAATATACCATCAATTGGACAACTAAAAAATTTAATTTGACGGAGGTTTTTTAATTTTAAGATTGTTGTATATTTTTTTTCTGTGTTTATATATGAATGTTAACTCCCAGGTCAAATAAAGAAGAGGGGGGAAGTACTTGACTAGTAGTTAAGAGGACATTACAATTGCATATTATGTTTTCTTCGTCTTACAAATTACCAACATTATAACATTCGCTATGTTGTGTTAGAAAGGGTTAATGGAAACTTATAATTTAAAACTTATTTCCCTCCATCTCGAGGTGTATAAAACCCTAAATTAAATATAGTTACCCAATGTCGTATAAATAAGGGGGGCTCCTTTGAAATTATTAAAAAAGTAGTTTTCGTATTTTTAATGTAAAAAGTATAAAAAGATATGGGTTTCTGTCGTTTCTGACAGTATATTAAAAACATTTTGGACCCCCCTCTTGAAATTTGTTTTCAGTTATAGCCATGTAATACTATACATACCATACATATGATACCATTTCATCACACCCATAGCTAAATATCAGATTAAACACTCGGTCATCTTAAATAAGAAATTATTAATAGTATTATAAATGTACAATATATTGTTACATAACTACTCAAATAATAAAGGGATTAAAAAAAAAAATGTTTACATTCAATTAATTATAACTAAATCCAAAAGATTCCAATATAATAGTACCCTGTTACTTATCGATTGGATTGAAATGTAAAACTAAAACAGCTAACAAGTATATTGGCGATTAAGTCTCCTATAGTCAATTAAATGTATTACATTGTTAAAATATTTACAATTATTACTAATTGTTTTATTAAATAAATTATTTGTAATACCATATTACATAGAATTTAGATGAGTTTGGTTTCACATAATAACTTGAACTTTGAACAATAAAATAACAAATTGATATTTGAATAATTCATTATTTACAAGTAAATAATACTTGAATAGATACTTTGCATTCAATTAACACGGGAAGTCAAGATCGTTAGGAATACGATTAGTGCTGCGTTAGGATCTACTATTTTACGTGAACATTTATTCAAACGACTTTGTTAAGCACATGGTAAGATTGAAAATAAAAAATAAATTTTAATGGGTTAAAAATTGCCTTGGTTTTACTAAACACTCCAACTATAAATATTTCAATAGCATGCCCAAATTATTACTGAATTTAAATTTGCTAAATTATGATAACTCATACCTTTAAATATATGTACTGCAATATTAGATTATTAGAATACAAATTTTCATCAAGTTTTTCTGAAAATTTAAAAAAAAAACAACAACAAATCGGTGTTTAATTTACTTGCTGTTATTTGTTTTACAGCGTTTTATTTTTATACATATAAAAAAACGTTATATTATATTTTAAATACTATTTATTTAATATTTGTCAACATGTTAACTAACGTTGTAATTATATAGTAACACATAAGATATTGTTATTTTGCTGTATTAAAAGTATTTAGTTTTTCAAACTGATACACAGCATAAAAGTGGTAACGATTAGTAATTAATACGATAACTGATAAGTGATAACTGATTAAAACTAGTTACACACAAAAATAACGAGTGTCTGATAATCAAGCATACTTATTCAAATTTTATTTTATCTTAATTTTACTAAGATCGATTCATCTCAATTCTTATTATATTAATGTAACTTGTTCTTTTGAATTCTGTATAATTTATAATAAATTAATTTTATTTAGAAAAAAATAAATACCAATGATCAATTGAAAATCAGTGATAACTGATGAATGAAATATTTTGGTTCTTTCCATGGCTTTAAGCATTAAAAGAAAAATACACATTTTGTTCAAAATCTGAAAGCTCTATATTAGGTCACTTATATGTACACGCTATGTGGCTATAATATTAATTCCCCGTTACGCCCGACTAGTCTGTAAGTCATAAATTATTTTATTTATATTTTCTGTGGAGATGTTCTATAGAGAGATTCACAAGAAACACACGTGGACGTGACAGCGATGAATCGTGCATGGAAGACAATACTATAACAAGGTTGGGTTAGGTTAGGTGTCGCCCGTATAGAAAGTAACAGGAGTATAATAATTGTAAAAATTAAATGGATCGAAATAGACGAAAAAGAACGAGACAAACACGACATAGAACAAGACGAAAAAGACGCACAGTAATAATAACCGATAATATATTAGGGAGTTAGGCGCATGTTTACGACCCGATGGTATTATTATGAACGTGTGGCGGCGGCTGTGATTATAAGATTATTGTAAAACGACGACCAAGGCGCCTGTGGTTTAGCGTGGAACACCATCACTGTGTGGGCACCGCCGCCAACCCATATTATAGGTACAACAACACCGTGTAACGTATACGGTGGCGGGTGTGAGGGCGGGTGGCAGCGGCTTTTTAACGCGTCGGGAACACACACACAATATACATTTTTCAACCGGTCCTATAAACACAAGCAAACGGACAGCGGAGGCGCGCACAACGAATAAGAAGATAAATATAGAGAATAATGGTTAGAGGCGAAATTTGGGGTTCACGCAGATGATGACGACGAGTATTAAAAATAATTAAATGTATATCGACGTCGTCCTGGCCGGGCGTCGGCACGGGGTGCCCGGACAAAAGGATTCAGACAACAAAATATGTTAATAAATACACTTTTTGATCGATAACGACGCGATTGTATTTGAGATGAGAGATCCTTTTTCGGGAAATCAATACGAGTAGGACGCAAGGCAGAAAACCAGATTCTATTAATTTTTTTTTAAATACTTTTTTTGCATCGTCTCGTTTCTGCGCGCTTCTTGCGTGTACAGTGTACACTGTACACGTATTAATGTATTATTATATACAATTGATATTTTTTGTTCTCGCCGCCGTACAATCGCGGCGGCGGTTCTTCGAATTCACCGGTCGCCGTCGCAGCGTCGAAACGCGTAAAAACGTAAAGTACGCGCGTAACAAGCAAAACCATGTGGGGCGGCGACGGCGCTGTTCTTACTACTTCTTACGCACCGCGTCGATGACAAGACCGACCAACCGACCACCGCGTGTAGATACTTTTATTATATTATTATGTACACGTACTAAATACTAACTAGTTCATTCCCTAAAAAAGAAGCCACAGCGAAAGAATTTCAGGAATGTTCGAGCACGCGTGCATAGGACTTACACACACATACACACACACTAGACACATGCAACAGTCAATATATTATTATATAGTCAGATAGTCATAAAGACAGGTATTTCTGAAAACACATCGTATAGGTCTGTGACAAACGATATAAGGTTCTCAAAGCGTTCTCAGGGGGAGAGGATAGCAAAGACTACGCCCTCGTGGTTTTAATTTTAACCAGCAACATAAAATATAATGTATTAAATTATATTTAGTTCGGTACCCATAAATTTGTCTATTGAAATATATACAAATAATTGTGTGTCATAAAGGTACGATTGATTCGTGATTTGTGCGTTCATAAATAACAATATATTTTTTCTTCGCTTTCCAAATAAAGATATTTCATTTTTTTAATCATTATATCAAAATGACTTTACTTTGAAAACAATATTATTTAAATTATAATTATTATTATAAAATGTATATTAGTGTAAAAATATTTATTTATTTGTAATTGTTTTTTTAGTTATTCAATATCAGTTGCTTCATAATAATCATTTGAATGAATTTAATACATCCATAAACGATGACCAAATGACAACAGCAAGGTGAGCGATAAACAATATACATATAGATTAGATGTGTATATTTTTACAATTTACTATTTTCAAAGTCTTGAACCTGGAATATACAGACATTTTGGCGCCAAGCACGAATAGACGCTTCGTTTTTCACCCCAACTATAAACGTCTTTCTTCATTCCACCAAATTCACAACCTACCCAATAATATTACTATACCGATGTCGCAGTTAAAATGTAATATACCTACTTAACACATTAACACCGCATCACCGCTATTGATCTAGTATATAAAATACATCATACATATAAAAGCAATAGTAATATGAACATGATACGAAGCGACAATGATGTACGAATAATCTTCATTATATATTTTATAACAATATGATATAAAACGGTTTAATCGAGAATCGTTGAAAACCTAAGAAGAAACTGGAGAAAACAGCCGACCATCAACTGATCAACGGAAAATTCCGCGGCAACCAGCTCATGAATATTGTGGTCTATACAATATTTGTATCGCGATCGCATGCTACGGAAAACTAAACTGTGTCGCCGTGACCTTAAAAAACATATTTTAGAGCAGTGCGACAGCGAAAATCCAGTACTATAAAATCCAGGCAGTATTATAGTCTATTGTATAATTAATAATCATAATAGCGAGCCTCATGACGAAATGCATGGATCCTTTCCTTTGCGCGGAGGCAGAAGATTACCATGTAAAAAAAAATATTATATAATTACAAAACTTATCTTTTGAAAAAAAAACAACGAATCGTACCGACAAAAAAGGTTTAAACTAAGAATTTTTATAATATTATTAAAATTAAAAACCTAAAATTTTCTGAAATTAATAATCCCCCCCCCCCTTTTATGGTCTATTGCAGTTTTCTCAGAATGTTTAATATTTTTTGAAAATAAAAACAATTTTGATCCAGTTTTCATGAATAACTATTACCTATATACAACCCTTTATAAGTTCTATTTACCCATATATGCGTCTACCATACGGCATATAACTACTCATTTAGGTATGTCAATAGATTATAATTCAAATATGGATCTTAAGACTTTCGAAAATAAAATACAAACAGACAAGTATCAAAGAAATAACATTGAACGAGATGACACGCAAGATGCACGTGGCACGATTATAATAAATAATAATATATTAATATTACTATACAATATCAATATACCACCTACAATCTACATATATTAGTATAATAAAAATCTAGACAAAATTATTTTATAAAAGTATACCTACATGCCATATGGCCACATATTATAATTTATAACGTTTCATTATGCATTTTTTTCAATAATTGTGTTCCATACAGGCTTTATTCAACGGTAGGTTCCTATTAATTTTTTTATTCGATGTATTTTTCCCCTAAAGACCAGCTATTAGTAAATAAATAATAATGCAATAAAATAAATTCAGTAACATTGATATTATTAAGTATTTTTATCTACAAATAATTGATACAGGACTGAAAACTTTTTTTTTTAGTATCTGAGTAGGAATCAGTTGAGAAAATAATATATTTTAGTTTATGCATATACTTATTAGTTATTAAATAAAAAAATAACATAATAAAAGTTAAAATTTTAAATATTCCATCGGCGACGTTTTATTGTTGTTAGCTACAGATAAGTCCTACTACTTATGCAAGTCAATGATGGAAGAAGAAGACGCGAACGGTAAAGTATGAAAGGTGTGGAGAACTGGAGAAGACCGAGGCCGTGACGGACGTTGACAGTTGTTCCCAGAATGGCGTACGGATACAGGCAAACGTACATAATATGTATTTAGGTACACAGTTAGCAGTTTTTCCATACCCATTATACACTCGCATTTATAAATATACATCTGGAATGCACCACGCCACTACTTATTCCCTAAACACCATCTTGTTGTTACCAAGGCATGCCTATTGATTGTCGATTTTACAGAACACGATGGTTGACAAATAAAGATCATCTCACAGACTCATAAGCACGATTTTTAAGCAGATCTTTAATAGCAGTTATAAGTTATAAACATAATAATGTTATTATATTAGTATGTCTTATTAGGCGTACAAGATACAATTTCGTGTATTTTAATTTATAATGTTATTGACCAATAAGAAATAATTTGTCTAAAAATTCTATAAAACTGTTATACTTTAAAGAAAAATTTCATGATTTCATCAAGTGATTTTTAATTGTATATAAATGTAGTGTAAAAAAAATCACAAAAAATAACTTAGTACTTTGAATAAACATTCAATATATTATTATATAAATAATGTTGTGTAATAATTATTACCTATATGTCTATAAGACAAATTTTAAGATAATATTACAGAGCCATAAAGGTAATTTCTTCTCAATCGTGTACATTCAAAATCTATTAGGCCAATAAAAACTTTTTAAAATAAATTAGGCTATTATCTTTTAAGGCTTAAGTCATATCTGTTGTGTATATTATTATAGTGTACACACTTCACTAAAACCCAAACTAAAGAGGAATGGGACAGTAAAGATAGACAATTATTATACATTCTGGTTCTCGCAGAACACGTGACCCGTGTATAAGCTCAAATGAGTGTGTTTAAAAAGTGTGTAATAGCGCGATGAGTGGATTCATGTGCATGAAGATAATACATAGTTAAATATTCACTGTACAGTTTAATGGCCTTAGTGCAGTGTAATAAACATTTAAATACTGTAATTATTATTAGTATAAAAATCAGATCCGTTAAAATGTGGGTGGCCAAATAAATATACTTAATAAACATGCGCATTAAGTATTACATTTCTTCTGATTATTATGACCAATTGCGAAATAATTATAAAGTATCAGTAGTGTAATTAGTAAGTAATAATAATTTATTACTTATTATTATAGGTACTATTAATATAAAAATTTAGAACTCAAAATAAGCCATTCAACCTATTGAATTTAAATAACATTGTTCAATGATGAATGAATTGCTTGTTCTTCAAATCGGAATAAAACACAAAATGTAAGTATGTGTATAACTATTATGACCACAAAAATATGCAAACCGAAAATGCACAAGGAAAAGCAGACATAAAAAAATTATGTGCTCAATACAACATTGAACCAATTATTCTCATAAATATTATAGAACTATGTCACCCCTATACTTAAAAAACTCTTCAAATTCCATCAAAAATAGGCTTACAAAATTATCAAACTCACTACTTCTATTAGAAGAAAAACAATAAAACAAAAACAAATAAATCTGCCTGAACAATTATTCGAAATCCTGGGACCCGACGAAGATGCGAACAAAATAGCAATTTTTTTAAAAATGTGCGATTTGTACAAACTTATTTACCAAAAAATATCTTTATAATAATACTGTTAAAAAAAATGTAATCACACACGCTAATGACCATTGTTGTTGAAGCGTTTTCTTGATCAATAAAAAAATAATAAAAAAATATGCAATATTTTATTTACCCGTTTGAAATTAAAATAAATAAAGATAAATAAAAAATATAAAATAAATAAGTCAATACGAACTTTAACACTACACTTTTTAGTTTTCTATATTATTTTAAGTTATTGCAGTCAATTTATAGAAGTACCTATTTTTGTACCCATAAACAAGCTATTTGATAGGTACTATAATTTTTTTTCATCCCTATTACATATAATTACATTTATTTATTTATTTAGGTAGGTACCTTCAAACTGCAAGATAATTAACCAAATACCTGATGCTCTAAAATCTATATTGTATATTAAATGAATGCTTATGAACATTTAAATTAGCTAAACTGAATATGATAGAATATTCTAAGTCATGTTTTGCGAGTATTTCTTATTTTTATCAAAAACACTAAGCACTTAAGATTAATACACATTGATTCATCAACATTTTGAATCAATAATTCTATTGTTTAATTGTTATGTTTTAATACAACATAACAAATAGTATAAATATAATATGAATGTTTTTTTATTACCTTAATACCTTATATTATAGGAAATGTTAATTGAAAAACATGTTTAAGTATAAACACACAATTGCAATAGCATTAAAGTAAATTGCTGACTGCTGTAGTATAGATAAAAACGAAAAAGATATATATGGTATAGACGAGAAATGTATATTATGTAATGTTCATATATACATATAAACATCAAATTTTCTAGATATTCAATTATTCTAATCACTGCAGTCTAAAAAAAAAATTTAACTTATTACCTATATTATGTTGAACACATATATTAAGAAATTATTTATGAAAAATAAAAATAAAAATTTAGAACTGAAAATAAATTTATATTAAAAACGTTTAACAATGTTTAAAAAAATTAATGAAATCGTTATAAATGTATAGAAAAAAGAAAATCCTGATTTTTTAAATAAACAGTGTAAAAGCCGCTCACATTAAACCCGGCCGCTAAACCATATCCAAAATGGATAATTTATCATTCCGTTCAAACTAATATTAATAATAATAACGCAACGTAAGATACACCACTATCCTGCGCCGAGAGACCAAAAGAAGACGATTGCTCAATATACCTGATCTGTATCCTGCATTCCTGACAGACTTTTTTTTATGATAAATGAATTTACATTGTACAATGTATAATAATAAAACATAAAACGTTTATACTTCTATGTATTTGTTAAGCCGAATAGTAATGTAAACATAAAATGGTATGTGGATTCCTCTGGGATAGGGGGATGTCGAAAGCTGAGATAACAAAGGAGAGGCTACTTTAATATGGAAAAATTCAGATCAAAGAACATCCTATTCCATTTTGTTCAATTTATATATATTATATGAATTTTTTTTGCGAACCTCCGAAACCGCACCTGACCACATTAAGTCACCGTCGACCTGGATATTCTAATAAGACAAAATACGACTCGCTAATAACAATACACCATAAATTTTACTGTGCTCACAATCATAATAATAATATAGAATGAGAAAGAGCGAGACATTGTATAAAAAAGAGGATGAAACTGGCGGAGAAGGGGATTTTCTAGTACATATTATGTATATTATACAATATCATAAAGGCAAAAGAGTAGGGAACCGGTATACACCGTGATTGCTAACATTCCTGGCAGCTAGACATCGTCGTCGCTACCGCTACCAGCTTATACTGCTTTCCAAGAATCTAGCCATATGTATATATGACACAAGGGGCTACTTGTAGGTTTCCTACAAAACTCTTTTAGAGTCATATATTTAAATACAAATTAAAGGTTTAAACAGTCGTAAATTATCTGTGGATTGAGCAATATTAAAAAACAAGAACATTCAATACGTACAATCAGTTTTTACTTTTTACTTTTTTGTGAACAGGTATTGAAAGTAAAAACAAAATCAGTTTTTTTATTGGATATTTAATTTAAAATGGTATGACTATTAACAATATAAAACGACATTAAAAACTATTATAAATTTATACATTTAATAAATCTTTACATTCGTAGTAAAAAATCACATAATATTCTAGATATAGGTACAGAACGTTCTGATAAATGTTTGTACGAAAAATTAATAATACTTTAAACCTATATTATGATAAAATAAAAACGCTAATAAAGGACATAGCCACATAGGCACCTAACCCATACATAATGAGATAATGAGTTTTAATTGTTATTATTATATTATCATAAATCATAATACTTGTATATTTGTAAGTTGTAACTAAATATTTTCATTAGGACTCAGTGGTGTATTAATATGTAGGCACTATAGGCACGTGCCTACAGCGGCAAATTTTTCAAGGGATTTCATTTTATTTTCGATATTGATGGTATTGCATACTCAGCGATTGACTTATTATATTCTTTTTCTGTTATTTTAAAATATAATATATATAGCCACAACAGCCAACAAGTACTAAGTACTACTATACAAATTACATCTTTCAATTCTTTGAAAATAGTTGAGTTCGCTGAGAAATTGCAAAAAATGTACCCAAATTATTTAGATAATACTTTTTCGTCAGAATGCTTACATTTGCAATCTTATTTACTAAACAGTAATATCGATATTAACATAGATAATTTAACTCCAATCACACTGTGCCAGTATTTGAAAGAAAAATCTTTACATATTGAAATATTTCTAAATATTGACACAGCATTGAGAATTTTCGTGAGTGAACCAGTGTGAAATAAAAGTCAAAATATAATACACCTTTATCTGTAGTCTGCAGTTAGTCTGTACATACTGTAATTTTTAAATAGTACATATTATCAAAAATATATAATGTTAAATAAATAACAATTATAATTTATATTTAAAAATGCAGAATATAATTAATAACATAATTTATTATTTTGTGTATATAATAAATAAAAAAAGTGGTTGTCGCTCTGCTGTACAGTAAGTTACAAGTGGATCACTGTAATGGATTATGTTAAATTTGAATTCAATGATATAATATCGTTGAATAAAAAAAACGATACTGAGCGAAAATGGTCAGTCTGCTTATAATATTACTAAGTATATTTGATGATATTATTGTGAATAAAGTAATTTATAAATTAACTATTTACGTAGAACCTTGTTTTAAATATTCAATCCTTAGCTATAAAATTTAAATATTTTATAAGCTTTTAACTACAAAATAATTATTAAATTTTAAATTTGATAAATTTTGTCAAAAGACGAACTATAAATGCTTATAAAAAAAAAATTGTGCCTATGAATTATTAATATATTTCAACTGCCATTTAAGCAATATTAGAATGATATATCAAGAGTCTTATATTAATTTTTCAGGTTTTTTTACCCAACAAACAAAGTTTAATTGACATTCATAGAAAAAGAAACTTATAAAATTGGAAACTGAAAATGTCCCTAAACAGTTCAAAACAAATCAAAATATTTAGAAAATTTTATCGTGTATCGATTTAACTTAAAAATTCCCGTTTTCCTTAATTTTTCTTTTATTTTTCACGGCGTTTTTGAAAATTACTGAGAATTTTAAATGTTGACTCCAAGTGCATCAACAATATTTACATTCCTATCGTACAAAATACTGAAGTTGAAAAACGAAGTATTATTTCTACTACTTATTGTATACATAGACACAAAAATCTTTGTAAAATCAATGCATTCATCACTTCGCTCAGAATCTAAAATAAATCTATTTTTATATGTGAATGTGATGTACGAACTTTAAAAAGTGTGACGTCCTATGTAACCACGATTTTTAATATATCCAGCCTTTTTTAAACGTAAATACCAATATTATATATATATAATGTATATGCGACATATAAATATTACCTAATAATTTATTATTTTTACAGCTCACAGATGTGTGTCCGACGTTCGTCTTACTTAACCTGTGGCGAGATGTTAGCAAAGCCGTATTTGAACATTTTGTCACCCCTCCCACAAAAAAAAGTTATATCTAAAAATGTAAGGTACCTAATTATCACTAATTATAGCATAAATGTAGTTTAGTTCCCTTGCGATTATTGAACATTTTTTTTAGAAACCTATGTATTTAAACGAGTTAAGAACAATGGTGCAATCAGAATTTGTCGTTCGTACTTAATTTAAAAGTTAAACAATTTTGTTTAAGCTACCCGTCGGAGTCAGCGGGTTTTTCTATTAAATCTATTAAATTACATTATTAACAATAAAATAAAAAGTAAGTACAATAAGTTATTTCTGATACCACCAAAATTTTAAGGATAATAAAACTCACATTTAGAAAAAAAAAATTGAAAAATGATATTTATTGATATTTTAAATTTAAAAATAAGATTTAGAAGTTTTTTAACATTAACTTCCAAAGAAAATTTGATTGACTTTTTTTAAAGTACTGTTATTTTATTATTAAACACACATTTTGAAAAAAAATTCACAAAAATCACTTGGGAGCCAATATTTATTATTATCATCAATTAGTTATCTCTTAAATCTGTAGGAAAATTAATTTTTACTTTAAAAGTAGTTGAAATTACTAAACCTTAGCTTGAGTACAGTTTAAATACTAGTATACTACTTAACAAATTCGATAATAAGTAAATTAGTAACGCTCTAATATGAAATACCTATATGGCTATATTATACTCTTTCAGAAAAGGATCCGATATGTGGATTAGTAATGTTGCCCCTTGTATTAGATGGAGACAATATCATGCGGATACGACGTCCTACAAGTAAGAACTTCTCCAAATTAAAAAACTTATTAAATCCAAATTATGATTTTTAGAAATAATATACACATTTCTATAGGTTGTAATCTGTTTTTAAATTAAGTTAATAAACAAAAATGTAGCAACAACTTGATTTTGTTTTATGAAAAACATAAGAATAATAACAAATAACAATTAACAAAAAAAAAAAATGTCTGTCACTAAAAAGAAACCAGTAAATCGTTTTAATTGTGTTATGTTGAACATTCCGACATCACAGTGTATCATCCATATTAATTATTCATTTTTTTTATACGATTTGGAGAAAGCAGAACAGACAAAAGGAACAGTACGCGGCAGTTAATAAAAGGAAGAAAATGGTGGTCAAAAACGTGATGAAATGAGGTATGAATCGACATTCCAGGCATAGCTAAGTACATACACACAGAACATATATATTCATACTTATTTATTATTTATTTTTATTTATATACATACATACAAATGTATATTATATATACACACTCACGTATATACTCAACTTATGTGTACAAAAACTCGCATAATGGATCTTAGTCGGGTCATGTAGTAGGGAGGGTAGATTGGAGGGGATACCTGGGGTGTACCATAGGTGCACCTGCTG
This sequence comes from Sitobion miscanthi, assembly GCA_008086715.1. Taxonomy (NCBI): domain Eukaryota; kingdom Metazoa; phylum Arthropoda; class Insecta; order Hemiptera; family Aphididae; genus Sitobion; species Sitobion miscanthi. The sequence goes on from CM017805.1 coordinate 2,876,584, forward strand.
GCGCTCTGACAAAACGCCAATAACCTGTTTTGCCTTTTTAATGTTTCAGACAATCACATATGAATAATGAAAAAAATGCTTTTTAACTTTATATGCAACTCTGTAGACTAAGAAATATTTGAATGGTTTAATAGAATGAGTGGTTCATTTTTTTTTTTTATAATTTTTGATCTCCGAGAATCGTATCATTGAATGAACATATTATCTGCGAGGAATGCTGTGCCTCATCATAACACGAACAAAGACAATTTTAAACGCATAATCGTAGAATAAGTTAAGTAAAAAAACGTAAAAAATATCGTCGAGTACCAATAGTAGTTGCATTAACGGGACGTCACACCCGCATATGTTGTCTCTGTCTTACACACGTACGACAAGGTAAATTTTCGTTCACCAGTTTCAATAGTGTGTTGATAGTTTAGATAATATTTGAAAATGATCATAACTCACTTAAAAATTAAAATAGGTATCTTAAAAAACCAACGAGAGAACTCAGATAATGTTCTTACCTAAAAGTTTGATAATAGGTAAATTCACTCTAATATAAAAACTAACAGGCAACAGCACACTTTATTGAAACTAGCGAATAACAACAAACGCCATCTTAATCTATGTATATTACATTTAATAAACATACGGCACATTATTAGAAATATTTAGATAATCAATGTCGAATTAATGAATTCCATATCATTGAGTCTTCAGTATTCTTATTATATTAAATTAAAACATTATTGCGATCGTTTATAAATTATAATAAATAGGTAATTAATGATGTACAACCTATAATTAGAGACAACGTATATAATTGTCTGAATACAGTTATTTTCAAGTATAATATACCTATTAGGTATATTTGTGATAGTGTCATTTAATAGTTTACGGCTTGTAGCTATATATTAAAAACACTAAAAATCAAACATTTCGTTAGTATATAAACAAAGTTCTCTCCCCGGTCCTCGATAATACGAAAAAAAAGTCCTAGGTATATAGAATATTCTTTTGTTATATATTCTGTTTATTGGCCGATGAGCGGCTATATTGATAGGCAATATGCGACAATCCGATTTGATGCATGATTGATTAACTCATAAACTCATAAAAACAAAAAAAGGTGGGTAAGTGGATATCGCTCTGCTGTACAATAAGTTACAAGTGGGTCACTATGGATGGTGTTAAATTTGAATTCAATGATATAATATCATTGTATAAGAAAAACGATTCTAAGCGAAAACGGTTAGTAATGTAATGTTCAATCCTTAGCTATAAAAGTTGAACATTTTATAAATTTTTAACTACAAAATAATTAATAAATTTTAAATTTGATACATTTTTAACTTTAAATGCTTATAAAAAAAAGTTGTGCCTATGTATTTTAAATATTTATCAACTGCTGTTGTAACAATATATCAGGAGCCTTGCATTTAATTTTCACGCTTTTTTACCCAACAAATACAATTTTATTGATATTTATAGAAAAAAAAACTAAAAAAATTGAAAACTGACAACGTCCGTAAACAGCTCAAAAAGAGCCAAAATATTTTCAAAATTGTATGGTGTATAGAAAATGAAAATATAAACATTCAGTAAAGTTTTCATGTATCTACAGTTGTTCGCTTTTGAATAACAACAAAATATAATCGTTACATGAGAAATCGAGTATATAAATGTTGTAAAAATATGAATTTCAAACTCTCATAAAAATTTAATTTGACTTTCTTGTAGACATTTTTTTTTTGATAAAAGTAGATAAACTTATGGATAATCTTGTACCTATTACATTTTCAAATCTTAAATTTAAAAAGAAAATTTTTTATGAATTCTCAACTCAAAATAATTTGCTAATTTTCGTGATTTTTCAGTATTTTGTCAAGATTTGAACTTTAAATGCTTATAAACAAAAACTGTGACTAAGGATTTTTAATTTTTTTCATCTGCCTTTAAAACAATAACCAAAGAGCATTATAAAATTGAAAACTGAAAATGTTTCTAATTAGTTCAAAACAAATCAAAATATTTTGAAAATTTTATCGTGTATAGAAAATTCTAATATAAATAACCAGTGAAAATGTCATGTGTAAACGTTCATTAGTTTTAGAGTTACACCAAAAACCAAAATCGATGTTGTGGAAAACCGATTTTGCGTAAAAATTCCCGTTTTTCCTTAATTTTTATGTTGTTTTCCCCGGCGCTTTTGAAAACTATTGAAAATTTTAAATTTTGACCTCCCCAATGCACCAACGATATTCACTTTCCCATCGAACAAGATATTGAAGTTGAAAATCCAATCATTATTTCGATTCCTTATCGTGTACACAGACACAATATCAATACATTCATCGATCCGCTCAGAATCTAATACTAATACTAATACGTCATTAATAATTATTAATAATAATAATAATTTAACTAACGATTAACCAATGGCAACCAATAATAATAATTATAACTTTAAAACCCATATAGCAACCATTTATAAACAATAATGTCCACCGTAAATCTCCATAAATTTAAGAGGTTGCATTTTGTTACATATTATATTAATATTATAATATTAGAGAAATATGGTATATACATTTTGTACAAATATATTTATTAAAAATACAAATCTTTGGCCTGGACAACGTCGGGCGGGACAGCTAGTATTAGATATAATAGTATCTAATATTATGTATTGTGATATTAAATATCAAAACATTTTTTTATAATTTTATACTATTTTACATTTTTGACAAATAACATTGTATGTCACTCATAATTATAATTATTGTATTTATTCTTTTATTATACATTATATTATTATTATTATTATTATTATTATAATTTCTATATTTACCTCCCATATTTTACGGGTTCGAATTATAATCATGCATATAATAATATGGGAAATTGGTATAAAAAAAGGTACTTTTGTGGGGGGGGGGGGAGACAACTGGTACAAGCCCTTTCGGGAATACACCTTATCTGGGTATATCTATTATTACATTTTATACCCACACCCCCACCAAAACCAAACCATTTCTTTTTTAATAAATTATATTGTTAATTTTATTTCATAATTATTATTTTATTTTAATTATTTCTCTTCATTATTTTTTTTTACTTGAATAAAAGCACTAAAAAAGAGTATATTATTATATTATTAATAATTATAATTAACATATTTGTTGTACTTTTACACTTCACATCCTTGTAGGCTAAAACTCCAATCTTCATTGGCAGCATTTAACTAATACGTGAAAACTAACCAAGCCACAATTATCGGAAACAACTTATAAGTAAATATATTGAATCACAGATAGACAGTTAATGCTGTACTTATATCTTATAACAAATTATAGGACCATTTTACACTGAAGTGAAAACTAATCAAAAAAAAAATTGACCTTTGTATGACTCATATATTAAAAATACAATAATCAGATACCTAATATAATTAATTATTAATTATATTGAATTTAAATTAAGAGATCAATGAGAAATAAGCATAGCCGGATTAAAGGGTCAATGTCGCCATGAAGCAATTTTTTTTCACTCCCCATAAAAATAAGAAAATGTATAAATGTATTTTAAGTACATCAATGACTGAAAATACTCCAATGGTCAGGCAACTGTCTAGACCGCAAAATCGCTATCCACCAACCGGGCATGGCAGAACCCTATGGGTGCCCAAATAAAAATTCTGCCAAATAGGCGTCCAAACTAGGCTTTCGGGCCTACTCCCGGACATTGCGCAATACAAAAAAAATAAAAATAAATAAATACTCCAATAAACAGTTTTTCGTGGAATGACATAATTAAAATATAACACAAGTAAACTTAAATAAGCTAAAAAATTTTATGGTTACCCAAAAAAAAAAAAAAATATGAAATTATTCTGTATTCAAATATCTTTTTTTCTGGATTTCATAGTGGCACTTCTATGAATCTGTTATTCCCACAGTATTTCATTAATCAAATAAATGCTTAATATCGATAAATAATTATCACTAATGTAGTGTAAACAGAATAAATACGAATATGATAAAAAGAGCTTGTAATTTATCATACCAGATTCTATTCATTTTCAAACAGCATTGTCAGAAAAGAAATTGTTCGTAGGTATTTGTTGTATTTGGAAACAATGAATCTATATTACAAAGTTGCATGAACCTGTGTTCTATTTCAGGATTTCCACTCACTGCTTGGTGTAGATACTATGAATCATAATATTTGTTGTAGGTACTAGGTACCTTTTTATAATCTATAAATATAAATACAATAGCTGATATCCTACTATAATCATAAATGATAAATAATGCTATGATCAAGTGTACAATTTTATCACAACTGCAAAAGTGTGACCTTCACAAAATAAAATATTTATTATTTGATTATTTTTAGGGGAGAGGGCCTGAAGGCCGCCCTAATAGTGTAATAATCCAAGCTACGTACCTGTACTTAATACAAGAATATTAAGTCATTCAAAAAAAAAAAACTATTTATTTTATTGTACTATAATAAAGTCACTTACCTGGCACTATTAAATGTAGAAGATGGCGATGAATCAACAGCTCCAAACGCTATGCCAACAGCAAGGCCTTCAGGAATATTATGCACAGTTATAGCGATTATGAGTAATAGAATACGTTTCCAACTACATGCTTTCACATTATTATCACATTCTATTTCAGTGTATTCTGGTGGTGGATGGGTAGCTTTATAGCATCGTTGTCTAGCATCTGAAACTTCTATAAAAAACATTAAATTACAATTTATATTAGACATAAGTATCTATAAGATCTGACAAATTCATAACAAAAACAAATGAATGTAAATTATGTCATATTGCAAAAAAATGGATTCTACTAAAATTACTTTAGGCCAGCAGTTTTTAAACTGTGGTTTGAACCCCCCCGGGGGTCCACGGCAGCTCTAAACAAAAATTTAATATTACATTTTTTTTATGAAATTAGGTGTAGAAAAATAATAATAAATGTGTATGTTTTTATTAGGGATGGGCCGATACCACTTTATACTGATATCTGATAAATGCTACTGATAAAAAACCAATAACCGATATATTTGAAAACTAATATTTTTGTCATAAGTCAAGAACCAATATTAAAATATAAGCGATACTACTAACCGATATCAGCTAAAACGGATACCTGATAATATAAATTTATAGTAATTTTCCATTGGTTATATATTTATGCTATTATGCTGATTGGTTTGGTTTTTTTTTTGTTATTGATTCAAATATGGGTTTTAAAAAATAACCGATACTTATAAATCCGATACTACCAATAACTAATATCAGCCAATCCATAGTTTTTATGTATCTACCAATATAATTTGTAGTATAAAATAAGTATTCAAATATTGGTAATGATAACATGGAAAATGTTGTAAAAAAAGGTAGGTATTCGAAAGGAAATTGGTAGGGATTCACAATTTCTAAAAGTCTTCCATCAGGGGTCCGTGTTCACTAAAAGTTTAAGAACTGCTGTCTTAGGCATTTTTATAACATGACTTTAAAATACAATAATTTATAAATATTTAAGTTATATAATATTATATTATTTCAATTTTTATTTTTTACCTATACAATTTTAAGGTAATTGAATTGTTTAGGGAAATAAGGTTAATTGTTTGACATAGTTTATGTCATATATACAGTAACTAAATTAGATTAGACAAAAGTTACCAATATATTTACAAACTAAGACATAAATACAAGCATATTATATTCTATATAGCAAAACCAAATGTCACAACAAAACCTACATTGTTTTATAAACACAATAAATGATGTAAGCTAAGTATTCTTAAATATTCAAATGTTACCTTAATAAATACTTATTATAACCCTGTCTGAATCTTATACCAGCCAATCAAAAATGCAAGATAGGTTGCGAGATCATCATTTCAAATACTTAATTTTAAAAGTAGACCATGAAGTTCCAAATTTGGCCTTAATAACCAGTACAATTTACAAATTGACATGTATATGTCTTATACCTGGGGAACATTCTATAATTTTTTGCTACACGGAGAGCGTTATCGTAATGTCATTGTGGTGAAACTGGGAGCCTAAAATATCATTGTATTTTTCTGACCAGTTACACATTACAGATTTCATAAGAACCAAACAATAATAAAGATGAAATTAATGTTAGAATGTTCCTAGGTTGCCCCTAGAAACCGATGATTAATAAAATAAAATTATCATAGCAAGCTAATTAGTTATTATACTTTTTTAGATTCTGAGTGTAGCAATGAATATATTAAATTTACAAGACATATCTACATGCAGTGTGGATACTACTTGATTGTTTAACTACAATTCTTACCATCTGTTATTCCAATTGATTGTTGATTATCTTTATAATAAGTACGCTCTGTATTAGAATCACATTTAAACTTCTTTTTTGAACACTGATTTGCTTCTAACAATAAAAATAATAAAAAATATGTAATAAAATGACATAAAAATATTATATAGTACCTAATAATTGTCTATGCATATAATATATATTAAGTATTATTATACAGTAAAATGTAATACTAAAATAATAGCAGTGGTATTATTACAAAAATTACTAGTGTTTAATATTAATATTTACTGAATTATTTTAAATCATAAAGTAATAATTTAAGACAGCAATTTAAGATTAATTCAAAGAAAAGTATTGAAAACCACTGAACCATTGTTAAATTCTACAAAAGAAAATAACCTAGCATGCAATATATTTTGTACTTATTTATTTTATTATCAGTATTAATGTTAATGAATATTGACTTAAATCTTTATAAAATACAGTGCCTACTATTTTATGGTGTTATATTTAACTTTGAATATGAATTTTCTATTTTACATATTTATTTATTAATTGTTGAATAATCGCAGTATAAGTTTCAGACATATATAAATATTTACCGGGTATTAAAATATTAAGTACGTCCATTTCATACAATGATATGATCAAGTCTGATAAGTATACAAAAAATGCACCAAATACAAAACCAACTAGTGCCGGTATAAATGAAAACTGTCCGTCATTTCCATAGGTGCTGTCCTGTCCAGCGAGTTCAATTGCTGGTGCTAACAGTGACCAATATGATGCCGCTATCATCACACCACTTGAGAATCCCAAGCTCCCATCCAGTAGTTTTCTCTGCAATAGACATCAATCACCAATTTTAATTTACCTTCTACATGTCAAGCTGTCATATTAGAGGAAAAATACACATAAAGTTGAAACCCATATTTACTTGTGTACCGCTGAATACCAGAATTAAACTGGACCCGATAGCCGTTAAGCCCCATGTGAACAAAGTGCCAAGTAGTGTCTGTACGACCGGACTGAAGTTTGGTAACATGATGGATATTTCCTACTTTGGAGGCCGGTTAAGAACCTTAATGAAATCGAATGCGTCGGAATCGTCTCAACTCATCAGAAATCAGAATCAAAATATCTGATGGTGTCGGCGAAACATACACTCGTAAAACGTATTCAATCGTAATTTTGTCGGCAGAAAAACACACTCCATATTTGTGTTTACAAAATATGAAATAAATAAACCTGCCAGTCTGTGATTGTTTTGATAATATAAGGCGCCATCTGGCGGCGAGCACTACGACAATCGTCAGAATAATAATGATGTTATTTATTGTACATAGATATTGTCATAGAACATAAATGATATTGTAGAATAGATAGGCCATTTGGCATTTATGATTATCACACGGGATGACGGGAATGAACAATAGAAATTATAGACATCTTATCACAAATAAATTGATGTATATATTATACTTATATATATATATGAATAAATTGTATATTATATAATTTCTGCTACAATGAGAGGCAATGATAAAAATAGTCTTTCTCTCTCCCCTATTTCGGAATGCTTCCCAATATATTGTCATTATAGTCATGGCCTAGAGAGTCTAGATAATAACACGGATTAAATGAGTCTGTGACAATATTATTATAAGAGAGTGGCCATCTCAATTGATAGCAGCCATTTTTCGTCCAAACTATTCCCGCCTTTTTTGTGTTTGAAATTTAATTTTAGATTCTGAGCGGTTTTACAATGGTGTTTATTTTTATTTTTATTTATTTTTTTATCCTGTATACAGCATTTCTACCAGAAAGAGTGCTTCGATTTCAACATATAGTATCTAAGTATCTTATCTTTTAGCAAATTGGATCAAGATGGTACTTTAAAGATGTAATTTGTCGATTTTCTCAATCGTTATTTAATTCCACGAGAAAAACCACCGACAAATTACGAAAAACCGCGAAAAATGGGATTTTAATTTCTAACGCTTTGTTCATCATCATAGAAACGAGTAATATTAATTAAACTTATAGGCTAAAATAAATAATACAATATAAAATATCCAGACTGACAAACCGTCCCCACTCGGAATCGTTTTTCTTATACAATGATATAATATCATTGTATTCAAGTTTAATACAATCCATTATACATTTGTAACCTACTGTACACAAGAGCGACATCCACTTACACGATTTTTTTTTTTTATAAAATAATTTTATTTTACAATATAATTATTATTTTATAATATTATACAATATACATGCATATTATGTACATAGAATTACATAAATATATTTACTATAATTTAAAAAAAGTTTATTTAGCCTTAGAGATAACAATATTCTTATTATATAATTTGTACGGCAAAATATTGTTATTTTTTATTTTATTATTTTTGCTTGATAGATGATGCTGGACTAGGTTGAAAATCTGTATAGATCAAGTTTATCCATATTTAGTATTCTTATATAACACTAATGATTCATATTTTAAATAAAATTACCATCAACTATCAAGTGTTGAATTTAAATTCTCACATAAATATAATTGATAAATTAAGAAAATTAACATACATTTATAATATATGCAATATTGTAATGTCAAAATTGCTAGAAAGTTAAAATACAAGCATTATATTAAAATATAAAGAAAGAAATACACAAAGTAACCAATAAAATATTTGTTAAAGTATGAATGTATGATAATATGATGATCAGCCATGATTAAAACAAGTTCAGCCTTGAACTTTATTCTATAAAAAGTTTTCTGATGCACTGTGTATTGAGTATATAATTATTTATTTATACATTTTAATAAAAACAATAAAAAATGTTTACATTTTCAACATAATAATCAATAATATTAGGTAGGCCGACCTAGTAAAATATAACAATATTAGTAAAATATAATAATAATAAATTGTTTTAATAATAATTAAATTATTTACAACTGTTGCTTTTAAAGTTTTGTTTTATTCTTAACAGCTTCTCTCATTATTGCAATACTCCTGCTAGCTTTGAGACAAGCTGCACTTTCTTTGATATTTTTTGTAAAAAATGTTCCTAAATTTTTACACCTGAATTTAATAAATCGGTTTATCATATTTGTCTTAATTGGATGACATTCTGAAAATGAAAAAGAACCTAATTCAAGTGATAACTTCTTCATGAATATTTCTCTTTTGTTGTTTAAAATTTAACTTCTATATTTTCTTAACATTATTTACATACTGAGAAAAAATTGAAAGCATTCTTCAGTTACATTTTTTAATCAACCAGTTTTGTACTCTTTAATTTGGACAAAAGCAGAGTATTCGGTTTTTAAAAGTTTGGAAGAACATACAGAATTAATGCAACCATCACAAACTTTGTCATTATTTTCTATTCTTGATATATTTATATATAACCTATAGTTAAACAATTCAACAATATTTAAAATATATTTGACATAGGTACCAAATTCAATAAAATAAAGTAGGTATATCTCTACCATGGCCTATCCATTCTTTAATATCTATGTATTTCTATTTTATATTATATTCTAGTCTATGCATGAAGACTTAGATAATAAAGAAACCAAACTCCGCTTCTGATAACGTCCCGAAATGAGTCCACGGACTAATATATGTATATATTAAAAGGACGCTACAGAGGGCGGATCCAGGGTTTAATTTTTGGGGGCAAAAGTACAAAAATTGGCTAAACACAATGTGAAACATAGGGAAACTACGGCGATTGCCATCCTCCCCCACATAAATCCGCCACTGGGGCGAATGGCGATACACCTGCAGGCATTCTCTGTCTTACAAAGGCACACCATAAAAAACTGTACGCACAGCAGATTACGTTTAGAGGAATTGACCCCTTACATAATTTAAATTTTAAAGATAAGATAATTTTCTATTGACCTCATACGTTTTTTTTTAGATTCTTAAGATTAATTTAGTAGAAAGTTAAGAGTATTTTAAAATGCACAAAAAATTTACAATTTACTCTAATTTTTAAACTAACAGAGCTAAACATGTTCTGCAAAGCGTACAATCGGCTATGTCAATATGTTATGCGCTTGTAAGATAGTCATAGAGACAACGAATGCGGCCACGCGGGTGTAGCACTATTACACACACGACACACCTCGGCTGCTGACATGAATTTTTCAACTAGCTACTCGTTAATCGTTTCGCTATATTATATCTTAAACGGTCCCTACACGATCAATAATATTGCACAATAAATTTCAAACCCTTTTTGATTTCTACAATATATTGTACAATACTTCAATATCATTGATCGTGTAGGGGCTGCTTTACAGCTCGTGAATGAGTCGCACGATTAAAAGGTCACAGGCAGCACTGCGTACGCTAGGGTTGCTACTTTAATCCACGTACAGTAAAAGGATTATTCATGTTTATAAAATTTTTTTGAAACATGACCCTTTTTAGATTTTATAGGTTGTACGATTACACATTTATACATGTGTAGATGTGTATATTTCATAAACATTCAACATTCTTAAGAAACAAATAGTGTAATGATACATATAGGTATATAAAACTATCGTTCAAGAAAACACATGTGAGTGGTGTATCAATTAGACTTGCTGTGAACAAAGATATTTAGGTATAAAATAATTAAATAACTATTACCGGATTGTTTAATTTAATTATTTACATAATAATAAAAAATGATATGTATGAAATATACACATATGCACATTTATAAATACGTAATCGTATAAGCTATGAAATTTAAGAAGTTTCATGTTTCAAAATAATGCATATATTTTCCAAAAAAACTAAAAAACATGAATAATTCCTATACTATAAACGGGTTAAAGTAGCAACCCTAGCTTACGCAGTTTAACCTTTGCCCTTAGTTTTTTCATGCGGGCGGCTGTACGAATTAGGTCCCTTTATTCTAGTTTTCATGGTGCTATGTATAGATAAAAGATAAACCCAAGGTGAATTATTAATTAATGTTATTCTACGGCGGATTCACCTTGGGGCGAGGAAAAACCATTCAATGATAATATTATGTAACGTAGGTATGTCTATCACATAAATGGTAATACAATTGATTATGATTATTATTGTCTGTGTACACGGTAAGTAATTGAAATAATGCTTCGATTTTCAACTTCAGTACCTATCTTTTCCGATGGGAGAGTGAATCTAGTTAGTGCATTCCGGTTCATGAGTCTCTGCTAAGAATCGTTTTTCATATACAATGATATTATATCATTGAATTCAAATTCAATACCATCCTTTAGTGACCCACTTGCCCACCTTTTTATAATTAAGGCTTGAACATTTGATATAAGGTTCCTTTAGTAGTCCATATTGGAACTAAAAATTATGTAATAACAATATTTTTGGGAATATTCGAAGTTAAAATTGAAGGAAATCAGATAACTATTTAAACAATTGAAAACGAAGAATAACGATTTTAGTTATTTTGTTGTGATTTCACAATATTGTTCTTGAGGATTTGAAACTTTAACGTCTATTATTATATACAATAATATACACAATGACATTTTCAAAATATTTATTTTATGTTATCACGTATATGCAAATAAGTATATTTATACCAGTTACCACCAACTTATTCCCGCTATTCTACGCGATACTTATTAATAATCTAATAAAATATGTAAGATTTTCAGAAATAAATAGTTCAATTTACTGTATTACTAATACTTATAAATTATAATATATTAAAATCGCTCAGGTGGCTGAGTTGCATTTATATAGCCGCATATAACAATAAGTTGTCAGAGATTCTACATGGTCGGATTGTCTACCATGGTAGCTGAGATGCACTTACTGCATCGAGCTACATCCAAAAGTAGTTGAACAATCAGAATTTTTCTAAGAGATTTTTTAAGTATAGAGAGATCGGATTATCTAACGCAAATTGACTAAATGTTTTTTTTTTTTTTTTGGGGGGGGGGGGGACTCAAGCCCCCCTACCCATAGGCCATATAAAAAATTATTACTTATTACTGGATTTGGAACTGGAGGACTTGACCGACATTTGGGGTCCCCCAAGCCCCCTTCCTATTTTCGCCAATGAATAACTCATTAGTTTTAAACCCGTCAAAGAATAATTGTTTTAATACTTGTTTCTCGTGATTGGTAGCCATTGGAACATAGTTTTTGAACAGGAATATAACAGCGCTAATAGGTTTTTTTATATATATAATATATATATATTTATACGTCTTATTCCTACATGAAACGGTGAATTAAGCATACCAATGACCGGTTCGTCAACTGTCATAATAATATTGGAATAACTATCAGTTAATTTATACCATCGGATCTTAAACATCCGTGGGTATCAACAATAGTTAACCATATATTACTGTGCAAGCACACGCGGGGGGTGGGGGCTCTATAGCTTTTGCGGAGCACTTGGCAAAATAAATAAATAACCAATTTTGTAGTTTCTAAATCGTAAATACCTTACTGACCACTAGGTACTTCAGTAGTATAGATACCCACATGGGAATTTTTCTAGAGGGGTGGGGGTTATTTTATTAAATATACGAGATAAACCCTTTGAACATACATACACATTATATATTATATAGTTACACATTAATTGTTCAAATTATGATATAATAATAAATTATTAGCTAGACAGTAAATTATAGGCATAGAAGAAACGAAGGATCAATATTGGCATTTGTCATCATACATGTATAGGCTCATTTTAAGGTAATTAGTGGAGAAGAAAGGAAAATAAAAAGGAGCAACAGATCAGGAATGACGTTGAGGAACTCTTAAACAAATTAAGGAAAGCAAATAGGGAGAATCAAAATTACCTCGTAACAAACTATTCAGGAACTTAATTCCCGAGATCCGTCTACGCTCAACCAGATCAAGTTGAGAAGCAACTGGTCCATCCATAGTTATGGGGTTCACAGGGGATATTTAATTTAAAACTAGCTTACCTCATAAATTTACGCTGAACCCTTTCAAGCCTAAGAGTCATTGAGGTCGTGAGGATCCTAAATAACTGCACCATACTCAACAATAGGGTGAACAAGTGCACAATAATAAAGCCCCTTATAAGATAGGCCTAACCAAAAGTCCCTACATAATCTTAATAAAAAACCCCAGAGTTTTAAAAGCTTTACAACTAATATGTTTAATGTGGGGTCATGGATCAAGATCACTACTAAGAATAAATCCTAGATCAGTTACACATCCATTAGAACATGAAAGCAGTAGGTCCAAGATATATTTTTAGTTATATATTTAACGTAAAAAATATTTACCCATAACAAGTTATAACCTTATATCTAATTGAAATATTATGTAAATTTTTATTTATTTTTTCAATTCATACTTCACATTTAATCGCACATAATAGTCATCTTACAATATTTGTCTATCTAAATATACATTAAAAATTATTTTTAAGCAATACAATTCAATTTTTACAAATGATAGGTACACAATACACAGAAACATTTATTTACATATTTTAGACATATCTTATATTCAAGTTTACAATGCATATAGAATAACAGTATCAAGGTGTTTTATCTTTAAAAACCATACATTATAAATTATAATGCATCAATAAAATGTCATTAATATATTTATGTATGCGTGTATATATTATATTATTAGTATTATATAGATATACATAAATTTATTTTGAGATTATAAGTGAAATGTTTGTGTTTAAGATTTCAACAAAGTATTATTGTATACGCATAGTATTTAAATAAATTTAATTACACAGTTTATATACAAGAAAAATCAAAATTTTTACTATTCAGAGGTTAAAACAAAATATTTACTTCGTTAATGACCTATTGATTGTAGACATATATATATATATAAAAATGGTAATAATAATAACAACAACAACAACACTGTAGTCTGGATGTTCTGAAGTTAGGAACCGACCGTGAAAATCGGAGTACAAACATTGTTATTACAACAGGCGCTTCAGTAGAGCCTATAAACTTAGAAATTTAAAAAAAATTACAAGTAGTCATACTAACAACGCGTGCACACAATTTTATTTTACGAATCACGAGACGGTAATTGAATGTTAAGTGGGGACTATTTAAAAACTTTAAGCATTGCTAACATTTTCAGCATCCAAATACATTTGAAAAAACTTGTTTTTATTTTCTAAACTTAAATAGGGAAAATGGACAATATTTTTACAGGTAATAACTAATCAAAATCTCTTCCCACTCTACATAAATACATAATTTATTAAGTAAACAAACTTTATAAAAATAATTATCATTATAATACAAAAAAATATCTAAGTTAATTGCCCTTTTTTATTAAAAATTAAATTGAACAAATGACGGGTTATATATATAAAAAAAAAACCAATAATCTTAAAAAAAAACTATTTCTACTTTACATTAAGAAAATTAAAATAAAAAGTTTTTTGTTTTGTTATTTAAATAGATGTGGGCGAAGGAAAATTAAAAATGGAACTTGATAAACAGAAAATATACCAACTAAAATAAAAAAGAGATAAATAGTGCAATACATTCATGAAATAAAAATAAATGGTTTTGAAAAATTGTATTAAAAATAAGCACTATTTAACTATTTTTTTAGTAAGAAATAATGAGTTTAATATTGTCTAAAAACTGAAATTGAAAATTTGAAAAACTTTGAGAAATTTTGCAAAAATTATTAAATAATTGTCCAATATTGACAACAGATATCAATAAGATGTTCTTATTATCAGTGTAATTATAAAATGCATAAACAACAATTTTTCCATGTGATAAATAATCAAAAATGAAAATACAATACTAAAATTGCTAGACTAGAATAGCCAAGCTGAAATCAAGGTAGTTGGAAATGGGAAATTTCTAATTAACCTTAATTTATTTATTAAAAAAACAGTTTAGTTTTTTTTTAATGTCATATTTAACTTATTCATTCTAAATTGTATTTTAACCTAGAATAATATTATAATTTACAACATTTCACAAAATGTTTTAGATGTACAAAACTAAACACAAAATATCTAACGCTGTTTATGCCAATGGCGACGATTATTATTATACCTGGGTTTCTTATATCCTCCGCCACTATTTCCACTACTGCCATTGTGACGATATCCATTGTTATATTGTCTGTAATTTTTGGTTCGATTCATCCAAGTGATTTTACTTCGTCCCATTTTACCATTAAATTGATTTAATTGATTATGTAACATTTGCAAGGCATTGGAACCATTTTCTTTTGAGTGGTGATTCTTACTATCAAATTTCTTCTTTTTTACCTATAATGTTTTATTTATTATTATTAACATGTGGTAAAAAATTAAAATGTAATGTAACATATATGATTGATTTAACCATTTCACTGCTATGGATGCATAATGCGACTTATAGTTAAAACAAAAAAAAAAAAAAAACATAAGTTTTTATTGATCCTTAAGCCAAGACTTCTAATAGCGGCATCTATGGCCATTAGCTGTTAGTAGGGTTGTATTGTGGTTGTGGTAGGGTTTTTACACGTGAGTCTTTGTGTTTGGCAGAATTTTAGATTGGGCACCTGTAGGTATCTGCCATGCCGGGTGGGGAATGGCGGCACTTGTTCTCTGGACACCGTGAATTGCCCAAAGAAAAATGCTGCCCATGACCAAGGAATCAAACCGGTGCCGGCTGCGTCGCAACCGACGTCTAGGACCGCTCGGCCACTCCGTCCCCCAAGAAATGTTTTGATTAATCATTTATGTGATAACATGAACATACGGTAAATTATTAGGCAAATCCAAAGATACAATATAAAAAAAAATTCCTCCCTGCAGTATACGAGAAAAAATTAATTCAGCAATGAAAGGGTTAAGAGGATGTCACACCTACTGTGTTGTCTCAATCTTACACACGCGTTTACACAATCTGAGTAATACTCGATCATCAATTTTAGTGTTAGAATAAAAGAACATATTACAAAATTAAAAGACAAAAATATTTTAGAGCTAGGCGGTGAGTTTTTTTTAAAAAATTTAAATTTTGAAAAGTTAACGGTCATTAAAAATGTTGACATTTTGCTATTTTTACACAATATAATGAACATTACATTGGGAATTATGGAAAAAACTAAAACCGCAGTCTAATTCTCAGAAATATTGTCACAATTCAATTTAATAATAGGTATTATTACTCTACACCCAAAATTTAACGAGTGCTACTCAGACTGCGTGAACGTGTTTTGTGTATTTTGTAAGTGTGGAGGGAACACACGTCACGTCCACCTAACAGTCAATATTATGTACATTTTTGAATCTTATAAATAGCTACATAAGTATAGGCAACATATTATACAATGTTGTTATTTACAGTGAATATAGTATGTATTCATACAGTACAAAATATAATGAAGACATATATTTTAAGCTTTTCAGATTTGTAATAGAAATGCAATTATTTTTATATTTTATCATCAATAATAATATAATTGTTCTATTTATTTACTTAGTCTTAAAAATTATTCAAATATACTCACAACCCCTCTATCAAAATCTTCATTGTATTCATCATCAAATGAACGTTTAACTCCATTACTTTTATCCTGTTCAGCCTCTCGGTCTACAAAGCTTTTTTCACCATTCCAGGTTTTAACTAAAAATCACAATAATAAAAATGATAAAATATTTATCAATACAATAGTTCTAACTTCTGAGGTTTCTGTAAATTAATTACCATTGTTCATACTAAACATTATTTGATTAATATATGTTTAAATAGGAGAATTTCAGAAGTCATTCAGATGCATAGAAATGTTATTGAAAATATATGTTGATAAATAATTTTTAACCAATAATTATGACACTTTGAAGATGAAATTCTTATTTATACTTTATTCAATAACGAATTCAGGATATGATTTTAATAGATTTCTATATATATTCTGATTTTTAGGGTATAATTGTCAAGAATCAAATCTTACAACTATATACAATTGAATTGTAATTTCATTTAATCACATTAGGAAATCAAGCATTTTAGTGTGTATTTTTGAATGAACCTTGGCATGACCAATATGTGTTGAATGACAGTATTTTTCACTGAGCGGATCCAGGGCCACCTGAAGTAGGTGATCATTGAGTACACTAAGGCGCTTAAAAAAAGTTGTAGTGAAGTCGACCTGAAGATATAATAAGCATTTATTATGCATGTAAATTCACTGGTTCAACCAGTTCAAACTTTTCATAAGCGCCTATAGATACATACTTGATAATGTAAGGTTCAGCCCCAAACCCTAAAACTCAAAATTATTTAATGATTTAAGGAACAAGCTAATATTTCTAAAACTTAAGTAGATTTATCAACTAAAGCCAACACTGAAAAACTGAATTTAAGACTAGTAATGTTATATAAAATCTATGAAAATCATCATTCTAGTAAAGAGAAAAAATAAAAATATACTAGATGATCATAAAATCATAAAAATGAGATAATGGAAGCTGTAAATTTAAGCCAGTAATTAAGATCCATACACTTATGAATGTTAAGAGGATATCACATTCACACATGTGTTGTCTTTGTATCGCAAACATATAAAATAATAGATATATTTTAATTCAGAGAAATCCAATTGTGAGCTTTAATATTTTAGAGAATTATCATGAAATTCAAAAGTAAGGTTAGGACCGGGGTTCCTCAATATGTAGTTTGCAGGTTGATGTTAAAATTTAAAAATAAACCAAAACAATCCTAAAAAATTTGTTTCAACAGCAGTTTCAAAATATAAAAAATCCATGGAAATATTGTTTTATAAGCGTTTCAATTTCAAATGTTGATATTAAGAATTTAGCAGTATTATTTTCTAGATAAAAATTTAATATTAATAACTAAGGCTTGAAATTTTAACAGAGGTTCCTCATAAGCTGATAGAAACTTAAAAATCTCATAGATACAAATGTATATTTTTTTTTAGTCATTTCAAGTTCATGTTTGACAAAATAGGTATTAATAAACAACAAAAAATCAATCTTTATTATTTTGTAGTAATTCAAAAAATTATACTTGTAGGGACCTTAATTTTTCATTAATAATTATACTAAATTATTATTATTTACTATACACGAAGAAATTTTTCAAAATATTTGGATCAATTTTATGCTATTGGCTATTTTATACCATTCTATGGTAAGTTTATATTGATTAAAAATTAATAAAAATGATGTATGATATAAATATATATACTATTATAATAACTACAATTTCTTAGAAAAATATTAAATAAACTTACTTTATTACTAAATGTAAAATAAATTAATAAAGGTAATAGCAATATAAATATATTATAAAATATATTTAAGAATATAGACAGAATATACACAATCACTCAGAATCCTTTTTTCGTATGCAATAATTTATCATTGAATTCAAATAAAACACATTCCTTCAAAATTTAATCATGAATTACTTTTGACACTTATTGTGTATCAGAGCAGTTACCTATTCCCCTTCCCTTTTTTGTTACATTTAACTGGAAAAAGTAAGTAGAAATAATAATAATGTATATCATGGAAAGTATTCTTCTATATTTATTATTTTTATACAGTTATTTTAGAGGTGGGCGATGATAAAAAGATTGTTATCAATGAATTTCAGAAAAACTCTTGAATCATATCTCTTCATTAATAGAAGTGTTTAATAATTAAAATTTAAAAAATAAATTATTCAACCAAAAAAAAACAATTTAAATATACTAGTGGATTAAATTATCAATATGGAAGTTGTTCAAATCAACTATGTGAACATCATTAACATACATTCAGTTAATGAATTGTATGTTCTTTCTAAATATATCATAAAAAAATATTTAAATAAAATTGTTATTCCAAAATTTAAATTGTAATTACAATTATAAAATTACACTTAATTACTTCAGAGGTGGGTGGCGACAAAACGATTGTCATCAATATAATATATCAGAAAACTTTGAAACTTTTCTCATAATGAGTTATTATTTAATTGTGTAATTTACAATATGTAACCATGGCAAAGTACAAAAATATTAATTATCTCAAATTTGCCTTAAAATTAAAAACCAGACATAAAATACCATACTATAAAAAAAAAACTGATACTTCTTCAGGGGTGGGTGATGATAAGGTTTGTCTTCAACAACTATCAGTAACATAATAGATGAATATCTTATCACTAGAAACTTGAATTATAAAGTAATAATATTATTTATAATATGTATATATTATTTGAAAGTGGATTTATTTATTTTAAATTCTAGAATTATTTCAATAACAGAAGTGATTTTTGAATGTTTATTACAACTTATAAAAATATAGGTTTCAAATCTGATTCCAATGCAATTTAAATAAGTTAGGCACATTACATAAAATGGCGCTTTTGAAAGAAAAAATATAATATTTTGGACTTAACTGGCATGATCTCTTTTCTTGTGAGTTAAGTTTTAGTTCTGAAAGCGTGTCAGCTCAGATAATCAATTACAAATTGATAAGAATTGGATAATAACAGATCCTTCCAATAAAATAACACAACTTGGCTAAAAATATAGTTAAAATACAAATGATAACAAAAATAAAATAAAAAAATTTATTTCTGTACATTGTTATTTAGTCATAGTACAATATTTAATGACATTTTGAATTGGACAAACAAAACCATACTATTGTGTTATTTTAGTGGAAATATAACAATACTAAACTCAATAATCTGCCACAGATATGGCTTCAGTTCACATAAGTTATTAAATATGAACAATTAAAAACATAATAAATACTTACCATCTCCACCAAAACCCAAATGCGTTCGTGACTTCATACTATCTTTAAAATTGTTGCCATTTGATTTAATATTACCATTAGTTTGAAAGTCATTAGTAAACTTGGGCCTAAAATAAGTAATAATAAATTAATTATTATCCCAAACAAAAAAAAAAAAAACAATTTATCATCACTAAAATTAATAAGTATTAAAGTTACTTGCCAGTTCTTTGTCCCATTTGAATGTTTATGGTTATTCCCATTTGATAACTTACTCCTAAAATTGAATAAGAAATAAATTAACTAAAATTAACCAGTGATTGGGTTATGAAAAACTCCAAAAGAAACTTTGCATACTTTACAACCAGAGGCTCAGAAATTGGGATAAAAAAATCATGAGTTCAACAAAACAACTTTTTATAATATAGGTGTTATTCAAAGTTGAGCAAACATTAAATAAATATTATTTTATACTTATATTATCAAACTCACCAAGGTTTATCATCAAGAGAATCATTTCCGTTTAAACACTTTCCATTTGTTTTGTTATCAGTTGGTGACTTAGTTCTGTAACATTAAAATTATATTTTAGGTATACTATACAGTAAATGTATGTGTTGTAAAGTTACTCAGAACTACAATATAAAATTAAGTAATAAAAGAATTTGAATCATTTAAATTAGATAACTACCAACCCATTATAATTGTGATCAAGTCGGGCTTTGGACTTATTAACATCCAATTCCAAAATTCCATTTTCACGCCGGCGGTTTTTTTTATCTGAATCTTTTCCTTCAGTGGAATGAGATGCCTTAGTAATATTAGAAAATTCATTATCATCTTTTGGAATTCTAACTAAACATTTTTTGACAGGTTCAGATTCAGGTTTCACTTCCAATGGTTCTTCATCTTTAGGTTTCAATACTAAACATTTTTTTGCAGGTAGAATTTCTTTATTTCGTTCATTAATAGGAGAATCATCATTTGGTGGTTTCAATACAAGACATTTTTTAGGAGGTGTTTCTGTAGCAACTTCACTAGGATCTTCCTTTGGTCTCATAACTAAAGGCTTTTTATCAGGAACTCTTTGGTCTGTTGAGTGTTTGACTTTTCCTAATATCACAGGCGAAGAAGCATTATCTTCACCAGATAGTGAACTATTCTCATCATCACTACCTTCTTTATCAGAATCAATATAAGGTACTAAGCTATTATAAATTAAAGATGGTTTGATTCCATTAGTTGTAGGTTCCATTGTTTTACTATTTGAATTCCAAGTGTTCTCAATTAGTGATTTATCTTTTTGCTGTCCTTGTTTTAACCTTAAATTTAAAAGTTACATATTTTAAATTATTATTGGAGTATAAAACTTTTTTTTAAATTATATAATTATATATTATCTAGAATATATAATATTAAAATATAAATATCTTACATTTTAATATTTGAATCCCATTTATCATATATTTGACTTTTTTTGTCTTTGATAATACTTTTTTTAATATTGTTTAAACCGTTCAATGGTTTTGTAACACCGTTTAAAGGCTTTGTAACTCCATTGCTCTTGTCTAAATAAAAATACACATTAAATTATAAAATAAAATATAAAACTTTAAGAATACTTACTAGAAAAAAAGCCATTTACTGACGGTTTACAAGTTGAAGTAGAAGTTACAGTCGACGTCTTACTTTCTACATTTGTGTTATTTATGTTTTCTGATGGTTCCAATTCATAAAATATTATATAGGAATCATTACTTGTCGAATAATTTTTGAAATTCGTTTGATAAACCTGTTCACAAAACCAATAGTTAAAAAATAAATAAATGACACAGAAATATAATAATTAAAATACATACATTTGAATCATTGAAATAGTAATAAGATCCAGAGGGTGTTAAACCAAGAGTTGTGTAATGTCCACTATGTAAACTTGAACCATAATGAATTACCATGGATACCAGATGATATCTTAATGGTCGAGCATCAATTTTAAACTTATGGTGATCAAATTGATAACTGGATAAATCTAATCGTTCATTTATTTGAATAGCTTTGCTGTTTTTGTTTCCACTAAATCCACCCATACCAACACTGTACCTGTAATATTATTGTAAGAAATTATCATTAGTTTTTAGTTACTTCACTGACAGCAGTACAGCACAATAATAATATATACAACAAATTTTAATCTAATCAATAATTCACCTTTTCAACTGAATGCATAAAACGTTTGGTGCTCTTTCAATGGAGAACTTTTTATCAGCAGCAACTTGTCGTCGACATCTTTCACATACATATGATTCATCTAATGGTTCTTTTTCAAAATAGTTATCTAAAGCGTCGTTAACATTATCAGAGTGCCTGATATCAAGTATGAGATCTTGGAAATGTTGAAATGTAGTTGATATGTGTCCACATTTACCACACGTTACTTAACATAATAAATATATTTTATATTAATGTTTAATTTACTAAATTGTTTATGGGTTTATAAAAAATATACCTTCAGTGCGGATATAACCACCAAATATTTGGTTAATAGGTGTTGTTTCTTTAGAATAATTGTCTAGACTATAATATATAAAAATATAAGACAATAGGTATTATATTAATAGTTATTTATATGATATACATACGATTTAGCAGCATGTCCTAAAACGGATAAATAGCACCGTTCCATACTTTCAATAAGGTAACGAAGGAACTCATGGGCATCTTCTTGACGATATGTTGACAAATGTTTACATATTACTAACAATGAAACATAAATTATTATTTTTTTTTCTACTTATATTTGATTTTTAATTTGATTTACATACATGATAGGCGATTAGTTATGATTGATGCTTTGAAGCTAGAACCAGTGTGTTTTTGAGATAATGTGAATGTATTACAGACCATACATACAATACAATCTTTTTGAAATCCAGCTAAAAATATACGAAAAAATATTCTTATTCAAATATAAATGATTAAATCATACATGCCCATTTAAAACTAGGCCTACACTGTGAATATATTATAAAAAAAACTAATACATAATATAATATTGTAACAAATATATAATGTAATAACTATTAATTATACACAACATATTTTTGAGTGTAATTTTTAACCATATAAATAATATTTATATTTACTTTTTTGTTGACATGTTTTTTGATGTTGTTCATCACTCATCAGCCAATTTGTAAATGCAGGAATATGAAATAATGCCTACACGTATTTATAAAAAATAAAAACACAATTATACACCTAGACATAAATAATACAATTAAGTGAACTCTAACACATACTTGTAATGTAGAATTGATGTAACATATTACACCAGGATTATCTAATCCAGAACCAACCGACATTTTTTTATCTTGCCAGCCTAGTTGTACACGTTCAGGAGGATATAATACTACTTTAGGTTTAGGTAAATGGGATATTTTGTTAGTATCACCATTCAGCCTTTCATTTTTTTTAATTATATCTTTTTTACTACAACCATTTTGTAGTAACATGATACAATTGTTTTTCATCTGAGATAACATTGATGGTTTATGGTCTAACATTTCAAATTCTATACTTTTATCTAAAATTCTACTTGATGCTATGTATAAGTAACTAGAACGGTCGTCTGCCACAGATGAATGGTGAGTCCGGCGATCAGTAACTTTGTTAGAAAGAGACTGAAACAAAGCAGAACCTATTTGATTGCTTGCGGCTGGCATTATTATATTTCCAACTCATCATACGGTAAACTTAATTATCTGAAAAACAAAATAATTAACTCAATTTTTTATTTTAGACATCACCTTTTGATACTTTTGATAGATAATAATGTATATAACTAATA
This sequence comes from Sitobion miscanthi, assembly GCA_008086715.1. NCBI lineage: Eukaryota > Metazoa > Arthropoda > Insecta > Hemiptera > Aphididae > Sitobion > Sitobion miscanthi. Next base: position 2,900,521 of record CM017805.1, read on the forward strand.
TTAGAAATAAGTAAAAAAAATGATTTATATAATATACAACTTTTAATTAATATTTTATTTAAAGGTAAGTATAATTAATGAATTATAAATAACAATAACACTATCAAAATATACAATTGTGCAATTGATATGTATAAATAACCTATTACAGTGAAACTTAGTACAAGTTAAAAATATAATCACGAGAATCTAAAAAAAAAAGAGATTTTTAAATGTAGGTAGGTACTATCAGAAATAATATTATTATTATTATTACTTAGGGATATAAATGTATTATTGAAAGATAATAAATACAGACAGTTATACATATATACATTTATCAAAATTTTAAGTACCTACCTAAATACAATTATAAATATAAATATGAATTATGAAGCACCAAAGAATATTTTATTATAAAATAATAATGAATTTTAAACAAATATACCTACTTAATTACAAAGTAAGTGAATTCAACATATTTTGTTTAAAATTAAAAAATAAAAAAATAATATTAAATTACTTATCACTAGAAGAAAAGTAAATGTGACAACAAAGGAAAAAATAACATAATTAGGAAACTATTAGATTAAGATGATTAAAACTAATTAATAACCAATTGTTACTTAGACAATGATTTGATTTTCTTGAAAATTAAGTTTTCGCATTATATAGTAAAATAGGTATAATAAATTCTTTTATTTTCCTCCTCAAAATTTCATAAAATAATTTACATTAGGCAAATGAATTATCAAAAAGATATAAAATGTAATTAGAATTGTTTGTGCCTGTTTTTTTTTTTAGCTTAAGTTTTGAAAAAACCTATTATGTTTCAAAATTAAATGACATTAAAATCATAGACTTGAAACCTAACCTAGCTCAGGTAAACCACATAAAATATATACATCTTATTGTTATTGTTCAATTTGACAGATACATAGGTACAACTCTAATAAGCTTTGTTTAACAAACAACTAGTTGGGAATTGGTGCCGTTGTTGGGTATGGACTTTGGAATCGAATATAGAATTAACGCGACACATTTGTTTGTCTTCCACATACACTCGCGCGGAAGCGCGAGCGACATCACGTTATCGAAGGTCTGTGTGTAATCCATAGAGGTGTAATCTGTCCCGGCCCCCGGAGCGCTATCTCACATGGTCGTCTCGATAGTACAAGGTTAGTGCACTAGCGTTGTGCATATAGTTTCGTGTATTCAAGAAAGCCTCCAAAATCACACTTCAATGAGGTGAACACAAGAATTTTGGCGGAAACCGGCCGGGCGGTCATATCGTCTATTATATACACGCGCGTTCGGGTGCTCCCGCTCCCCCGGTCCATTGACGGATGGCGGTGACCGCCGACACGCTTATTTTTTGTCATTCATACACGTCTCCCCGAGATCCCGCAGTCTCTATCTCACCCACGCAAGTCAAACGACAAAGGTATATTATATTCTATTGTGTGACAACGACAAGACGATAATATTATTATACTCACGTCGAATCCGGGGCAGCAGCAATGGCGTGCAATCGCGTAATAGGGCACACGTTATAAAAGTAAATAATAAAAATATTAATATTATTATTATTATTATTACAATATTATAACTACAGAACACACACACACATAATTGAGTAAAAAAAAATTCAAATAATAATAAAAATAAAAATAACTAAAACACCGAGGAACGAAGAGGATTTCACTTAGTTTTTTCGACTGCAAATTTACTTACACTAACCTGTAAACTTGGCATAGGAGCCGCCTGCGAGTGTAGTACTGTAGTTGTCCGATACCCCGATTGCAGGCGGCCAATCAACACTAGGCTCATCACGAATATCATGGCATAGAAAACGGCAGTAGAATGGAAATGCCGCTCAGTTATTCTTAATGCTTATTAATATCATAAATCATTCTATTAAATTAATATAAGCCACCACCAGCTCTATATTTGTCTGCTGTTACATTTTACCAACATTCTACTTCAATCTACATTATTTTACCATGTTTTCTTCCTAACAACGACAATTTTCCTGAAGCGCGAACGTCACGCCCGTGACGGTATCGGCACGGACCACTGACTGTGGGTCGGTTCTTCCATGAATTAATTTTAGTCGGACACGGATAGTGGGGATTTCGGCGGGCCAACAGGCCGCGGGCCGCGGCATCTGCGGGCAGATTTAATATACTTGTCTATGTTTTTCCCATTCTTTGTGTAGGCCGTAAAGCACAGGTCAGTAGGCCACAAATACATAAAAATTATAATTGTAATTTGTAATTGTAATTTGGTATAACGTAGGAGGAAGGAGGAACGTAACAAGTGACAAAAATAAATAAAAACAAAATGGTATGGTAATAGGTTATTACTATTGACTATTGTATATTAGGTCTTATACTCTTATTGCAAAATAAAATGTTTTTTCATCACATTGTGTCATTGTCATTTGTCATTTGTTATTTGTTATAATATTATGCATATAGATGACAGATCATAGAGTAATATTACTCTACGATACAGAAAAATTATGGTGTATCCAAGCCCGGATTAAGACATTTTGAGGCCCAAAGGCCAACGTTTAAAAAGAGGCTCCTGTACGAAAATAATGTAAGTTATATTATTTAATATTGTGTACCTGTTATAATAAATATATTATATAGGTATTAGGTACATAGCAATAAATTATGAATAATGTATTACTTTATTTATAAATTATAATGTACAAACTTTTTTCCTCGGCCATCAATATAACCATCGATTTTTTTTTGTTGATTTATGCATCGTGTTATGGCCTATAACGAAAAAAGTAATGGACAAATCTGAGGCCCCTAAATCAATTCTAATTATCAAAACCCGGGGGCCATGACCCCCTGGACCTCCCCCCACCCTTAATCTGTGCTTGAGTGTATCCTGGACTCACCAAAGTGCCGTTAACAAAACACTAAAACAATTGGGTGAACTGAAAGATTTGATTTTTATCCCCATATTGAGGAGAGCTGGAATACGAAGACATTAAGACAAAATATGTCTTTTTGTATTCGTTTCAGAAAAAGAATAAGTCGATGGCATAATAGCTGTGCCCGATACACGGCTTCACATACCTCAATACCTGGTACAAGGAAGTTATATATTTATACAATTTTTAACATTCATACAGGGCAACAGGGGCCGCAACTGGGATACTGACCACTAGGCTACTGCAATTGCACAGTGGGCCGATATCATATTATCTTCACAGGGCTGAAGCTTCTCAATACATTTTCCCAGAAAGTAATCCGACGGAGGCAAAAATCCATTGAAAAAGTTGGGTTTTACGACTTTTCATATGAACCAAAGCTAGGGGTCTTCGTCTCCCACATCGCCCCATAAATAATTCTTAACAAACTTTTTATTTAACAATCAAATACTTCTACTTATCCAAATATTAAAAATAAAGGCTAAAATGCACTTTACCACCCCATACAAATGTTTCGATTTTTTTTTTGTTGAAACTTACTTATATTAACCATTTAATTAATATAATGCAATCAGAATTTGTCGGTCGAACTTAGTTTCGAAGTTATGACCTTTGGTAGTTAGAAATTTTGCATTTTTACAAGCATTTTCTACTAGAAAAGTTGAGAAGTTGGAATTGTACAAACATTTTCAAATACCTCACATAAACGTCCGCAATTATTAGACTGGAAAAAATAAAAATAAAATTGTATTTAATTTTCAAGCCTACCCCCCTCCCCCCGATTGAAAAATCCTGCATACGCCATTGTTTTAATTCGAGATGATAATAAATTTAAATTATATAAATAGTTTACTTTATGAAACACATACAAATATGTATCAAACCTAACCTTTATATAACATGTTAAACTAACTGTTTTCGGTCTATAACTATGATAATTTCTTTATATGTACTAATAAAATATATGATACAAACTAAAAAGACTTTTGTAGAGTTTTGGTGATTTTATTGAATCTGATTTTTTTATTTGGGCATTTGGGTATACTTGGCTCAGTAGGTAGTAGTTTATTTGAGCTTTTATTAACACTTTAAACTCGTACCTATTATACTTATTATATGTACACTCTGTTCGCCGAGAGACGCATGCAGACTATCGGCTGTTCGCTCGCTGAGGCTCTATTTCCTCCTCTAAGATTCGTGACGACAATAGGCGACTGACGCTGATGCTAGCAACTCCACTACGCTAGTCGGCAATCACATCCGGCAGCTGGCAGCTATGGGTGGGTGACTTAAAGGGATGCGCAGAAATAACCGATTTTCGTCGGGCCGTGGAGTGTTCTTTCGGCGAACAGAATATAGGTATAGGTATTACTAATTCCATTTTTGTATATAATATATCGATAAATAAACGAACATATATATTTCGTATGACAAAGTAGAGCAACAAATTTAAATATATAAATATTAACAGATAGATATTATACTATATGGAATAACATAAAATAAAAATAAAATAAAATAAAAATAAGCTTAGTAAGACAAATGGTAATTATTATAGCTGGGATATATTTTAAACTATAGATTATAAATGAATATACAGATTTTGTATCCAATCAACGACATCCCTATTAGCTGTATGGATATCATTAGAGTGCCTTTGAATGCACTGATCAGACATTCAGTTGCTATATGGGGGATTGTTTGCGTATCGTTTCCACAATCACTGGAAGGAGTAGTATGTAGTTTCCATTTGTACTTCCATGACCGGTCCTAAAGCGATTTAGTGTCACCCAAATTTGTTTAGGCAGATCGAAGCCTGGTTGTTTGGATGTTGAATTGATCAGAATGATTTTTCCATCAGTGTTCTCCGCCATCCAATCCTAAAACCATTTGGTATTTCCCACGATATTTTCCAGTAATAGCTTCTTCGCAGTAATCCAAGGTGGTTTGCGGGACTTAAGACGTAGTCCATCTCCATTTAATCTTAAATCCACATGTATCGGAAGGCTCTTGTTATTGTTGATCTTAGGCCATTCCCGGATGAGTGCTTGTTTCCTTCGGATCTTAGGAGGAACTATATTCAGCTCTGTATTAGGAGCAATTTTAAAGGGGTAGATTTTAATGTTCCCCATATGATTCTCATTACTGAGTTGAGCTGGGTATCAAGTTTATTGGTATGTGTGCTATTTATCCACACCAGGGTGCAGTATTCCGCCGCTGAATATACTAGTGCTAGCGTGCTTATACGTAGGGTATTTGCATCAGCTCCCCATGATGTACCACTCAATTTAGCAATTATATTATGACGGGTCTTTATTTTCAATGATAGTTTGCCTAGATGGTTCTTTAACGTAAGCGTCAAGTCTAATATCCCACCCAGGTACTTAGGATAGGGATTGTTTTTCACTAACTGCTCTCCAAACTGAGCCCGTATCTCTTGGTTTGCTCTTCTGTTATTCAAATGAAAGAGGGTGACTTCCGTTTTTGATGAAATCCATTCGAACCAAATCAGTTTGAGTCTCCGTTGATGGTAGAACTTATGTGATATGTCAAGGTCTTCAGACAGGATGTTTTCTAGGCTTTAGAAATCTTTACTCTGGCTAAGCTAGGACTAGGTCATCAGCATATATTAATTTGCTTGCAGTTTTCGCTGGTAGGTCCGTAATATATAGACTAATGAGAAGGGGTGCCAACACAGAGCCTTGAGAAAGGTCATTGTTTAGCATCTTTGTTTTACTTTTTTCTTCTACAATATTAACAGTAAAAAAATCTGTTACTAAGCATATTATTGAGGAGTTTTAGTAACGTTTTGCATGGGATCACATCCAAGAATTTTGATAAAAGCCCTTTTCTTCAGACAGTGTCATAGGCAGATGATAGGTCTATGAATGCCACCGCAGTTTTAACGTTTCTGTCATACTCATTTTCTAGTAAGTGACATTATCTGGTTACAGCCACTCCTATTAGAGCGGAACCCAGCTTGTTGATATGGAATGATATCATCAATAGTGTTAACAATGCGGTTGTAAATCAATCTTTCCAGTAATTTGTAGCATACGCGCAATAGAGATACCGGTCTATAGCTGTTTACATCATTTTTTGGTTTTCCTGGCTTTAAAACTGTTAAAACTTTTGTTTGCTTAAAGAGTTTCGGTAGTTTCCCCGAATGGAGGACGTCGGAGAAGAAGTGAAAGAGGCACTTAATTTTTTTGGGCTCACTATATTTTATAAACTCCAGGTATATTTCATGAAGTTTAGCTCCTTATCCAAGTTGTATACGTTTTAATGCTAGTTGCACTTCTTTGGGAGTGAATTTGTCAGCCCATTTTGAATTTTTCACTGCATGGGTTTTCTTTACTTTAAGATCCATAATCAATTTCCTTGATGTATCTTTATCGATGTTGGCTCTTGACGTTTCTATCAGTCAATTCGTAAATGCATTAGGTTTTATTTCAGGTTCACTGCCACCTCGATTCTGGCTGGGATCTAGTCTGCGCAGTACACTCCAGGCTTCCCGACTAGAGTGTTTGAAATCTAGACGTTTTACAGTTTCAGCCCAACGGTTCTTGCGTCCTTTAGCTAGTGATCCTAAGAATTAGTCCGCAGTTTCTGCTTGGCCATTCCTTTGATATTCTGCATACAATCTATCACTTTCCTCATTCCGGCAGGAGGTATAAATGTGTCTGTAGCCTTGGATATAGCGTTTTGCAGTTCCCTTAACCATACCAATGAAACGTTCATAGTTGTTCGCTGTTGGATCGATCCATCTGATGTTATTGTCTTGGAATTTTAAAAAGGCAGTTCAATTAGCTTCCCTAAAATTCCATTTCGGTTTAAGTAATGTTTTAAATAGTGGAATCTGGATACCGATTTGTATGCGTATTGGTCTATTTTGGCTTTTTGGGAAATTATTTAGGACAGATCGGTGGGCTTGAAGTGATACACCATTATTATCTTTAGAGACAATACAGAGGTCCGGGTTATACCCTCGATTTCATCTTCCTGAGTGAAAAGTATGTCTTCCACTGAATATCAGCTGCATGTTTTCAGTTTCAATCCATTCGTTCAAAACCTCCCCGTTTTCATCATATCCCCATCTGGTGGGGTGACTATTGAAATCACCAGCAAGTACTATGGGGTGTTGGGAAGGTGGAATAGTTGGCAGGGGCCATTTTTCATTTGGAGGCTTATAAATATGTTAAGTATAGTTATATTAGCCACGTTGGCAGCTATCACGGAGACAGGCGCAATCTTTCTTGTATATAGGTGGCTCGAGTTTGAGATACCATTTCGTATATAGGTAGCGGTTCCATATAGTTTCTGATAGGTGGCAAAAATGAGTTTATAACCATCGATTTTCCTTCAGCAATGCATTTGTTCTACATCTGGGACATGAGTCTCCTGTAGTAAGACTACATCAGCTTTAAGTTCTGGAAATAATTGAGCTAAATAGCTACTCTTGTCTCTGCTTAAGCCTTCGACATTCAGTTGAAAAATAATTAGCTGAGAGCCAATAGCTCGGGTCAAAGAGCCCTGAAAAGGGCTGTTTTGTGTGTTGTTAATATTAATGTTGGTGTTATTGCTCAATGAACATATAAATATTATACAATAAATATATATTTTATTTAAATTAATACATACATATATATGATATTATGGCTCATACCTACCATACTATCATATAATATTATTAAAATGTATACATAATAATTTGTACACGATTCCAAAACATTGGTTTATTTTAAGAATCTTTACAATGTAACATAAAATATATTATGTTTCAGTGGTGGATCCACGATGTAGAGAAGATTTTCTCTACATCATGGGTGAATCCAAGGGGTGCAAAGGGAGAATTTCCCACCCTTCTAATCGCCGTAGTTTCCCTATATCTTACACTGTGTTTAGCCAATTTTGGTACTTTTTGTACTTTTGCCCCTCATGAACCCATCAAAAAGAAAATTAAGCCCTGGATTTGCTACTGTTATGTTGGCATGAAGATTATTGATATTTAATACAATTACATAAAATTAAAATCTCAATCTCAATCACGACTCGTATAAAATTGTTCTGTCATTAAAGTCAGCTTTCAAGCACGATTTAAGATGGTCTTAAGTATATCTTTAACCGTGCCTTCGAGCAGTTCGATCGAATGGTGACGTACTTTGGTGATAAATTCTGAACTACCAAACTGCCGTGGTTTTTTTGCGTCAATATCTTTATGCTATCTATATTGATATTATAAAACTATATTGACACGATTTGAGTATATTTAAGTTTATTTATTAGAGTATATTATTCTGTACTGATTGCCCTCAGGCGTGTATTTCAAATAAATAAAAATAAAAAATATCGTACATAGATAATAGATATCTTTTTTCTCTATATAGACATAAAAACGCAGTGGTGTTAACAATTTGTACCTTCCAATTTGGGATGTACAGACAGTGGCGTATGCAGGATTTTTCAATGGGGGGGGGGGGGGGGGCTGAAAATTAGTTACAATTTTATTTTTATCCAGTCCAGTCCAATAATTCCAGACGTTTATTCGAGGTATTTTAAAATGTTTGTAACTTTTCAACTTTTCTGGTGAAAAAAATGCTCTGATTATAAGCTTCGATGCCCAATGTATGTTTTTGGAAGCAAATTGGATCTAGTTGGTACTTTTAACCGGTCGAAATTGAAAATGCTCAGTGCTTTTTAAAATAATTGGAGAAAAAAAGATGAAAATTTATTAAAATTGGTTGGTAACCAGCTTGGTTATACTATCCTCACTTGGATTGTATTTGATAAGTTTAATTTTTTTTTCTATAAATGTCAATAAAAAATTATTTATTCAGTCAAAAAGCTTAAAAATGTAATACGTATGATTTTATTATAGGTAAAATATTAACGATATATAGGCATCATGGTTATTTTTTATAAGCATTTAAAGTTCAAATTTCGTCAAAACCACAGTTAATTTGTATGGCTAGACAATTTAATACTAGGTCTTTTATACAAATAGTTCATATTTTTACCGAACAATTACAGATAATTTTAGGAAAATTGGTATGCAAAAACAATGTTTTTTCAAAAATGAATTCATTCTGGTCAGTTGTATATGAAATTTACGTCTTGCTTACTATGGTTGACAGTTGAAACTTGATAAATATTTTTTTTTAAAGTAATATTATACGAGCAACGGGGAGGGGGGGGGGCTTCAGCCCGTTAGCTCCCCCCCGCGGACGCCACTGTGTATAGATATAGTTTTATATTGGTTATTTTACTTTTTATAATTAATGAATTTTGGTATCGAAACTTTATACGCTTTTATAGCTAACTGTATACGTTGGTAAGTAAATTTTCTACTAATATTAAAAATACATTCAAATACACTTCGCTTAAAGGAAAATATATGCAAAATGTTCGGAAAATACATATCTACCATCTCCCGACTCGAGTCTCGACCATAGATAATATAAGATATATTATATTATTATCTATGGTCCCGACTCTTCGTAGGGGGGGGACCCGCCTAACCATCAGTACGATAGTCGTCGACAGCGCTCCCAGTGTTAATCTGTCTTCCCAAAACTATAATATTATCATAGAACAATATGGCATATTTTTATTTATCACATTTAATATTTTAATCAACGCTCATCAATGTTTGCACTCAGTCGAAAGTTATTGCATTTTGTATCTTTAGTACAAATAAGCAATATATCTAAGTGTAGTTATCGAACAAGTAGTTATAATCTTTTAAGATTTTCAGGTCCTAGATTCAAAATGTCCGAGGTTGAAAAATCTGCAATCGCTACACCCGGCGGTGATACAATTTTTGGTAAAATTGTTAGGAAGGAAATACCTTGTAATTTCATATACGAAGATGATCTTGTAAGTGCATCTAATGATTAATGAAGTAGTGATGAATGTGATAAAAATAAGATTTACTATATATCTATATGGCTGTATGTATTTACTACTCATGCATTTTATACACGTCTACAGGGGTGAATAGGGCTATGAAGACAACCTGTGAGTAGCTCAGAGGCTCTGTTTTTTTTTTTAAAGTATTGTCAATAAAAGTTGTCCATCATTTATTATTTTGTAAATGAAATGTCTTTTTTAAAAATTGTTCTCCACAACATAATACTTTTCTGTTTTAGTAAGTAATTTTTGTGCGAAGGAATAAGTATTGCGATTAACTTTGATGTGACATTTCACATTTGTGAAATTTTTATGTTTGGACTTAAACATTTTCCCTATATCAAAAACAATCCAACATATCAATTAGAAATTCTCTGGAATTACTCATCTATTTTGAAATTCAAATATTAACTATCAAATACTGAAGTATTGATACTATACATTTCCTAATATAATATTAATATCCCAACTGTAAATTATACCACTCATTTGTATTATTATAATTTGTTAAAATACATACGCCAACTAATAATAAAATGCATTACTCAATTAAATAAAACCAAATACATTCAAGAGATCTTCCAAAATAGGGGCTTAGTCACTGGTACTCAAAGTTATTTTGTTTATAGCTGTAGTAATTGCATTATATGCATAACATTTTAATTGGCATACAGGATGTGTGCAACACAAAAATTTGCTAGTAATCGTAATGCATAATTTGCTATTTCTATATAAGCCAATGTATCTCTATAATTATTTGTTTATCGTATAAACTACTAACATAGACATATCAATTTAATTTAACTATGTCAATGGCTACAGTTGATTATTTCAAATTTCAATGGGAATGCACATTTCTAACTTTTTATTTTTACATTCATGATTGTTAATTATAATATTTTTTTTTATCTTTTGTGTAGGATAAATAAATTTACTAAATAATAATGTATGCGTTCACCTGAAAAATATTGTGAACAAAGCAATAGTTACTAGTTAAGTTGGGTTCCACCTTCCACCAGTGATGTACTGATAAATATATTTATGGGTATACTAATAAAATATATATATTAAACCCCTTTTTTTTCTCGATCCGCTTAAAAAATTAAGTGAATCCCTTAAAGTATGTTTATCACTTCTAATATTACTATAAAATGATATTATCGTCAATAACGTTCCATATTTGTACAACTTATTGGATTGGAATATAGTACAACTGTACATAGGTACTATGTATAGTTGATATTTGAAATATATATTAAAATATAATAATATAAATAAAACACGATCCTTTTTGCATTAATTGTATGTTTTATAGTTACACAAGGAATCAACATTGTTTTAGTATAATATGGAAAATAAATTATAAACATCAGTGGGTAAGGTGAATGCTATAGCTGTCATGTTCATCAATGTATTAAGTTTTTACATTTTTTTAAGTTCTAATTCTTAAACATTAAAATTATTTCTTATTAAAGCTTTTCCGTTTTCAGGTCACTTTTTTAAAATTTGTTTCTTTAATAAAATATAAAATATACATTTTGATGATTATTCGAAAATTAAATCAAATATCTTAAAATGTGATACCCTGATGTCCTGATTGATCTCAAGTAGACATAATATTAATGAATTCAAATCAGTTTGCAGAAGCCTTATCGCGTTATCTGGTCCATCAGTAGAATTGACAAAAAATACATTCAAATGAGCAAAAATTGTTTTTTTAAAAACAATAAATTAAGAATTGGCAATGATGTATACTGTCAATGCAGGGTTTTTTTTTTGTATATTATAATTTTACTATTTTTATTAGTGTGTTGCATTTCATGACATCAATGCTCAAGCACCTGTTCATTTTTTGGTAATACCGAAGAAACCAATTGAAATGTTATCTGCCGCGGACAGCTCTGATGAAACGGTATTTTACTTTATAATTAAAACAGATATTATTATGCTTCATCTCCTGACATTATTATAAACATCTAATTGTATAAGAAAAAATAAATAACATAATCTGCCTCCAAAAATATATTTAAAAAATGCTAAAAATTATTTTTGATTTCAGTTACTTGGACACTTAATGTTGGTTGCAAGCAAAGTAGCAAAAGAACAAGGATTGAATGACGGTTTTCGTTTAGTAGTTAATAATGGAAAGGATGGGGCTCAATCAGTTTATCATCTACATTTGCATGTCCTTGGTGGTCGTCAACTTAAATGGCCTCCTGGCTAATATTAATATTTATTAAATTGTTAATATGTATAAGCAAATTATTTAATTAAACAAAATGTCATACTAGAAATAAACTGGGACGGTTATAATTATGTTTTTGCATTTTTAAATACTACAATATAAGATAAATATTTACAACTATGTCAACAGTTTAAACAATATTTGTATATAAACTATGAAATTTAGTTTTTATTGGCCTTCAAATATTTAGTTATTTTATGATTTATTAATGTCACTATAACTCAGTAAATAAAATAACTAAAAAAAGAAATTAATCGAGTAGATTAGAATTAACAAACTGAAGCATTAAAACAACAACATGAATAGTTTTTAATCAATGAATTTCCGTTTATAATAATATTGGCAAATAATTGTGTATAAATGATATATAATATTAGGTAAATTTTATAGTGAAATATTTTATGTTGTAGCAAACAAATATAACAGAGATTTTACAAACTGTACAATTTCCGATCCTCCTAATTTAGACTCCCCATAAACTCTGTCGACAAAGGTTATTGGGACTTCGCCAATAGTATAATTTAGTTGCCTTGCACGGACCATCATTTCCATTTGGAAAACATATCCTTTTGATATACATGATTCTATCAATTTTTCTAGAACTGGCTTTTTATACAATCTGTAAACAAAATACAAATTTGTTATGTACTACCTCATTTTTTAAGTATTTGGTACAAATATTTGATTTTATATAAAAAAAAATTACCTAAAACTACCAGTAAGATCAGATACTTTAGGTCTCAACAATAATTGGCTAACAAAATTAGCACCACGACTAACTAACTTTCTTTTAAAATCCCAACCTGAAACTCCTCCATTACCAATATATCGTGATCCAGTAACAACATCATAATCTTGTTCGGCTTGTTTTTTTATAAAATCCAGTATAAATTTTGGCTGAAAAAAATGTTATGATTAAATACAAATAAGTAATAACCTTATGAATTTTAACTTACATGATGTGATAGATCAGCATCCATTATAATGATATAATCCCCAGTGGCATGTTTCATTCCATGAATATATGCAGTGCCCAATCCAAGTTTTTTCCCTCTAGGTCTTAATAACTTAACAATATATTTTATGATTAATTAAGGATCAAAAATAAATCTATTTGTGTCTTACAATTTTATCTTTTCCATAAATGGTTTCGAGTTGTTTAGCTACTTCTAACGTTCCATCTGGACTGCCATCGTCTATTATAATTATTTCGTAATCTATTTCACTACAACCAAAGATAGCATAAGTTATTAATCATAAGTGTATTGGGTACATTTTAATAAAAAAAATGTTTATGGTTATTATAGTATTTTAGAATTTAGATTAAAATGTAAAACACGGCTAGTTTTTTAGATTCTGAATGGAACGATGAATATATTAATTTTACAATGATGTTTTTTTTTTGTGTCCATCATCACCTTTTAGGACAGGTAAAGTGCTTGGATTTTCTTCAATAGTAACTTTTCTGATAGGAAAGTAAATCTAGTTGGTACTTTGGGGGGTCAAAAGTAAAAATTTCACGGTAGTTTTCAAAAGCGCCATGAAAAACAAAAGAAAAATTAAGGATAAACGGGAATTTTTACGTAAAATCTGTTTTCGAGAAAATCGATATTGGTTTTTGGTGCAACTTAAACCGTAGAAACTTGAAAATTTCACTGAATGTTTATATAAGCATTTTCTATACACGATAAAATTAATAATTTGACTCTTTTTGAGCTGTTTACGGACATTGTCAGTTTTCAATTTTTTTTTTTCTACAAATATCAATAAAATTTTATTTGTTGGTTAAAAAAGCTTGAGAATTAAATAGAAGGCTCCTGGGTTATTGTTTCAAAGGCAGATGAAAAAATTAAAAATCCTTAGTCATAGTTTTTGTTTATAAGCATTTAAAGTTCAAATCTTGACAAAATACGGAAAAATCACAAAAATTAACAAATTATTTTGAGTTGAGAATTCATAAAAATTTTTCAAATTTAACACCATCCATTACAGTGACCCACTTGTAACCTACTGTACAGCAGAGCGACATCCGCTTACCCACCTTTTTTTTTTATTGATTTTTGTTTCTTAGGAATATACACATTTATATACAGTGCCACAACTTACCTATAGATAGGGGACCTTCCAAGTTTAACTTTAAGCCATTTGTTTCAACATTTTTAAGCTTTTGTCACACTATACTTTGTTTTGCATGCATTTATAAATAGTTTAGTATTAAATTATGACTCCCAGAGAGCAAAGCCTCTTGGTTCTGCATTTGTTATTTGTAGTGTTTGCTCCAAGGGTCAATCGATCTGCAAACTTAGGTTTTGGGGTACTGTAATATATACAATACAACCAAAAAATTCCGTGTCAATGTATCACTCTTAGTGTCATCTTGGAAAGTTATTATATTTAATTTTGGTTTTTTACAGTTATAAATAAGAAAATTATAACAATAACATTTTTTTATGCAATTTATTCTTTTGATTTATGAAGATCGCCATTATCTTGATCATATGTCTTAAACTTTAAAGCAGTTTGAAAAAATAAATAATAAATATTTAAATTGAGGGAAATCGACCAAATTGAAGCAAATTAAGTTTTTGATTTTGTAATAATAATAATTAAGTTATCAAACCACGAATGACCTGAATAAACTGTTTTAAAAATATGATTAAAAAATTGAAAAAAATTAATAATAAAAACCAGTTTTAACCGGTAATCGATTACCAAAAAACCTTATCAACGGTTTTTAAACGATTAACAGTTATCATATTGTTTGAAATATCTTTAAAGAAACGGTTACCGGTTAGGCAGTTTTACTGCCCTAAACCGTAATGACAGACTCAAAAAAAAAAACATCATTGTAAAATTAATATATTCATCGTTCCATTCAGAATCTAAAATATTGTTATAGTTTCATATGGTTTTAGTGTATTTAACCAGAGCCGTGCTAGGGGGTGGCAAATGGGACAAGTGCCCTAGGGCAGCCAAATTTGTAACATTTTAAAGGGTGGCAAATATTTAAAAATGAATGTTTATTAGGGGCGCCCTGGGGCATCAATGAGAGTTGGTATGGCACTGTAATTAACTTAGATAGTATTTAAAATTTAAAATATAGGCAGTAAGTACCATAATATATTAGGCTTCTACAACAATATCACAAACTTTTTTTTGGAAATTTAGATATTGATACTTGAAATATATCATACAATATAAAATACTTCATAATCAAAATTAATTTTTAATTTTTAACTAATACTATTGGGTATTTGGGTTACAGGAAATCAATTGATTAACCTAACTGATATTTACGCCAAAGAACTTGTACAACATAATATTTTAAAACAATTTTTTCGAGTTAACGATAATTTGAAATATTGATAAATTAATACCTAATTTTTTTTTCCAATATCGCACAAAACAACAATATCGATATCCATAAATATATTAAAGTTTATAATATATAGAAAAACATTTGTACGGAATAAATTCATTTTTCATTTTAAAATTGCTTTAACAATTTATTTTATTTCTTTATTTAACTATCACCCATTATTTAGATATGTAAAATTTTACTTCAATTCAATTTTTTGAAACTGATTAGATTTTATTTTTTTAATTTAACAATTGTTAATTTTGCTATAAAATTGCTAACATTAATTGTTGAAGGCTATTTCTAAATATCTAAACATTTTGAATTTAGGATATAATACCTATGGCTAAAAAGTAAAAATATTGTATGATTTAAATTATTATAACTATTTTTAGAAGAAAAAAATTTATATGCATTTATTAAATCTTGTATACTCATCAATGTAGATCTAAAGTTTAAGTCATCACAATTTTCAGTAACCTTTATTATGTTAAAAATAAATCCACTATAATTAATTTTATTTCCTACATTAACAGGAATTCGGCTCTTGAACTGAATCTTATGTAAATTATAATGTAAAGATTAATGTAATTAATCATTCTAGAAAGAATGAACTCGAGACAAAAATACTCTACGATGAAAGGTTTTTAAATTTTTTTCGGTTTCAGATTGATGTTTAATGTAATATATAAGTTTATTTGAAGGACAACTAGATGCTAAGGGTTGTTATTCATTACTTTACAATACTGTACCATGGACAGAGCTAGAAGGTAAAGATAAGACAGTTGATATACGTAAAAACAATGTAAAAATGTATTTCATTTAGGTAAAATAAACAATACTGATCCATCAGAATCTGAATAATACATTTCATTTGTATCAGAAGAAAAACTATAATAATCTATTGAATTGATTGGTTGATCAAAGTTTAAGTTCTTTGAGTTTTGAGTTTTATCTATATTAAGAATTATATTCTTAATTATGATGGATAATTTACTGAATTAGCAGTTTAAACATCTATAGATTTATAGATAAAAATAATAGTAATAATAATTTGGAATTATTGATAACACTCATAAATCATAATTTGTAAGATGGGAATGAAAAATATGTGTTAACAAATTGTTGTTAAAGATCTTCATTAACTGTATGTCTGTATCACTTATTATCTCATGTAATTCAGTATTTGCATCTGCTAATAAATTTATATTTCTAAAAAAATGTAAGAACTTAGTCTACATCTAGTATACATTACTATACATTTTCAAACATTCACAAGAAATACATTAAAATGAGTAATTCTCATCTCCAAGAAAAAAACCAATTAATAATAGGTATTAAATATAATATATTTAATATTTTTTAATATTCAGCTCAAAAAAGATATTTTTAATAATATCTTATTTAACATATTGTACATTAAATAAATAAAATGTATTACCTATTTTCCAAGTATTTGTGGATTAGATAAACTATAACAGGTAAATTTTCTTTTTCATTATACGTCGGCAGTAAAATTGAATATTTTGGTGGCATCTTGAATATTATTATATAATATATATTATTAAATTATACCTAGCAGAAACATAAAAATTTTAAATCCATATAATATACTTCATATTATTATATTATATTATTCATATTGATGACATCACTGTCTGGTACTCGAGTTCACTGATACGATTTAAGATAATATTTTAAATCGTGGTTTTAATCACGGACGTATTTGCATAGAAGAATATAGAAGCGAAACTCGATCAGCTGATTGGGGTTAGTATAAATATTATTTATATGTCTATGGATATTATATATATATATTTAATATTTTTAAATCGCTACGAAGTACGAGCGCTAGTGATTCCCGGCTCTCGGCTGTTTCAGATGGTTGGTTAGGTTAGGTTAACCTATACATTATCTTAAATCATGGTTATTGTATATGATCTAAGTTGTAAATAAACCACGGTATATATCTACAACAGTACTCAATTGTAGGTTTAGTTCATAGGATATAATATAATATCTCATAAATTAATCAATAATCGAATAGTGAATACCTACTGTACGTACTTAAAAGTTTAAACTTTTGTAGCGCTGTTATCAGCATTTTTAATTTTTTGACGAGTGTTCAGTACCAGACACCAGGACTATTGTGAAATGAAATATCTCAAATTATGGAGTATGAATCAAACTTTTGACTGTTGTAACCTGTAGTAATATACTAATTTAGTTATAATATTTTCACCACCTGCTAAAGCTGAATAAAAAAGTGATCTTTTTTCTGGCTTTTATACCTCGTCAGTTATTAAATAGTTATCTTTAAAAAAAAGAAAATATTGATTGTGTTGTATCATAGTATTTTACTACCTCATTCAATATAAATTAATAAAGAACTTTAAAATTTAATACAACTTAAATTCATACTTTATGGTGTACTAATTGCAATATTTTTTTCAACTTTGTAAGAACGTTTTATTTACAATAGTTTTAAATATTTCCCATAACACAATGTCTTTAAAAAGTGTTCTAAAAAAGAAGTTTAAGATAAAAAATCCAATTGTTGCAATCAAGAAAAAAAAGAATAAATCTAAGCATGTTCTTTATACACCATCAGCAGATACTTACATTAAAATTGATACAGATAATATTAACAAAGAACGTTCCATAACTGAAAAAGAGCAAAACCAAAACGTAGCTCCTGAAAGTCTAGTTAATGGGGATGAAAAAAATATGAATATTGATGGGTTGATGAAATCAATAACTGAGATTAAAAGTAATAAGAAAAAACGTAAATCTACAGATAATGATACAAATCTAGAAAGTGAGGTACCTATAAAAAAGAGAGTCACTTTTGCAGCCGATGTAAAAAGTGAAAAAGATGAAAAGAAAAGTACTGTTAGCAATTTGAAACTAATTAGCTTAAACAAACGGAAAAAATTGAATTATATAAAGAAGTTGAAGGCAAAAAAAAATAAAATAAAAAATGCAAAAAAATGTGAAGAAAATTCTACTGCCATTAGTACACCTAGACAAGAACGAGCAATGGAGTATTTGATGCAGTGGAAAAATGACCGCACAAATTGGAAGTTCAAAAAAATTTATCAACTTTGGTTGATTAATTACACTTATGATCCTCTGAAGGCAAGTATTTTTATAGACAAATAAATTTTTAATATTTTATTTTTTTATTAGCATTGAGTAGTAATACTATAGCTCAATAATTAGGAAACAACTTGAATACTTTTGGAATACTGTTATTAAAAATATATATATATAATGTATAAGTATTAACATTGAATAACAAAAAATAATTTATATATTTATTATAATTTTTAGGTATCTAAAGAACATTTTGGCACTTTAGTAGAATACCTTCAAACTATCGAGGGTCAAAGTCGCAGTATAATTCTTCAAAGAGCAAATACAATTATCTCAGAATTTTCATCTTCTAATGAAGGCCAACAGGAATTAAATTCATCACAAGAAGTTAAATATCAACGAGCAAGGACCATTATTCAAATGTTTGACTGATACATTTAATCAAATATATGTTTTTGAATAAATAACATTAAAACCATAAATCTAACTGAATCTAATAACTTATATTACATAATTTCATAAATTAAATATATTATTTTTTTTCTATTGTAGGCTCAGTTAGCTTTGAAATAAAATGTTTAAGTTTATCTTCATCTTGTAATCCAATCATTTTTCCTTGAACTTTCCCATCTTTCATTAATAATAGTTCTGGTACAACTGAGACCTAAAAAAAAAATGTTTCTTTGATTTAGAATAGTGTTCGATAGTTACAATAAATATTTCTTTTAAGGCATTTGTATATTTTTATTAATATATTTTAGGATGATCAATGTTACAGAAATAAAAATGACTTTAATTAAACTGCTAGTTAACAAGCATGATATAGTAAGCAAATTAAGGTATAGTTCAGAGGTTCAAAACTTCAATTAAGAGCTATTTGTAAATAGTTATAAAATGTTTAAATAATATTACAATTTGACAATTATGGTGTTTAAGAAATGATAAAATTAAAAATCTTTGAGTGTGTTAGTTTGTAGAAAATCAAATTATCATAATATATTAGACATTATAATATGTGAAATTAACATTTTAATTTTAAATGTAAAACTCTTGGATTATTACAACAAAACAAATTTAGTTGTATTTACTATTAATATATAAATTTAAATAAAATGCCCGTGCAATATAGAATATTTTTAAATAATGATTCATATTTTATAAAAAACCAACATTTTTGAGTATTAAAAAAAATGTACGGATTTTTCACATATTTAATTGTTTTAGTTCAAAACGTTGTTGACATAAAAGGTCTGGTTATAAGTAATTAAAGATTATATGAACAAAGTAGAGTGGCACAATAATAATATGTAGAATGTTTTAGAACCCCACTTTTAAATATTTTGTAATACATTTGATTAACTCAACCAACATTTAATTTTTGTTATTTTGGAATGCTTCAAAACAATTCTGCTTTTGAACATCAAAATGAAAAGATACATCAAATAATATGACCAAAAATAATAATATAATAATAATAATCAAATATGTATAACCTACAATCAATATCATTCAAATCAATAAAAATACTATTTTTATGATAAGAACAAGTTATAGAATTTATTTGGATATTTGGTATCATGACCTTGTTAGTGTTTAAAATATTGGTCCTTCAAAATGTATAATGGAATTACTGACCAATAAGAATAGCAAATATATCAAACTGAAATTGTACTTTAATTTTGCAGGTATTCATAGATTTTAAGTTTTATCTTCAGGAAGAGATGAAGTCAAATGCTTCGTGAATGCTTTGTATGTCAGTCATACCCTTTGCTACTTTAGCGAGTAAAACTTTGGTTTTACCCAAGGAGAATTCATTAAATCCAGCATCATACCACCGTTCCAACCATTGTTTAAGTATATTGTGTAATGATGTTTGTTTTAAGAATAAATAACTCAAAAAATAAAAACATCAATGTCACATAACTTTAAATCATAATAAAAATTTCTAATTTTGATTGTTACCTAATGTTTTTAAAATAAAATATTATATTCCTAATCAGATAATCTCATTAGTACATATAATTTATATCTAGTATGTAAAATATATATAATTATTAAACATATTGATAAACCTTTTGGGTCATTTAAATAATAAAGCCCAAGGACATTAAAAAAAAAAAAAAGATAATCTTTCTGATTATTTTTATGTATAAAAATAAAATTTCAAATTAATAGTTAACCCTAGGACACAACTCCACTCAACAAAAACTTAAGTTAAAACTTATTATAACTAACCCTTTAAAATTCTATTTTACTTTTGTTGTTTATTAATGAACTCAAATTGTGTAAAATGGTTATTTTAAAAAATGTCAATAAAAACAACTTTTGATATAATGAAAGACTACATATTTTCTTTTAATAATGATTTATTTTACTAATAAAAAAATCACTCTATAGTCAGTATGATATTTAACTTACACCATACTCCATGGCAATTTCAGCATTGTCATCAATATCAACTTTGGCAAGATGAATTGTACCTTTATATTCTTCTATTATTTTTTCTACTCTAGGAAGTAACATTTTACATGGTCCACACCAACTGAAAAATAAAAAAAATGCATATTTTAATTATATTAAAATCATTTAATTTGATTGCATGCCATTTTGAGTATTTAAAAAAATTGAAAACACAAAACTTAATTATAAGTTTTTTTTAACTTAACTCTTTTTACCAGTGCCATGGACAGGAATTTAATATGGATCACTCATCATAATAACTACAAGGGCCGGGGACTTGATGCAATTGCATATTTTTTTTTAATTCGAGGCGCCTCTTTACAGAAATTTGATTCATGGAATATAGAATTTAATAGAACAATTTTTATTTTGCATTTTTAGCATTTTTAGGGAATTATTTGCATTACATCATTATTTAGTATTCTTAGTACATTTTATTTATTTTTTTACTTTTTTTTACATGTTTTTGCATTTGTCTTGTTGAAAGTTTCACTTTATTGTAACACATTCAGTTTCCTTTAGCTTGTCGATTATCGACATTCATTATCTTTATCGTTTGTCATTGCAATCTACAATTATTTGATAAACTGTAGGCAGGTCAATCAGAAACAATTTCCCAAAAGTCTATCAATTTATTTCAAACTGCAAAAAATATTTTGAGAGTAAAAATTATTCAAGAGCTAGCACCTATAATAATTATGATTTATGATACATGAATTGTATAAAACGTAAATTTTTAAAATTGTTAATCATTATAAAGTGTTTTTATGTTTATAAGCCATTTTACAATTATTTTTTGTGCATTTTTTAAAGATTTATAGGTCATCAAATTCCGAGCCCTAATAATTACATATTATATAATAAATAAATTTATAAACATTCCATAATTGAAAGGGAAAGGGGGGTTGAACACATATAGGGCAATTGTTTTTATCATTAAGATGGATCTAATTGATAAAAAATAATTAGTTTCAAACCAAAAGCCATACTAAACTGGAGGAATTTGGTTTGACGGATTATGATTGATTATCAGTTTACTAGGTTTCCATTGAGGTGATTTTTAATATTTTAATTATTCTTAGTGTCATAAATCATATTAATGTGTTAATATAATTACAAAAATATCAAATTTTTATTCCTGGATATCATAGCCGAAAAATAGATATTTAAAATCATTTTGGTAGAAACCTGGTAAACTTGTTAATCAATAGTGATGGGAATAATCAAATGATTAGTAATTGATATATTTTATAATCGAATGAACCATTCGAATGATAAAACTATTGAATGCTTTCTTTATTTCACTACCCGTATTCTACTGACAAATTTAGTAATTTTTATAGTGTCAAGTATATACAAATAATATTATTAGGTAACACTCAGTTAAAGCGTATTTATTTTTATTTACCTAATATTGTATTTGTCTATAAATATAAATTATAAATTTCTTAATTTGAACTGAGAATCTATTCGATTATTTTTACCAAGAAATATTTATTTTGTCATGATTTTTACTAATTATTTTATTATTCAAATGATTTAACTATTTAATTAGATTATTCCCATCGCTGGTAATCAATGAAAATAAGTGTTAAAAATTGAATTCCTTCAAGCCAAATTACTTCAGTTTTGTCTGGCTTTTTGGTTTAAAAACCACTTTTTTTTTCATATCGACTGCGCTTCATCGACCCCCTTAAGATTTTATACACAATTATATAAATATTAAAATAAACTATATTTATGTTTTTCTTAAAGGCAAACAAGTATCTATGTTAAAAAAAAAAAGGATGGAAAAATTCTGTGCCCCGGAGGTAAAGGACACCATGTCCCTTTTTCATGAAATTGAGTTAGCTCCATGTCATTATTGTAGGTTTTTCGCTCTATGTAAAGGTATACGGCACTAGGTCCAGTAATCATTAGAAACGGAAATAAGACTATGAAAAATAAAACCATGTCCACTTTTTTAGAAGCAAAAACACCATTTGGACCTATATCCTATAAAATTACTATTTTGTGACATGGCGTTGTTTACCTCTAGGGTACAGAATTATATTCTTACTTCTATAAATTACGTCACTGCATAATTTACATTATATTAATATACTTTTAAAAATTCAAACTAATATATTTATATTATATAAAAATGTAAAATTAATATTTACATACGTAGCAAAAAAATCTATCACCACAGGCTCTTTACTTTCAAGTACATTTTTATTGAAGTCTTCTTGATCTTGAATTTTAATTATTCTGTATCGGGCTAAAATTCAAAAATTATATAATGTTAATAACCATACATTTTCATAATTATTTATTTATTGTGCTGGAATAGAATAAATTTCCCCATCACAAAAAAAAATAAAAATACACAGAAAGAAAGTAAATCGATGTCTAAAGAATATGTAAGTAAAAATAATTTTATTTGTATTTATCCTACCACCCCAATTTTATAGACATTAATACAATTTTCTACTTGGATAACATATTATTACTTGCGGTTGTTCTGAAAGTTCTTGTAATGATTTTTGTCAGCGACATGTTTTTGGTGACGTTTAAAAACATGGTAAAATTCTTTATATTATATACTAGAATATTTAATTTATTATACTAATGAAAACTTAAAAATGCTGTTTCTTAAAGGTTTCGACGTTTCGGTACGTAATAAGTAACAACTATTTACTACCTGTCTACCTATCTAGTACCAACTTACTACCTATGTACCAGTATAAAATATTAAGAATTATCATCTACTATGGAATCACAAATAATAATATGAATAGCTATTTTGTCATTATGTATATGACTATTCCAGACAACTAATATTACTATATAGAAATATATAGTGCTTAAGATCATAGATAAGTATAATATGATATAGATAATATAGTATCTATAGCCGTCAATATTACGGGTTTAGAAACAAATCGCGCACCCACCCTCTGCCAGCCATGTACTGTGACGTAAGCATTTCTCCGGTTCTCATTGGTCCACCGCCGTCACTGCCACAATAGCCACCATGGTTTAAGCATAAATATATTGATATGTCTATGGGTTTAAGATATACATAAAACCGTGATAGCCACCGCCGCCGAAGAATCCACCGCTCAACCCATAGAGTAACGATATATAGTTACTAACACTAGTGTTACTCTATGGCTCAACCTGTTGAAGAAATGCTTACGTCAGTACGTCACAGACATGCGTATCACAATTTGCTGACAAACCTGTATAATTTGTCAGGTGATATGAAATATGAACACGGACTAAGATCATAGAACAATAAGATAGATATCTAATCCGTGAATATCACGATTAAAGATAGTATGGTTGGCCAACGAATCTAGAAAAGTGTCTACCATAGATAGGAGGTATATTCGGCGTCTACCGAAATCATAGACTTATAATAATTATTTATATGCCAATGACCGAAATGAATCTCTATTATCAGTATTAAACAGCTGGAGACTTACGCACTATTGCTTATTTGTTGAAGTGACTATAAATGCAATTACCTTTCAAAAGTAAATTGTAGTTCCGTGATAGCCACTATGATATATAAGCGCTAGTGCTTAAGTCTCCAGCAGCTGTTTAATTTAACTTTAATTCTGATTATAGAGATTCATTTCGGTAGACACTTTTCAAGTATGGGAATCATGGGTCGATGGGCAACCATACTATCTATAGCCCATAGAATCATAGCCGCGGTGAATCATATTGAATCATTTATTGTTTTTAATCATTATTCTATGGTATCTATGGTATATCGGTATTGTTGTGTGGTGGTATTATCTGGTATTGGGGAAGCAAATTAAAAACGCGCTCTAGTAGTCTGGTGGAAACAATTTGTACCTTCCTATTCGGGATGTATAGAATATATATATAGTTTTATATTGCTTATTTTATTTTTTGTAATAAATTAATTTTGTTACCGAAATTTTATACCCTTTTTTAGCAAACTGTATACGTTGGTTAGTACAATTTCTACTAATATTATCAAATACTTCACTTAAAGCAAAATGTATGCGAAATGTCGGGAAATCACATACAATCTCCTGACTATATAACTGGCACAAACTAAATGGTAGAGAAGATATTATCATTTAGCACGCTCTAATGCTCTATGGTATATAGTCTTTGACGGCTGATTAAAGGCGGTTTTCCAGTTTCCACTATACACGTTTGCCGTGCACACCAAAAATGTTCAGCAAATGTCCACAGATAATATAGTAGTATTATAATATAATACTTCTAAACATTGCCCAACATGTATTATGACGATTGGCTTCTAGTATGGTCTCCGAGTCGGACATCTAGTATTTACTATTTACTATTTAGTGGTGCTTAACCATAGACATATAAATATGTCTGTGTTTAACTGTGGCTATGTCCAAGAACACGGTATCGTGGTTGATCGTGTGGTAACTTAACCTAACCAACCAATCACAGCAAAGGATTTGTATGCACGTACACGCGTTGTGTATAGTAGAAACTTGCTATCAAATATTGTGTTTACCACCACTCCAATTTGTGCTATTTACTAACAAATCACCATTTTCTAATTTCTTTATAAACAAAATTTTGACAAACAAAATATCGCGCGTTTATAGATTTTATTATTGTTTTTATTTTTATTTTATTTTTAAATAGATAAAATAAAAATACTCGTTTGATACTATTTGGAAACTAGTTAACCATGTTATATTTGGAAGATTATCTCGAAAGTAAGTAGAATATTAACAATTTTCAATAACAAACATATCAATTTATGCTATAAACTTTTAATATTATTCTGTTGCAAGATATCGAACACTTGCCACAAGAGATGAGAAATCGCTTCACAAAAATGAGAGAAATGGACTTACAAGTAGAAAGTATTTATTATACTAAAAACTGCTATATGTTTAATACAGGGTTCCTGAACGAAAGGCAAAAAAAACGGTTAAAGAACATTAAATATAATGGAACGAAACCAATTATTTAGTTTAGTTTATTGGTCCTTCATATGAAATAACATTATAAACTATTAAGTATGCTGAATATTTTCACGAAAAACGTTATAATCTTAAAAGTCTTTAAAGAATTGACTTTAGCAGTGTCATAAGTCATAACCCGAGTTCTTTGAACAATTTCTAGAAAAACATTATAACCTATTAAGTTCTTTAAACGATAACTAAAAAACGTTATAACCTATTAAGTTCTTTGAACAGTAACACAAAGAATGTAATAAGCTAATATGTTCTTCAAATTTTTAACACAGAACATCAATCCAAACCAATCTTCAAACTTCAAAAATATTGTTATGAATAAAAATTATCATTTGACTATTTTGGATTTAAAATTATTTAATAATAATTAGTACTTTAATATCAAAAACTAAAACTTAAATTACATCTAGTCCTATTTTTACTGATAACTAAGATAAAGATTAAAAATATACCCCAACAGCATCATGTAACTGAAGGAACTAAAGAAGCTTCAGCCAAAATAAATCAGATAGCCGATCATTTATGTTTGACAATATGAGATGATATAATATGATGATAATATAGGTAATAAGTTATGAGTAACAATAGGTATAGTAACATAATACATTAATTAATAATAATAATAATAAATAAACATTTACGAAACATTGAAGAGGATAAACAATGTAAATCGTATATCGTAATTATAAGGTACTGAAGTACTTACACGGTATAAAGCCTAATTAATATGAAGTTATTGGCATGTGAATAATTAAGTTTCAAATTCAAATTTATAATCTTAGTTTTAAAACTGTTCATAAATGTATTTGTATTCTATAATTTATTTATGTAGATATAAATGGCATAATTTAACAAAATATTATTTTACTTAGCACATGTCCTTATTGTCTCCGGCTTACAAACAATAACTTATAGCAATTCAACAACCAGAACATATTACTCTAAAACGTTCTTCTGATAAAATATTCAAGAAAGTATAACTTTAAAGCATTCGAGAACGTATTACTGTAAAATTTTCTTCTGATTAAATTTACAAGAACAAACAATTTAAACAACGTTTGTTAGGTCTATCATTCAAGAACTTTAAATTTTTTAAGATTTTTTTGCAAAATTTTCATTAAAACAATTTTAACGTTTTTCTTGTAAAATGTTTGGTGGACCATTTAATTTTTAACGTCACATCTATAGCCGTTTTTTGAACATAGCCTGATTTAACATTTATCGCAAATAAAGTTCAAAAATAAATTATGAAACCAAACCAAAAATTAATGGTTAAGGTCACACTGGTTTAATAATTATTTTTGTTTTTGTGATCTTTGTAAAATGATTGAATTTCATGCCAATATGTTTTGGATATTTGATAAATATTACCTATGTGTTATAGCTTGAAGTTTATGATTTGGGCTGGAAATTTAATTTATTTTTTGTGTATTAAGTAGTTGCCATAACATAAAGCCATCATTGATGTTTGACTAAAATTTTTTTTGAAACACTAATTAGTGTAATTACCACATTATTAATATTTAAATTACAATAATATAATATAATGTATACTTGTTTTTAAAAAAAATATATATAATAAATAATTTTCTTACATTAACAATAATATTTTGTTTATATCACGATTTTAAACAACATAAAATGTTAATGGTTCTTTTAAAAGAATAGGTCAATCAACTATTATTTGATAATTATCTAATTTTTATTCTTGATGTATCCAACTTTCAAAATATTTTAATTTTTAATTTTATAATCTTTTAAATTTGTATCTATACTCGGTTTTACAAGAGAAGGAACTTGTTTCACGATGTCACTGACGGCATTCGACAACCTGGGACACTATTTCCTTCACTCAAACAGTCAAATATTCTAGGCGGCAGCATTGAAATGCACTACAACTACAAACTGTTTGATTACTGGAAATAGTGACCCAGATCATCAAACATCATCAGCTACATCGCGAAACGAGTTCCTTCTCTTGTGAAACGGAGTATTTAAAGTAAAACTTGTATAAACGCTTCCTAATGATAAATATATTTCCATTATTGTCAAAATACTAGAAAAATATGACTCCATGATCTTTAACATAGCAATGATTACTGTAATGAGGTCCGATAGTGGTTAGTTGTTGTCTGTTACTCAGATAACTGGTAAACCATTTTAATGCATTGTTATCAAAGCCTAATTCTTTTAACTTACTTAATAGTAATTGTCTACTGATTGAATCAAATGCTTTTTCCAAGTCCAAGAATGTAATTAAAATTTTTTTTAGTATCCGTTTTGCTATGTAAATAGTTATTAATGTCGATTAAAGCATCTTCTGTTCCTAAATTTTTTCTAAACCCATATTGTCCAGTAAATATTATTTTATCTCTCTCCAAATATTCTAATAGTTGACTTTTAATTATTTTTTCAAGGAATTTAGCTAAATTTCCTACTATTGTGATTGGTCTATAATTAGTAAAATTAGTTTTATCTCCTCTTTTATGAAACGGTACAATTCTAGCTACTTTAAGTTCATCAGGTACATTAACATTACCATTTGGTATGCTATATTTAATTATGTGTACAATAGGTAATATTACATTGTCTCCTATTTGTTTAAAAAATAGTGTTGTATAACCATCAACTCCAGATGCCGAGTTGTTATTCAGATTCTTTAATATATTTTTTACTTTGTTACTGCCTATGGTTTTTAATTTGAAGATGGAGTTAATGCTTGATTTATTATTAGTATTTGTTCCGAAATTAGATTGTATATTATTTGTACTATACGAAAATTGTTATCAACTAATCTATTTCCGGTTGTAGCGAATTATGAATTTACTATGTTTAAGTAGTCTTTAGGTGTGGATGTCGGATATATGTCCTTTAATATTTCATTGATTGGTAGCCTGGTAGATTTAATTTTTCTCCCCGATTTCCCTTCCATTACCTTTACATATTTCTATTTTATTGATATAATATTGTTCTTTAGCCTTCCGAATGAGTATTGTTAATTTATTTCTATAAGCTTTGTAATAGTTGATCAATTTATGATTTGAAGTATCCTTTTTTAATTTTCATATTGAGCTTATCTCTATTTTTTATTGATATTACAAGACCATTGGTAATCCAAGGTTTTATCTCACGATTTTTCTTACTTGATTGGGACTTTGATACAATACAGTTTTTAATAAATTGTGTCTAATATATTACTATTAAAAATATTTATTGTTGTATTAGTATTATTGGTTTCGAATAACCCAGTCCATTGAATACAGGATAATAATCTAAAATGCCTTATTGTAATCGATATATGATATTAATTTTAAATAATCATCCATGTGTTTGTTATTTGCAAAGCTGGGCAGTAACAAGTTAAAAGTTACTTTTTTTGATAACTTTTAACTTAACTAGTTAATAAAAATTTTATAAATAACTGTAACTTAATAATTTGTTAAAATTAAAGTTATTTGTAAAAAGTTACTTACAAAAATTCTCCTATTATGATTTATGAACTGTATATTATTTGCATTGATATTTCTGAGAACCGCCAGGATTAATTAAGTAATTTTGTCATTTTGAACACTTCTATTAGTTCTAATAGTTTGATTGCTACTTTTTATAAACTGATGAGATTAAGACTGTAAAAATATTTTTGAAGTAACATTTTAATATTTTATATTTTAATGTGAACTGTAAATATTTTATATTTTTAAAAATTTTCCTTCAAATTCAAAAAAGAAACATTTAGATTAAACAAAATTTAAAAATGAAAATAATTATTAATTTCATAAGTTTGCTTTATAGCAGAACTAGCAGCAGTAGATTAATTTATATTTTTTGAGTAGAATATGATTAAATAGGTACTATATTACTATATTCTATTCTATATTTCTATTGTATTTTAATGGAAACAAATGGAAAAAAATCATATTTCAAGATTCAACTACTATATTTAATTGTTTTTAATAAATAAATACTAATATTTAAATTATACTGCAAATATAATACAATTTTGATCTGTATGTAAGGTACAGCTGTAACAATAATCTAAAACAGTTGTATAATTTATAAAATAATATAGTCTGTGCATTTGTTATTATTTTGTTTTGCTTTATAGTTTATACCAAAACTAGTTATTTTTCTACGATGAGATAAAAAAAACGTTTAAGTTAACTTATTTGAGTAAGTTAAAGGTATTTAAATAAAAAAAAGTAACTTAACTTAGCTACTCAAATTCAATAACTTTTTAAAACTAACTTTAACTTAGCTTAGTTATTTTTTATTTTAGGATAACTTAACTTTAACTAGTTAAAAAAATTGGTAACTTGTCCAGCTTTGTTTATTTGTTAGTGAGTTAATTAAACTACCTATAATTGTATAATGATCTGTTATACTAGTCTTAATTACTGCAGAAATGAGATTAACATTTCTACTAAATATATGGTCAATATAAGAACTAGTGTCATAACCTAGTCTAATATGCATACATATTTGAGAAGAAAAACCGCTTGACGATAGTTTATTTAAATAGTTTTCGGTAATGAGAGAAGTATTTTTTTCTAATATGTCAATGTTTATATCTCCAATCCGTAAACAATTTTATTGTATAGGACCAGAAGTGATTATGGTAGATAGTTCAGATAAGAAAATGTTTATATTAGTTTGAGGTGAACGATATGCAGTTAAAATTGTAATTGGCATGTTACTTATCTTTAAATCTAATTTTGTACAGCTACCCTCTAAGAACAATTGAAGTTGATTAACAGATATATCATGTTTATTGTTTGCATATATTAGGACACCATCGTTTTGATTAAAATTATTTTCACTTTTATAACTCGAAAAGCCACTTAGGTTTTGGGGAGTTAACCTTGTACTATTCCAAGTTTCACTAAGAATAATTATGTCTAAGCACTTTAATGAGTCGTTTATCAAACACAAAAACTCGTCTATATTTCGATTATATGACCTAATATTCATGTGTAAAACGTTCTAACTCTCTATATCCATCAAATACTCATATATCTTTATTAAATATATTTCCGTCATTATGATATAAGAGTCTATAAAGTCTGAATTTGTTTCAATCATTTATGATATTTATGTAGTAAAAAAAGTTGCTTAGTCTATGCCAATGTTTTTTTAATATATTATTAATTTTTATAATTATGAAACCTTGGTAAAAATATGTGTTTACAAAACGAGTGTTATATAGAACTGATGACTATCTAATCAGCATAATATTTTTTTAAATGTTTGAAATATGTGTAGGACTGTATGACCCGATTATACGTATCATGTTACAGTGTGTTGATATAAGAAAGATATTAAATAATTGCTGATAAGCCGTAAACCCACTTTTATGTATAATTAAAATAGACCCATTTATATTTAATATAAGACTAAATTATGCAAGTTAATTGATATAAGTTTAAAAAATCCAGATTGAAGGTATCTTAAATAAGGATCAGTTTAGGTTTAATATAAAAAATACTATGATATAATTAAAGTAAATTATAAAAAATGAAAATCTTCGAAAAATTTTATCCATCTGCCCTGTTCATCTTTTTTGCAAAATATCCTGCCATGACTTCAGTGGCGGTCTCAGGAATTTTCCATGGGGTGGGTTCTGAAAATTTATTAGAATTCAATAGTC
Organism: Sitobion miscanthi; assembly: GCA_008086715.1. Lineage (NCBI taxonomy): Eukaryota > Metazoa > Arthropoda > Insecta > Hemiptera > Aphididae > Sitobion > Sitobion miscanthi. Next base: position 2,932,150 of record CM017805.1, read on the forward strand.
CCTGGGCTCTGCCTTCCACAACCCCAATAGTCATAATATTTACAAATTTTGTGTTATTATGTATTTTACCATTTTAGTAGTCAGTATATATCATATGAATATCAAAAGTAAAATAATGCAATAAAATCTAAGCTTTTCAACATTCATACTTTAATAATCATTTAAAACCATAATAATTTACCAAGCATTTCAAAACACAATATTTTCAAGTTTCAGTTCATGATCTCTATCCATTCTCTTTACCGTTTTACACTACTAACTACCTACTTCTGTAACTGGTCAATTTATAGGATATTGTGCATCGCCAACAAGAATAAATATTTTTTTTTTTAAATTAATTTTGTATTAACCTGTACATTTTTGATTTGTATACTTGTTTTACTTATAATATAAATTTATCTGTACATAGGCCCGCGGACCTGTTATCACGGCCCGCGACGTTATTTAAATGACTCCATTTTGAATGAGATGTGTCACTATTTAGCTAAGTTAATAGTTATCCATATTTTTATTCAAAATTTCAAACAATAGGTACGATACAATATTGTAAGAAAGTAATTTTAACAGTAATCCTTATAACATTTCTGTCTATTATATAGTTATATAATATTTTCTGTGAATATGCAATATAATAACTATTATTATAAATTATTATTTACTAATTAATATATTTGATATTTCTGACTCTTTTTTTATAAAATTAATTTTTACAAAATTGAATTAATTTTAAACCTGTGGCTTAGGAAAAAAATGTACTTAACATGGCAATAAAATTAATTAACTTAGATAATTACTTTTTCTATAAATGATTATTCTAGTTCAATAACACGATTATTTAGTGCCTCTAGTGAATTATTTGTAGTCACCTGGTTTCTTAGCACCTGATCCAATCTATCGATAATAGATTTGGTATCTATTTCTTTTGTCTTGTGAGCAGTGTCTTTAATTAGGGTGTCATGTCGTCCAATTTTCACTTTGTTGGTACACTCTTCGCAATTGTATTTTTTGCCAATAGTTTTAAGATATTCAAGACTATCTTTGTCCATTTTTGAACATTTCATATGTGTTACGATATAACATGTAACACATTGAACACTGTCTTCGTTATGTGAGATTATATTTGACACTTAGGGCATACCGTCATATTACAACACGTTATTAAAATCAATATTTGTCGATTAGTAATAAACACATACACGTCTTTACCCAACAAATGACAACACTGATACAAGTATATTTATACTTTAAGTATATATTTGTTTATGTGGTAATTACACTAATTAGCATTTAAAAAATATATGTTCAATCATTTTCATGTAGTTGTGAGTAATATTGTAGTCTGGAGATTTTTTTTACTAGGCTTATGGATTTTTATTTCGATCAAATATGATTTGAAAATTTGGATTTAAACTTTAATTTAAATTGGATGTAAAGAATTTTTATTATATTTTTCAAATATTTATAGGCTAAAACACACTTAACCGCACCCCTCATGAATTTCAAAAAAAAAAAAAAAAATGCTCCTAAGAAGGTTTTTTTTTAACGCTGATTTTGAAGCTATTTGAATTTTTGCAGAAACCATTAGTAGAGAAGTTATGATAAAAATACACATGATGGTTATTGTAATTGTAAAATGAGTGTCTGGGGTTCAATTTCCAATGTCATAATATTTTGTGTCATTTTTTTAAAGTTATTATTTGAGATTCACTCGAATTCATTTTTGGTTTGTAGAGTGTAGCGAGCAACTTCCAAACACACTAATTTTTTTTAGAAAATGTACTTTACCTTAAAACAAAAGTTTTGAATTTTTCGTCATAACTTCTTAAATTATGGTTTCGACCAAAAAGTTATCAGTTTTAAAATCAGCGTTGAAAATCATGTCTTAAAAAAAAAAAATTAATTTGTAAGGTTCATGATAAAGTGTATTTATTCCTTTTAATAATATTAAATATATTTAATTCAATTTTAAAAAATTATTTAAATTTATTTCAGACTCTATGGATTGCATTAAAAAAAATGTGGACACTTTGTTCTTGAAAGCAGATAATATGAAACCAGAAGAATTAGAAACTAATTTCAAAGCAATCATGAAAGAAGGAGAAAAATCTGTTGAACAATCTGGTAAATTTATATTAATTTAGTATTTATTTTAAATCATAATCTTAAATGTGTTTATTTTAGAGGAAAAAGTTACGTTGGCTAACCATATGCATGACCTTATGTCAAAATATTTGAGACGGTTAGATCATGAGTTACACAAATTTAAAATGGAACTAGAAGCTGATCATAGTGGCATCACTGGACTTATTGAAAAAAGTAAAAAAATTTTTTTTTTTTTTAAGTTTTTATTAATCAATTACCAAATTTTAATATTTTATTATTTTAGGAAGTTTGGATTCAGAACAAAGTAATATTATAATTCCCAATCAAAAAGAAAATAAATATCAATTGAATAGATGTCTTTTTGGTGGTAGGTAGTTTAAGCATTTATTTAGTTAGTTATGATACATATTATTTATTAGTAGGGCTCAGATTTTAAAGCATAATGAATTACAAAAAAAGCACAAAATTGTTTTAAAAAAGCAAAAGTGAAGCATATTTATTTTTTAAATAAGCATGACCAAAAATTAACATGAATTAGCTATAAAACTGAATAAAAATTGAAAATAATTTAAATTAAAAAAAATTCATTACCATGTATCTTGCAAGATTTTCGTGTCTTTTAACAGCTTGCACATGTTTTTCTGTTGTGCATTATATTTTATTTCGTTAGGTTTGCAATATAAAATAGTTCCATCTGTTTGAAAAAATTCTTCATCAACTTCTAACACTAATTTTTTTAAAAATGGATTTTTTTTAACTTTAGGTTTTTTAATAAATTACAACACTATAAAACTTAAATTTTGAACTGGTCAATAACGATGTTATACGAATTCTGAGCGTAGGTTCTACAGGCTATATGCAATAGCTGATAAGCTATTGACCTGTCTGTAGATAGATAATCTACAATAAATTTTATATTTATATTATACATAAATATAAAACCAAAAACTATAATAATCTAATACAACCGTTTAGTCAGTATTCTGGGTTTTCATATTTCTTATTAATTGTACAAACATATTTTTAAGTGAAAGCACTCACTTCGAATTCCACAGCTAAAATAATTGAAAAAAGCAAAAATTAAATTGTTTATTTGGAATCAGAATTCTGTGAAACAAATTTATGTATAAAAGTTAGATTTCTATTTTATATATATAAAAAAAAGCATTTGCTTTAAAATCCGAGCCCTATTTATTAGTATGTATGTACGTACTTATAAAAATGTTTTGTGATCGCTATTAAGTATACTATTATGTATTTATGATTTTTTTGTTTTTAGAAACTATTAGGTACCTATTAAAAAGTATTAAAAAAAAAACTACAATCAATACCAACATAATTTTGTTGTTCTAGACAAACAAGAAGCATTAAATCATGTTAGCACTTCCAAACAAAAATCAACTTCAATAGCTTCAAATTCTACTAGTAGTGGTGATGTAGCATCTCCTTCACGGCGTGATACAAGTCCTGCAAACTCTCGAATGGTTTCATCTTCGTTAGCATACACATTGGGACACATGGGAGCTGGAAGTCCGGCAATTGCAGCAGCTGCATCCCAAGCTATTGTTGCTACTCAACAAGTAATTTTATAATGAAATTTGTTCAAACAATATAGGTATTGGTAATACGAGTTAAACAATTAAAAATGGATAGTATTGTTTTAGGCTAAATTAAATTCAACAAAAATAATAACCAATCAAATAAAGGAGTCTTTTTTTTATTTTTTATTATTTTTTATTTATCGAGATTTAATTGAAATATTTCAGTACGTGGTCAAAAACACTGTGAGTGAATTCTCGTGATTATTTTAAATGCATGTAATCTAGGGTAAAAAAGCATTAGTCATAACATTTTTTATTAATTCTAAATAACAAAAATATTAACATTGTAATGAATATAAGCATTTATTTTCTCCAAATTACATAAAAATTGCTTGGATCCATGTTTACTTTGTTCTTGGTATCAATATTAATAATTAACAGTAAATTGTATTCTTTTCAGTTGTCTCAAGGTCGTAGGACAGCTAGTCTAAAAGCATCTCTTGAAGCAATTAATTCTGGTGCTACATTGACAGGTCAAATGAGTTCTGCTTCCGGTGTTCTACCATCAGAATTGCCTATTAGTAAAGAATTAGCAGGTGTTGCACATCTAGTCAATCCAAATATAGATGGAACTAGAAAACATAGAAGGTAAATCATAAGATTTATTAATCAACTGATATTATTGATGTTTTAATGTATTTTTTTGGAAAATCCTTTGTAGGCGAGGTGGTACTCAAAATTCACAGATGTCAACTGAAGAAGATGTGGATGAACCAATTGATCCCAATGAACCTCGTTATTGTATATGTAATCAAGTTGCTTATGGTACAATGGTTGCTTGTGATAATAAAGGGGTAATTATAAAATTAAATATAGTAATATCAAAAGTTGAAACATTAGATTTTCAATCAGAAATTTAGAAAATTTAAACAAATATTTAGATACTCATATCTGTTATTATTCAAGTTAATTTAATATGAATGATGAGTCTATTTAAAAATGATGTATCTATTTAATTTATAGATTATTTCAACTCTTAAAAACTTTAAATTATAAAACCATGGATTTTGTTACAAGTTTTTCCCATTTAAATAGTTGTTTACACCAAAAACAGTTAATTTTACTGAATCATATTTTATCCCTATCAATAGTTATTAAAAATTATCTTTAATCTTAATAATCTAATAACCAATAAATAATACTTACTATCACAAGGAATTATAAGGGTTTGAGATAACTCAAAATATTTTAATATTTGATTCTAGTTTCATTTAAGCAGCCCGGTGCTGATTTTTCTGCAACTCAATAAAATTTGAACATTATATTTTAGTTGTCACGTTAATTATAATACTTTTCTATTAATTTACTGCCTGATACCTACTTAGGAAGGGTTGGTACAATGTATATCAACAAAAATCATTTCATAGGAAAAACTCTCAGGCCTTGAAGATTTGTCTGATTTTTTATTTTATTTCATATCATTTTCAAAAAAGTTTTAAATTGTCTCATTACTAAAACATTTTTGAGTTTTAGATTAAAATATTGAAAACCAAGTTCAATGCAGCCTGTAGAATATTACACTATTTGAAAAAAAAAAAAAACTAAAATTTGATTGATTCTACATATCAGGATTTTTGTTGACAAAATGACATTGGCACATGGCCCATATGTATCATTCTTATTTAAATGAATAATATTCTCTCTTGCAGTGTCCATATGAATGGTATCATTGTGAATGTGTCGGTATAACAGATCCACCGAAAGGTAAATGGTATTGTCCTCAATGTATTACAACAATGAAGAGTCGTAGATCACGAAAAACTACATGAATGGTTATGCATTTATTTAAAACTATTATTGTGTACTTATTTATATATTTTTTTAGCTTAATATAATTATTGAACCCAATCTTTTTTAAAATGTAAATTTACAATACATTTTTAAGTTTTTTCTTATTTGTATTATTAATGTACTATGTAAATTAAATTAATTATTTAAAAAAAAAATGTTTAACCAATATTTATATTTGTTTAATATTCTTTGAACTTTTTCAGGAAATAGAAAGAAAAAAATGTAATTATTCATAGTGAAATACACTCTATTGTAATTTTTATATAAGATTACTATTTTATAATTTAATTCGTATAGAGTTTGAAACATTTAAGTTTTAATGAAAATAATTAATTGGTCTTCAGAATTCTCATATTATATATTAGTTAGACACATTATATTAGTGTTTAATCTCTGCTATACACTCTTCCAAATAAGTCTAGAAAAACTGCGCAGCCTCTGAACGATAGAACCGCTGTGATTGGCTGCAATAGTCGGCCGCGCCAACTGCAGCCAATGAGACTGCATATGATCAAACCGCGACGCGTTTCCGTTGGGATTTTTTCCAAACTTATTTAGAATATAGAATAGTAAAATTGTATGAATCTTGCATCAGTTCTGTGAAATGTGAATGTGAAATTCATCCGTTTTAGCATTAATGCACCATCTTTGAAACTAGGTGCTTGTATAAAATTATAATATATAGTATATATCAATAATTATGTCAATTACCAAATCATTTGAATTTTTGATTTAAAAATGAACAATTGATGAACAGATTATACTCTATTCAGAATAAGTTTGGTGCCGAGCGGCTGACTTGTGTTTCGTTCCAAATGCCAAACCTGGTAGTTGAATTGGTGGGAGAAGCATGAGACCTCCACCGGACGAAAACCTGTTACCACCCGGTACCGCTCTTATCTTGAATAGACTATAGAGTAGTCATAATTGTGCGGCATAATTTTAAAGTTTTTAAAACTTATAAAATAGCTTGCAAATATCAGTGCAATATTTGTTTTCTCTCAGGCCTACACGCATCATAAATAAAATGCATACATGTAAAAATGGTATTATTTATGTTTCTTAAGTATTCTTTGAGTAGTAACCTATTACAAAAATTATTGAGAAAAATATTTATTGGGTTTAACATTATTTTTTTTATATTTTATTATTATTTGACTTTAAAATTAATAAATAAATGTTGCAAATTCGAATTGATATTAAGTTTTAGACAAATTAATAGACATACCCTCAAAATTATTATTCTTTAATCATTTTTGTAATGGATGACTGAACTTGAAAGATTACTCAAAACAAAATAAATTGTTATACGTTTTGTCCCTGCAATCGTGTGCCAGACAGAAAAAGTAAACAGTGCGCTAAGATCCTCTTAACTTGGGAATTGGGCTAAAGAAAGTTTCTGGTACTATCGTTAATAGGTATTAATATTATTATTAGCATAATAGTATTGGAAATTATCTTAATAGCCATATATGCTGTCCCGACTGGCTACTATTTAGGTTTGCATAGATTAATTTACATACTTATCTGTTACAGTAGGTATGTTTTGTTATTGTTTTACCTACAATTTGCATGTGTTATATGCTTATATTGTCTGTAGTATTGATAAAACATTAGCTGGGTATACGTAGAGGTTAAAATAAGGATTACACCTTCTTATCTCTAACACAATTACATAAATACACAATCACTCTACCACTGACGGTTAAAAAGCATCCCCTAAGTGAAATACAGTGAATCACTGTTTATTCATTATACTCATTATAGTATACATAAAAATATATATGGAACGAATAAAACATGTGAAGATAAGAGACATTAGTCCCCACTAGAATTTTTTCCCACTTTAAGCATAGTATATGACTATAGTAGTTGTAGTATACGGTATAGCTATTCGATAGTACTCTATACGCATAATTTACTTGAACCTCTAAAATATAGTTCAACTGTTGCCTCCGAATGTATTTGACATTTGTGCCACGACTCACGAGTAGGTAATTTAAAAAATACAAAACTATTAATTCTTCTGTTTACTTGATACAATTACTTTATTAGTTAAACTTATTAAACTTATTTGTCTATTCAGTATTCTATCCATTTGGTACATCCTTTACGGTGTTATTATTTCTAATTATTAACTTGTTCTATATTTAAAAGTAGGTACCTACTATAGATTTACGAGAAAACTGTTTTTCACATGGGCAGTTTTACGTAGCTTGCTCACGCGTAAGCTCACCTATAATAGCTTGGTGATTTTGTCGCCTACTAATAGATCAGTGAAGAACATTGTCTACAAAGAAGTTTTGTAGATAACAAATTGAAAAACTATTAGTAAAACATTTATTTTGAACCTTTAGTGCTAACATTTATCGTGGACAAAGCTTCTGCCGCCAAAACATTTAACTTATAGAATAGGTTATGATAATAATCATTATCTTAAAAACTAAATTAATATGTATAAAATATTATTTCAAAAATCTTAATTAATTTAAATTTCAATAGATTTAACAAAATTTAATCTTGGCAGGTTACATACATTTATATACTTAAACCCGGCAACGACGAGTAATTCAGCTAGTATAATATAAAGGAATCGCCAACGTTTCGTCCCCGTCAATTATTGAGATAGGACATTTGGCCCCCGGGAGTTGAAATTATAGTTGTTGTTGTCTTCGTCTTTGTCACCGAACAACGCAAACAAATTTGGTAATTTCACATGTTAAGAAATTCCTGAAAATAATATTTTGAAAAGAGTTATTAGTTTTATTAAATCAAATTTCAATTGTTTGTTCATTTTTTCTTTTCTTTTCTCTCATTCTAAATCTCATTGAAATTTTAAATTAAAAAAAGGTGTGTAAGTGAATGCCGCTCTGCTGTACAGTAGGTTACAAGTCACAAGTGGGTCACTATAATGGATGGTGTTAAATTTGAATTCAATGGTATAATATCATTGTATAAGAAAAACGATTCTGAGCGAAAACGGTCAGTCAGCCTATGATATTACCAAGTATATTTGATATTATTGTGAATAAAGTAATTTATATAGAACCTATTTACGTGGAACCCTGTTTTAAATTTTCAATCCTTAGCTATAAAAGTTGAACATTTTATAAATTTTTAACTGCAAAATAATTATTAAATTATAAATTTTATAAATTTTGTCAAAATTTGAACTTTAAATGCTTATAAAAAAAATGTGTGCCTATGTATTTTTAATATTTTTCAACTGCTATTGTAAAAATATATCAGGAGCCTTGTATTAAATTTTCACGCTTTATTTCCCAACAAATAAAATTTTATTGATATTTATAGAATAAAAAACTAAAAAAAAAGAAAACTGGCAATGTCCGTAAACAGCTCAAAAAGAGCCAGATTATTTTCAAAATTTTATCGTGTATAGAAAATGCTAATATAAACATTCAGTGAAATTTTTAAGTATCTACAGTCATTCGTTTTTTAATTACAATAAAATAAGAAAATCGTTACATGAGAAATCGAGTGAATATCAAATGTTGTAAAAATATGAATTTCAAACACTCATAAAAATTTAATTTGCTTTGCTTGTAGACATTTTTTTTTTTTGATAAAGGTAGGCAAACTTATGGGTAATCTTGTATTACATTTTCAAATCTTAGATTTAAAAAGAAAAATTTTTATAAATTCTCAACTCAAAATAATTTGCTAATATCGTAATTTTTCCGTATTTTGTCAAGATTTGAACTTTAAATGCTTATAATTAAAAACTGTGATTAAGGATTTTTAATTTTTTTCATCTGCCTTTGAAACAATAACCTAGGAGCCTTCTATTAAATTTTCAAGCTTTTTTACTCAACAGATAAAATTTTATTGATATTTATAGCAAAAAAAGCTAAAAAAAAATGGAAACTGACAATGTCCGTAAACAGCTCAAAATAAGTCAAAACGTTTGGAAAATGTTATGGTGTATAGAAAATGGAAATATAAACAACCAGTGAAAATTTCATGTAACTACGGTCATTTGTTTTAAAGTTACAACAAAAACCAAATTCAATTTAGTGAAAAATCGATTTTGCGTAAAAATTCCCGTTTTTCCTTAATTTTTCTTTTGTTTTTCTTGGCGCATTTGAGAATTACTGGGAATTTTAAATTTTGACCTCCCCAATGCACCAACGATATTCACTTTCCAATCGAAAAAGATACTGAAGTTGAAAATCGAAGCATTATTTCGACTACTTATCGAGTACACAGATACAAAAAAAAATAAAAAAAAAATATAAAAACACACATCATTATAAAATCAATACATTCATCGTTCTACTCAGAATCTAAAACGGTCTTGTGAAATTGTGCTGCGGTGGATTCTGAACCACCTATCGACAATTTATTTATTTATAGTCGGGAAAACTGGGAGTTGGTATACCTACGGTATACTATAGTATACTGGACAGTGACAGTGACCGCATTGAACATGCCCGTATAATATTTTTTAAATAACAATATTATTAATTACGTTGGAATTACGTACCTAGGAATTACAAAATGAACTATAATATTTTATATTTATACAATTGACTTTTGAATAATTTTCTACGTATATTCACATATTGCATAAGATGTATCTCAGTATTTCATGCTTAAATTATTAAAAAAAATTGCGTCAATGCCCATAAATAATCTTGTATAATGTATAAATTTTTCTTAAGCCGAACTGTTACGAAAAAAGTGATGTTTGCGTTGCCACTGGCTCGCTGCGCTCGGAAAAAAAGTGGAAAATATCCCCATATCAAAAAAAATGTTAATACAAGATTAATTTAAAATATTAAAATATTTTAAAACCACAACACATTTCATATTTCGTGGTAGTTGTTAATCTCTTTGACATATTTTCTTCCATGATATATTTACTCAATATATGTGCTTATAATCTCACTGAAAAATTGAATTTGTTCCACCTTCCACTCAACACAGTACCATCGTTCTCTTTTGATAAACATTATTTAGGTTTATCGTTTACACTTTCTGAACCATTAGTGGAACGTCCAGAGCAAGTAAGTTATTATAAGTTTTATCCATTTGAATCTTACAATTTGGCGACTTTTTTCACGTCGTCGTTATTATAAGCGTTTCTTTATAAACTGTTTTAACCTTTTGTTCACAGAAATGGGCCGTCGTCCTGCGAGATGGTGAGTAAATAACCTTACTGTTTCATCTTGTCTCAATCGCCACATTTTACGTGGAACCCTGATTATTTTATAAGTTATAAATTCATAGTGTATTGTTTACAATATATTCAACTGATTTATAGTGTAGTGAATTAAATCTCCGTCACTTTTTATACTATTTAGCATATTTGTATTTCAAGGTGCAATTAGAACCATTGAAAATTGCACCAAAATACCAATAATTTACACCATAATCAATAAATTATTAATAGTGTTTTATTACTTATTTCAATAGTTATCGTTACTGCAAAAACAAGCCGTACCCAAAATCACGGTTTTGTCGTGGTGTGCCAGATCCCAAAATTAGGATCTTCGACTTGGGAAAAAAGAAGGCTAGAGTAGATGATTTTCCGTTATGTGTACATCTTGTAAGTTATATTTAATCATAGTATATCCAAAGTATTCTAACCATTATTATTAACAGGTATCTGATGAATATGAACAATTGTCGTCTGAAGCTTTGGAAGCTGGACGTATTTGTGCCAATAAGTACATGGTCAAACATTGCGGTAAAGATCAGTTCCACATTCGTATGAGACTTCATCCGTTCCATGTTATTCGTATCAATAAGATGTTGTCATGTGCTGGAGCTGATAGGTATGTATTCAACAGTCTGTTATATTCTTTGCTGTTTCCATCAAAACAATAGCCAGACAATATCTTGTACTGTGACTTCCAGTGCTGTAGAAGGAGTCCCTATTATAGTGTCGCCTTACCGTATTCGTGAAAAAAATATTTTTTTCTTTATTGTAAATGTTTTATATTTGATAATATTATTTGCTCCAACACAAGCATGTATTTATAATGTAGATATATTACTTATAAATATGGCTTATTTAAATGTAAAAAATTACTAAAATCGCGGAGAATTAATGAACCCCCTACAAATAAAGCACTGGATATTTGTATTATAGTTGTATACTCTCCTTTTGTCCAAATATTCAATATAATGTTTTATAGCCTTCCAGAAAATATACATTTATTAATTTATTGTTTTAATGGGCTGTGCCACTTTTTACGTAGATATGTAAAATTTATATAAATAATAGCAAGCTTAAAATAAAATTGCCAAACTTATTGTAAAATACAAAATTTTATAATATTTTATTGAATAAATAAGAACAAAAAAAACCATGTGGTATTTGTAAGATAGCTATGTAATTTTCCATTTTTTCAGGCTCCAAACTGGAATGAGAGGAGCTTTTGGTAAGCCTCAAGGTACAGTTGCTCGTGTACACATTGGTCAACCAATCATGAGTGTTCGCTCATCTGATAGATACAAGGCGGCTGTTATTGAAGCTTTACGTCGTGCTAAATTCAAGTTCCCTGGTCGCCAAAAGGTATGTACATCAATGGAATATTTATGGTTAAATTGTATAAAGATTACAGTTATTTTTTCAACCCATGATCATTCTAATACCACTTTTATTCGTGTAGGGTTAAAACTTACCCCAGTATAAAAAATCTGTTTACCTACATTTTTTAAGCAGTGATTTTTCCATTATTGGCTGTCAAACCCAATTTTCACACTTTTTTCCGATTGAAATGTAGATAACTATCTATTGTATTGAAATACTCTTACCTATCCAACAGCTACAAACAAAGTTTTAGTAAAAAATTATTATAGGTATGACTCATGTGACAGTGCAACAAAACAGAGAAGCTCTGGTTCTGACAACATTAATTGAATTCTGACCATCAGCCGCCAGTGCTCACTTATTATGAACCCATCTATAAGGCATAATATCATTTAATTTACAGTTGACATACAGTTACATGTTATGCAGCTATAGATAAACACAATTTTAATTTTTACCAGCCATTCATTACTAAGGCATGAAAAACCCAGGCTGGTTTTCTGAGTTAAACCAACTTGAAATTTTGAAAAACCCCATGCTGCTTTCTGGTTAAAATAGAAATTCACTCTAGATTTCTTTAACTTCTGTTATTTTTCAGAAAAATTATTGACATTAACTATTTTAACAATTAAACTTTGATTAAAAAAAATGTAACTATCATTAAATGTTAAATATGGATTCAAATTCCATGCATTGCCAACTGGCTTTACGACCACTACCAATGACTGGTAGCATGATTTACAAATGTTATCAATAAAGTAAATATTTCAACAATAAACGACGTACAAAAAACTTGAAAATATCATCATTAAAGTTTAAAACCACTAATGTCAATAACAATGGGAAAATGTCTATAAAAACTTGGTTTTTGCGAATCCTGTTCATTACTGTATTGACTTTTACATTAAAATTACCAAATACCAAATGTAGAATTGACATCATCATCAATTAATGTATTAATGTTTTCTCTCTTGTCAATCCATTGTGTACAAAACAAATAATGCTTTAAAAAAATAAATAATTGTTACCAATACTAGCGATTTTGTACAACTCTTAATTGGAGTTAACAAACACTCACATAAGACTAAAAGTTATCATGACGAATGTTTCAAAAGAATATGGATTCTTGGTCAGTGAATATTAATATTAATACACCTCAATAAATTAAAAAAAAAATTTCAGTGCTATAAATTAAATATTGTTTAGAAAAATAAATTGAAAAATGTTTGTTGAATTAGTTTTGTTTCCCTTTATTTTTGTACATTATTAGATAGATTTAATTATATTGAATATTTTCTGATGAATTTAAAATTTTTAGGAATGTATATTTAATGAAATTTATAAATATTCAAACTAAATAATGATAAATAATAATTTGTATTCTTGCGCGCCATAGACTACATATTCATTCATTGCAGTATAAAATAATTATCGAAGCCTATTAAACTAAAATAGAATTTTAATATTACTTATCAATAGTATTAATATAAATGCATATTTTTTTTAAACTAAATTGTTTTTCTAGATTTATGTAAGCAAAAAGTGGGGATTTACAAAATATGACCGTGAAGAATATGAAACATTGAAGGAAGATGGCAGACTAGCTCCCGATGGTGCCAATGTTAAATTCCGCCCTGACCATGGACCATTAGATAACTGGAGAAAAGTTCAGAGGGAACTTCTTGCTGTTTAAATATGGTTTTAATATCTCTTGTATTAAAATTGATTAAAAAAAAACTTTGTGAAATTTGATTTTTTTTTTTTTTAAATCCTTGAAAATAATTAAATTCTCTCTTAATATTTCAATTCAATACTAAAAACACTTGATAAAGATTTCAAATATTTGAATGTGTTAGTTTGAATACCCAGTAATGTAATATACTAAAACAATTTATAATGAATTGGTATTTCAACTAACATTGATAATTACTATTATATGTACTTAGAAATGTGTAAAATTGGTTGTAACTGTTTGTTTTCCATTTAGTTATCAATGTTGATGTAAATTAAGAAATTTAATTTTTCGATTAAGATTAAATTGCCTTTGAGAAGACTGATAGTATTTTGGTTTTAGTCCATTTGCTTTCAATTAAAAAAAGGTGGGTAAGTGGATATCGCTCTTCTATACAGTAGGTTACTAGTGGGTCACTGTAATAGATGGTGTTAAATTTGGATTCAATGATATAATATCATTGTATAAGGAAAATGGTTGGTCAGCACTCAGCAAATGATATTATTGTGAATAAAGTAATTTATGTGGAGCCTTTTTTTAAATTTTCAATCCTTAACTACAAAATTTGAACTTCAAATGCTTATAAAAAAAAATTATGCCTTTGTATGTTTAATATTTTTCAACTGCTATTAGAACAATGTATCAGAAGCCTTATACTAAATTTTTTCCGCTTTTTTACCCAATAAATAAAATTTTATTGATATTTATAAAAAAAAATTGAAAACAGTCAATGCCCGTAAACAGCTCAAAAAGAGTCAAATTATTTTCAAAATTTTATCGTGTATAGGAAATGCTACTATAAACATTCAGTGAAATTTTTAAGTATCTACAGTTATTCGTTTTTTAATTACAATAAAATATGAATTTCAAACACTCATAAAAATTTAATTTAATTTTCTTGTGGACATTTTTTTTTTGATAAAGGTAGACAAACTTATGGATAATTTTGTATTACATTTTCAAATCTTAGGTTGAAAAAGAAAAATTTTATGAATTCTCAACTAAATAATTTGCTAATTCACGTGATTTTTCCGTATTTGTCAAGATTTGAACTTTAAATGCTTATAAATAAGAACCATGACTAAGGATTTTTAATTTTTTTCATCTGCCAAAAAAAAAACATCATTGTAAAATCAATACATTAAACGCTTCATTAAGAATCTAAAATTGTGGTATATTAAAAAAATGTCTGGTGATTTTATTTTACCAATATTCCGTTGTCACATCAGTTTCTTAGACTTTTGATCAATATTGAGACACATGCTTTTAATTAAATATTATTTATTTTCACATATTTCAAAATAAAACTACATCCCTAATTACGTTTGCAATGCATCACAAATAATGCAATCTTACTTATAGAGATTTGTACTAAAAAATCAAATTCAAATAAACGATTTAAAATCACCTTACTACTACATTGTTATGAGCTCAAAATTAATATTTTACCTTTCTAATGATTAAAATTTTAATATTCGTATTGGAAACTTTAGAAATACATTAAGGTTATCAATGATGATTCAAGTAGTTTTTAATTTAATTTAAATTTTGCTTACAAATATATGAGAATTAAAAATATGCAATACTTGTCGTCTGTAAGGAGTGCCTAACGTCGCCTATAAGATTCATTTGGTTATAAGACTCACTTTGTGCTGGTTCCAAAGTGAGTCTTATATGTGGCTTCTGCTGTATTATCATAGTTCAAATTTTGTAAGATTAAGTATTTAACCATCAATATTTTTTTTTTTGTTAAATTGTTTATAATAAACATAAGGACAGGTACGATACCTATTCTGCCACTAAGTTAATTGATTTATGTAAATGATTTTTCACCAAGGATGCTCATCCCATTTCTTTTTCTTTAATAATTAATTTATTACAATCTGATTTTTAAATGTTAAAAATGTATTTTAAGAACATATTTTCAAAATAAAATGAGATTTATTTGCTACTTAAGGAGTGATCTGTAGATTGTGGATATACAAACTTCTGTTTTTAAATGAGAACACCTCTTTTCAACTGTAATTTATACATTTATACAGTGGAAAATGTTGATGAAACAGAATCGTACGAGTAGTTTTAATTTTATTTGTTGGGTAAAAACGCATGAAAATTTAATGTAAGGCTCCCGATATATTGTTAAAATAGCAGTTGAAAAAATATTTAAAAAAAATAAGCACAATTTTTTTTATACGCATTTAAAATTCAAATTTTGATAAAATTTATCAATTTATATTTTAATAATTATTTTGTAGTTAAAAATGTATAAAATGTTAAACTTTTATAGCTAAGGATTGAAAATTGAAAACAAGGCTCCACGTTAATAGGTTATATATAAATTACTTTATTCACAATAATATCATCAAATATACTTAGTAATATCATAGGCTAATAGACCGTTTTCGCTCAGAATTGTTTTTCTTATACAATGATATTATACCATTGAATTCAAATTTAACACCATCCATTACAGTGACCCACTTGTAACCTACTGTACAGCAGAGCAACATCCACGTGTTCTAAGGGTGAAAGGTCAGTAATGGATTTAAAAAATATGGGGGTTATGGTAATTGGAAAATTGTTTTTATAGCCAGGCATGTCCTAAACTTTTGTCGTGGTTTGTTCTCTTGCTGGATAGTGGACCAATTATTTTATGAATGGTAGTTACCGGTTAGTGTGTACAATTGGCCAAAAAAAGTTACTGAAATGATTTATAAAGTTTAAATTTGCCCCCAATGATATATAAACAACGATTAAAAATGTCATGTACATACAATCATTTATTTTATAGTCACACCAAAAACCAAAATAGATTTTGCTCAAAAATTCCCATTTTAATGTTTTTTTTCCTGGCGCTTTTCTAAACTATTGGGAATTTTTAATTTAAAAAGTTTTACTGTCCCAAACGGTAGTGATTGCATATAAAATTTATATTTGAAAAATTCGATATCATAGTTTTTTTTTTCCTTAAAAATTAAAATATTGGAATTATTTAGGCTGTAATATTTATCACTTGTTTAAATAAAGATATAATGAAAATTGAAAATACAATTTTATTGTTTATTTGACATATTTTTATTAAGATCTTGTATCCATATTATCCAAACATAATAATTTGTTAAGTATTTAACAACAACGAAAAAAGTTATAATGTAGTAAATCATTATGCACTTACAAGTTAATATAAGTACAAGTTATTAAAAATATATAATTTATGTATAAACCATTATAATACAAAAATAAACAAATTTTGATTTGTAAAAGAACAAATAAATAATAGGTAACATTTAAAAGTTACTTAAATATTGTATTTTTGATTATTATTTTGTTAATACAAAACACATAAATTGTTGAACAATTAAGAACATAATTTTAAAAAATATCAAACCAAATGATATACATAACAAATAAATATTAAATATTCGGTGTCGGGAGGGGGGGGGACAATATTGAGCTTAAGAGCAAACTTGGCCATATTTCTTGTATGGATATAAAAATATTAAATGGTTTGACACTGTATTAATATTTTTGAGTAGCCACAATTTGTTAACATGCATTAAGTTTGCCATTTTCAAGAAAATAACAATTATCAAACAATAATTTAGTAACAAAATTCATATTGTTAAAATTAACTTAATATCCTATTGGTTGCTTAAAATTAATGTTAAGTATAAACAAAAAAAATATTATAATACCCTACATGTTAATTGTATGTCAACAGATTTGTTCAGATGTACAATTGGTGTACGACTAGATATTAATATTTAATACTGTGAAAAATATTGGTTTTAAACGTGAATGGTTAAAATTGACAATAATTGGGAACACAACAATTTAGTTTAGTGCGGGCTGGTATGTAAACATACCCACATTGTATTTTAGACTGCTAAAGTATGGAACACTTTTTTGAACTTTTCTGTGGTGTAGATTTGATTGGTGGTCTTTCAGATAGTTGAAACCTTCTTACAATTCGAACAAGTTCATGGAATGATTGATCGATGTTCATCCCAGCTTTTGCACTACATTCTATATAAGGTATCTTCAGTTGCATAGCCATACTTTGTGCATCTTGTATAGAAACCTTTAATTAACATATTTGTATAGTTAACATTAATATCAAGTAAGTCATTTCACAATTAAAACATACCATTCTTTGACTACTTAAATCTGCCTTATTTCCAACCATCAACATAGGAAATTCGTCCCTATCTTTAACTCGAAGTATTTGTCTGTGAAATTTTTCCATCTCATTGAAACTAGTTTTATCTGCTACAGAAAACACTAACAAAAACCCTTCACCAGATCTCATATATTGTTCTCTCATGGCACTAAATTCTTCTTGTCCAGCAGTATCCAAAACTAAATAATTAGAATTAAATGATTATTAAAATATTAATTATTAAGTAGTTTCTTCAAAAAATAATTACTATCTAATTTTGCTGGAACATCATCAACTACGCATTGTTTTGTGTATGAATCTTCAATTGTTGGATCATAGTCCGTCACAAAATATTTCTAAAACAATAGTATAATATCTATTACATGCAAATATACAGTGGCGTAAACTGGGGTACGCACTTGCGATCCCTGAAAGGGTCGCAAGAGTATCTTTTTGCGACTCCGAAAAATTACGATTTCAGTTTTCAAAAAATATTGTAATATTTTCTTATGAGTTAATAAAATAAAATAATATTATTTATTGTATTTTGTTTGGTAAAATGACACACATATTTATTTAAAATAAATATGGTAGTAATAATGACCCATAAAAATCTATATATAAAAATAATTATTTGATCAAAAACAAGATTTTAGTTTTTAGTAGTTATGGATATAAATAGAAAAATATGGTAGTATAATTTTTACAGATGACATCAATGACCTCATTTTATAGCTAATATAAACCACATCTAAATTATGTATTCATTAGATTATAATATCAAACATTTTACTAAAATTTATTATATACTGCATTATTGTATACATAGTAAATCCATATAAGGAGTTGAGAATTATCTGTGTAGGTATAATGGTGTACCTTGAATTGGACCCACTGGCAAGGGAATGTTCACACCCACATGTTATGTAATTAGTTGTGGCAATTTAACTACACAATTTAGGAAGCAGTCACATCCGCATGAGCTCACACAACTTTTGTTTTATCATTTTAACAGGATATACCATTTTTCATAAACAAAATCTTGAATTTTAAACAAGTTATAATAATGTATAAATAAGTAATGAAATTATATACTTTTAAGTTTTAGTATAATTTAGGGTCAAAACAATTTTAGTAATGATATTTATTAGGTTATGGAAAATTATTTTAGAATATTAAAATTAAAATTAAATGACTGGGACAAATATATAAATTATTGTTAAGTGTACCTAATTATTACTGGTATAAAAAATTAAATTAGTTAATATTTTTATAATGTATAACATAATGTTATCTGATATTTGTGGATACAGAATAATGTAGCTTTTAATATATCTAAGATCTATTAAAGTATTTAAGTTTGAAATAAATTTATTGTGATGACCACTAAGAACTAATACCTAGTTCGAATAACTATTAATTTAAATAATAACTAGGTACTCGTTTCAATAACTCTTCTTGAATTGAAATTTTAAATTATAAAGACTACCTACATAGTATTATATTATATCTTTTTTTAGATAAGCAAAAACATATAAATATAAAATATCTACATGGACTTACCTACCCAATAAAATACCTACTCATTACAGTAACTATAAAATTAAGATTTCATATTATTATTAATACAAAGCCTATATGTACACAGTGGATAATCGGTATAATCGATTAAATTTTATTGTTTCCATGTATTAACATTAAAGGCAATATTAAATAGAATGAACAGATCTGTAGTAAAAAAATAACCAAAATTCACATGCACGCCTATTTTCGAGTTACTCTATGTTGTATATTTTAATACCATCCAAATAGTACCTGTATAAATTGTATAGTGATTGCAGACTTCCCAACACCACCGCCTCCGACGACTACCAATTTGTAGTTCTGATTATAATTCGAGCGATTCATCGTGAGGAAAGAGACGTGTTATTTTCACTCGATTTGATTTAAAAAATAATATAAAAAATTGAGTATTAAAGTCGTAGTGCGATAGCTAAAAAAATTAAAAACCGTTTCACATACTAAATAATAATAAATCTGCGTACTACGTATGGCGGGTACAAATACAAGAACCTAACGGTAGCATAGTAGTTATGGATAGCAGTATACCACGACTAAAACTAAAGTAGACTATTAAACATTATTAGTTATTACAGTAATCGGCGATCCCCAATGAGCAACGGGCATTGGGTAATCTTTTTCCTGTGGCAATGAGTGGCCAATGATCAAAGTACCAAACCCAACCGACGGAAAAGGAAAGAGTGCGAAGACCAGAACGAGCAGCTGTCAAAACACTTGTGACACACTCTGTCGACTGTAGTTATTACCTCGCAGCACGGGCCCAGATGGCAGATAAAAAAAACTTTTACAAATGGACACACTGTGCAGATTTTTATTCCGCGTTTTGGGTTTTCTTCACAGTAGAATGGTGGCACATCGGCCTATACCGGGTATCTAAAGCACAGAATATAACAATACAGTCTAGTTCTCCTGGAGTTAAGAAGAAATGTTGATAAGAAATGTTACCAGATTCAATAGTGTTTTTGAGGTTAGACCGTTACCGCAGTAACTTGGCTGTCGTCAAACAAATATTGTAAACGCACTCTTTATTCCTTAACCTATTCTGTCACAAACTTGAAACTATTAGAAATCTGCCATTTCGTTTCAAGTCGCACGTGAAAATATCGCGTTTTCACATCATATTTATTTTCCATTTTAGGTGTACCAGACTAAAATGGCACCCAAGCACGGTTTGTTCAACAAGGTATGTATTGAATTTCGGTAACTAACATTTAGTGACGTTTATATTCTTAAATGTTCATTTTCGATTTTTCACCGATTTGTGGTTATCTTTTGCCTGTAGTTATATTTGAGTTCAATTATTTCATTATTTTTCCTGTTTATTTAAAAGGTTAAAGATAATTTGTTTAATGATTTCGTTCTTTTCACAATTTAGATAATTTATTTAATGAACCACACTCCCGGCCCTAGAAAATATTTTAGTTGAAAACATGCTTCAATACATCAAATTAAATTTTCAGTTATTGAAAATTTCATGTTCATTGTTTTTTTAGCGCATCTACATAGATGCTAAAGAACATTTGCTTGGAAAATTGGCTTCATACGTAGCCAAAGCAATCCTGCAAGGTAATAAAGTTGTTGTTTTCAACTGTGACAAAATCAACATTGCTGGAAGTTTTTACAGGTTTGAAAATTATTTTAAAATTAAATTATTTTTATGTTTGTACCTAATACATATATAATATACAGGAACAAGATTAAGTACTTGTCGTTCTTGAGAAAGAGATGTAATGTAAACCCAGCTCGTGGCCCTTTCCATCACCGTGCTCCCAGATGTATATTCCGAAGAACTGTTCGTGGTATGTTTTTTAAATTTGTATTTAATTTAGTTGTAATATTTTACTCTTGAGGATAAAGCTTCATAATTTTTAATATTGACTTTATTAATGCAAGTTAGATAACCTGTGCACGAGCCGTAATCTCAATTAATCAACACCTTATATTAATTAATTTTAGTTATGTATGTTATTATGTTAATGAAAATAATTATGTCATGTACCTATCTCTTTAATGATTTCAAAATAATATCCTTACTTACATTACTTGAGACATGGTCTTTGAAAATAAAATGTTTATGAAAAGAGATTTATTGAATTTTACAATTTCAACTTAATGCTGCAGATATTTTATTTTATTTATTATTGGTCTAATATTAATTATTATAAATACAAAATATTGTTAATTTGTTCAAGTAAATGTTGTTGCTATTGATAGTTTTCAGTGTTAAATTATCATAGTATGCACAGATGTTTATTTTAACTGTGATACTGTCAACACATGCAATAACATAATACTTGAACAAATTGTGAAATGGTTCTGAATTTAAATTAGTATTTTAATCGCAATACATTCAGTTAAGAAGATCAAAATATGTTTTCTATGATTAACATTAATTATTAACCTTACTTACATTATTTGAAATTAATTAATTTATGAAAAATACATTTATTATGAGAAACATATTATTCTTTATAAATGTAAAATAGTAAAATACACAATAACTTCATGTTAAAGTTAAACTCTTTAATGATTATTAAACAATTCCTTACTTACATTAATTGAGATGAAAACTATGAAAACAACATAGATATGAAAAGAGTTGTAATTAATTTTTAGTGTTAAATAAATTTTAGAATTATCATTTAAAATATTCATTTAGAAAATAAAAGAAATGGATATCATTTTATAATAAATATATACACACGTAGGTATTTATCAATCTTTAAATAGATGTTAAGATATATGGTATGGTGGACTGTGTATTACTGGTGACTAAAAGACATCTCAACACTAAAAACAAGTTTGCTTAGATTTAAGGTATGTCATTATCTTAGAAATATGGTGTGACTCACATTTAGACACTAATTATTCAATGAGATACAGGCGTTTGAAGATGTGTGTGTGACGTCATAGAGGCGAGTCTGTGCTCAGTGACGTATGTTTTACATGTAAAAGTTTCTAGATAAACACAACTGCTTCAATCGTTAAAGATAATTTTTTCAAAAAAAAATTATGCAAACTTCAAGTGTTTTTTTCTTTTTGTGTTTATGACACTGAAGTGACCATAGTTTTGGTATACTTTCTAGTTTTATTGGAGTAGATAAAACTATTATAGTAACATTCTTCTATGATTATTACTACTATTTTTACCTTACCTACATTAATTGAGGTTATTAACATATACTATGAAATATTTTATAAATGAGAAGAAATTAATTAACGTCTATAAATAATCAATTTTTATTTATAGTATAATAAATTGAAAGCATACTTTAACTAAATAAAGCATCCCGGACGCAGATAAACATAGTTTTAGTAATTGGTCAAACAATATTTGCATACCCATACTAGTAGTCAAAATTACTATTAGGTTTAGTAATATTCGTTAGTTTTACCCATAATACAATTTTATTGAAGTACATATTATTACTGGTTAATACATTTTACCGTATTATACTTATTGAATAAAATATTGTTCTAATAAGAGGAGTAGTAAATAACAAATGTCACATGGTACCATTTAAATTAGTATTTATTTTGTTGGATATTTTGACACATTAAAATCTATAAAAACATATAGCTTACTTATTTATGTTTTGGCATTTTAGCAGAAGATTTTAATTAAGGGGCCTTGTTACAGCTATTATTTAAAGGACGATAACATTAAGACAATTTTATAACTATAGTTTTTTGTTAATGGGTATAAGTGTGAGTGAAATTCTATGCGGGTACTACTCTTGTATGCACATGCACATGCACATGCCAATAACTCGATAATAATATAAAATTTAGTATAAAACTTTAACAACAACTCACTTATTGATTTGACAAAATTAAAGTTAGTAAATGTCTGATTTTAATTCATCAAAAAAAAATCCCTGTATATTGTTCCAAACATTTTTGTTTTTAAGGGGATTTGATACCGTGATTTTCTGTTTTTGTCTAACACATGCGCAACAGTATTTTAGACGTGTTTTTACCAAACATTCCAATCAATCTATTGAAGCAATAAGAATACTGAAAACAGATTTGAATTTGTTGTCAAGTCTACTTGAAATTGACTTTCCCGCATAAATTATCCCCCAGGTTCCCAAAAATGTCATATTAAAAAAGTATTTAAATTAAATTTTTGAAGAAGTTAAAATCAAAAAATTATGAATGTGGGAAAGTTGATTTTAAGTAAACTTGACGACAAATTCAGATTTTTTAGAATTTTTATTGCTTAGATCAATTACTATGTTTGGCAAAGAACCAGTCTAACCATGTTGCGTAAGTGTTAGACAAAACAAGAAAATCACAGTATTGAATCAGCTCCCTTTAATATAAATTATGATTTAGAAACACATATTTTCAAAAAAATTTTAGATTTAATTTGTATAAACTGTTTTGTACAGTCTATTATCTATAGAGAATTTTCTATAAAGTTCAATTTTTTCATAATCGAAATGTGATAACATAAACTAATTTTAATTTTATCAAAACTTAATGTCTTTTAGCTTAAATTGTTGGCAATAGCAAGGGCCCCTTAAATCTTAAAATCTCCTTGAATAATTAAATTAACAAAATAAGTATATGAAACCGAAAAATTACAAATAAAATTGTACAGATTCAGATTATTATATGAACACTTAAACTTTGTTCTATAATACCTATATTGGAAAGATTTTAAATTGGCACATTTGTTACTTTTTCAGGTATGATCCCTCATAAAACAACACGTGGACAACAAGCTTTAAGGCGTATGAAGGCATATGAAGATATCCCAGCTCGTTACACATCTCAAAAAACAATGGTTGTACCTTTAGCTATGAGAATGTTGAGTCTGCAACGTGGACGTAAATACTGTGATGTTGGTCGTTTGTCACATGAAGTTGGATGGAAATACCAACATGTAGTTAAAGACTATGAAGCACGTCGTTTAGAACGTGAAGCCAAACGTGCCCAGCGTTTGAAGATCAGACACGTAAGTTTACACATTATGATAATGTATATTATAATTTAATATTTTAATGTATGAATATTATACCCCAGCTAAATATTAATATGAAATTATTTTTTTCAATAATTTTAATGTTTTTAATTAATTAATAATATCGCCTAATTACCACATGCCGAAGATTATCTTTTCTTGAAAAAAAATTCATACCTGTATAATTTTTCACGATAATAGCAATGTTCTTTAACACTGAATAACAAATTTTTATGTGATCAAAATATATACTTATTTGTCGAGTAGTTACTTGTAACCAATGAATTATAATTTTCAATTATACGGTTAAAGTTGCATAATATAACATGTTTTACATATATAAATAAATAATAATATTCATGCATTATTATAATATGAAACATGTTAAGGTTTTACATTTCTTTATTTTAATTGTAAAGTTATATAATATTCTATATTTTCTATCTCTGGTCTAAGTTATTTTTGTTACCACATCTATTTATAAATTTGATTATATTCAATTTTGTTTCTATTTTTAGAAATTGACCAGAGAAGCCAACAAGAAAGTGAAGAAGGCAGTCGAACCATACAACCAAGTCCTGAGGGATAGTGGTTACTATGTTCCAGCTTTAGTTTGAAATGGATTTTTTTGTAACAATAAAAAAATATAAACATAAAATGTTTGTTTTTTGTTTTTTTGAATACATAGTATCTATTACAAGTAGTTATGTAAAGAAAAGAATATTCCAACAGATTCCACTTAGTTCATTTATTGAAGTAAAAATACAGTTGTGTGTACAAATTAATATATAAATTTATTACACGACTACAGCTCAAGCTAAATATGCACTTGATATCTTTTCTCTATTAGAGAACAATTCCATCTTGGTATGTTGTAGGTGATTTTTATTAATATGCTATTATTGCTACTTACTATACAAGGTACATAATATCTATGCTAATTTTTTCGTATTATTGAGGACCGGGGAGAGAACTACGATTTGCGTTACAGCTCCCGGGCCCCCATCGTTTATTGACAAACATAACAAGTTATCAATTACAACGATAATAACTTAAATATACAAGATCCGAATTGTGAATGTAGTTGTTCCAAACTTCTCGATCCGGCTGGCTAGCCTACTGGTCTCAAGAAATAATAATATAAACCTAAACTATGGTTATATGACGTATGGTGATAATGGTTCATAAATCAAAAACTGATACCTTAAAAGTTGAATCTTTGTCCTATTGAATAACAAAATTTAACTATTATTTCTAGAGTTCTTTTTTAAAATCTTCTATTAAAATTTTAAATCTTAACTGAAAAAAGAATTATGAATTTCTAACTGAAAGATAATTTATAACATTTTAAAAATTTATCATGGCTACAAATAGCTTAAAAAGTGTTCCAATATATTTGATACTAACTGAACACAGCAATGCTCTGCTATTGCTAGTTCTTTGTGATTATGTGAGCAGTATATTCCCTACGGTAGACATCTTGACCCCACATGGTGTGTACAAAAGTGTATAATTTAACTCTAAAATATTTAAGTTCTTCAATCAGAATCAAATTAATGAAAAAAATAAATCAATGCAATTCATAATAATAATTATTATTAAAACTACTGTTATAAATACTATACTTTATATTAATTATAGTATTTATAATCAATGTTAAAACCAAATCAACCATTTATAATAAAAAATTTCCAAAATAAAACTGCTATAAAATTTGTCCACCGAGATACCGTGTTTCGAACTTAAGACCTCTTATTAAATCCCTAGGTTGTCTTGTTAACCTTTTCCCCCACAAAATGTAGCCAATCTAATCTATCTCTACCAAATGGCATTGCAATCAGATGATTTAGGAATGCAAAATGGGCATAGGTAATAACATTTTTGTGTTTCATATATATACTAGCTTTAAGTGAAACTCGGGGGCCGTTGGACTCTGATAGTGGATACCGATTTTGGAATTATAAAAGTACTGAAAATTTTTTCCGCAATTCGATATTATTTTGAATAAAGTAATTTATATATAACCTATTTACGTGGAGCCTTGTTTTCAATTTTCAATCCTTAGCTATAAAAGTTGAACATTTTATAAATTTTTAACTACAAAATAATTATTAAATTATAAATTTTGTCAAAATATGAACTTTAAATGCTTATAAAAAAAAATTGCGCCTATGTATTTTTAATATTTTTCAACTGCTATTGTAACAATATATCAGGAGCCTAGCATTCAATTTTCACGCTTTTTTACCCTACAAATACATTTTTATTGATATTTATTGAATAAAATACTAAAAAAATTGAAAACTGACAATGTCCTTAACAGCTCAAAAAGAGTCAAATTATTTTATAAATTTTTTCGTGTATAGAAAATGCTAATATAAACATTCAGTGAAATTTTCAAGTATCTACAGTTATTCGTTTTTTAATTACAACAAAATAAGAAAATCGTTACACGAGAAATCGAGTGAATATCGAATGTTGTAAAAATATGAATTTCAAACGCTCATAAAAATTTAATTTCACTTTCTTGTAGACCTTTTTTTTGGACAAAGGTAGATCTTATGGATAATCTTGTATTACATTTTCAAATCTTAAATTGAAAAAGAAAAATGTTTATGAATTCTCAACTCAAAATAATTTGCTAATTTTCGTGATTTTCTCGTATTTTGTCAATATTTGAACTTTAAATGCTTATAAATAAAAACTGTGACTAAGGATTATTAAAATTTTTCAAATATCATTGTAACAATATAGTGGGAGCCTTGTATTAAATTTTCAAGATTTTTTACCCTACAAATATAATTTTATTGATATTTGTAGAAAAAAAACTAAAAAAAATGGAAGCTGAAAATGTCCGTAAAAAGCTCAAAATAAGTCAAAATGTTATGGTATATAGAAAATGCTAATATATACATTCAGTCAAAATTTCATGTTCCTACGCTCATTTGTTTTAAAATTACACAAAAAACCAAAATCCATTTTCTCGAAAACAGATTGTGCGTAAAAATTCCCGTTTTCCTTAATTTTACTTTTGTTTTTCACGTAGCTTTTGAAAACTACTATGAAATTTTTACTTTTGACCCCTCAAAGTACCAACTAGATTCGCTTTCCTATCAGAAAAGTTACTATTGAAGAAAATCCAAGCACTTTTACTGTCCTAAAAGGTGATGACAGACACAAAAAAAAAATAAAAAAAAACACTCATCATTGTAAAATCAATACATTCATCGCTTCGCTCATAATCTAAAATAGTTACATACGTCATGTTGTCATTGTAAAAGCAGCATAGACCTATTACCTTGTATAGGTCTATGAACAGCAGTTACTGTCTACTTAAATCAGTGTTTCCCATCCTTTTCCCCCTTTATAGATTTTCAAATTTAGCGCTCCCCCTTCTTATAAATTGAAAATAATTAATTTATGGACGTCGTGGTAGAATAGATAATATCGATAGGCTACGCCCCACGTCTATGTTAAATTTACTTGAGGTGAAGGCAATAGACTAATAGAGGCCCTTTTAATTAGATATTCGATAATGGTATACTTATTTGGCCTAAATTGAATCACCGCAGTTACAACTAAATACCGTTCCATATTGGCCTATCCATATCTTTATTATCTATGATCTGAACCCGATACACTGTTGTTACGAATTTGTCAATTTGTCTATTCACTCTGAAATAAAAACAAATTCTACTTCATGATGACTGCTTGTGCCTCCCCAGCTAACCTAACCCACTCTAACAAAAGACTCAGGTACTTGAGTCCCCAAGATTGGGAAACACTGACTCAAATCGTGGCTGTTAACATTGCACTTTTTAGTTTCATTTTTTTACATGATAACTGATGTCATGAGTAATTAGTGATAACCTGCCTGATTTCGTGTCACGCGAGTTTGGAATAAGATTTAAGAATAAATCGTGACCAAAATATAATATAGTATCTATAACTATCACTAGTATAATTATTCATTTATACTGACCAAACAACATTTGTACACTTGTAGAGTTAAAAACCATTAATAATTTGACACTTAAAATGATCATTGATCATTTAACACTCCAATGGTTTCTGAGAAATATTGTTAGATTAAATTGCATGTAATAATTAATACCTAATATCGTTATTCATCACCGTTTTCATAAATAATTACAGCTTTAGAGCAGTTTTATGTCTCTTTGAATTCTAATTTTTTTGTTCTTAACTTGCCGTGTAGAGTTTTATAAAATGAGTTATACAAATAAAGTCATTCATAGTGGATATTTTAACGACACTCTTAGGCAATGGCAGTGTCAAAATACTCAAATTACTCCTATAAATTTAATGTATCCTATTTTCATTTTGTAAGTACCTTCACTGTAGATTTAAATTAATTATGGTTTTGGAATAATTTAAAATATATGTTTATTAGAGATGAAAAGGACGCAAGAGAAGAAATAAAATCAATGCCAGGAATCTATCGACAAGGGTTAAACCATGTCAAAGCCATGTTGGATCCAGTTGTTGAGTCAGGGCTTAAATCCATCTTAATTTTTGGTGTGATCAATAAGTTATCAAAAGTAATTTATTAATTTTAATTAGTTTTGTGGAAAAATATTGACAACTTTTTTTTTTTATTATAAGGACCAATACGGAACACATGCTGATTCTCTTGAAAATCCAGTTATTCAAGCTTTACCATTGTTAAAGAAATGGTACCCAAATCTAGTGATAGCTTGTGATGTATGTAAATATTCTTTATAATACCTATAATATCATCGATAGTATGCAGAACCGGCTCAAGCAAAATCAAATTTTGACGCACCTTAAATAATATCACTTTTTTATAAATGCCGCCTAAGGCTCATAGGCCTCATAGGCCTAGGTCACCTACTCCTTTGAGCTGTGCCTGACTAGTGGTTTCAGTAATGCTAGTTCTAAATAATCTTTTCTTCAACTTATAATTTTAGCAGCTCATATTCTGTAGTTTATTAATCACATATCTACATAACTAATAAATATTAAGAAAAACTTACTAAATATTGTTATATACCAGGTGTCCAGGTATTTAAATTATCATATAAATCCCGATATTCGTTTTGATACAATAACTACAGTAGACAATTTTTCTAAATCCTAATCTAATAATGTCATAATTTTAGGATTAAAACTAGAATTTTACATGATAAAAAACTGTTTCAATTGTGAGTTATTGATAAAAATAGCATGAAAATATATTTATTTATTTTTTTAATATTTGATAGAATGTTGCATATAAAAATATTTTTCCACTTAACTGCTTTTTAATAATTCTTTTATATAACTAAACATTTTAGAACATTTTTTGTCTTAAAATTACTGAAGTCTGAATTTATGCATCTCATTCTCATATATTTTAAACTTAAATATTGTTTGTATAATATTATGATCAATTTAACTTAAGACACTGTTTGTTGAATATTGTCGTTATGAGTTACTAAATTGATCAACTTATAACTTAGAAAGATATTGTTTAGTAATAATATTATAAATATTCTATTCCTCTGTGTTAAAAGGATTCTAAATGTATGAAAATTGTTTCTTCTTTTGTCCCAACCTAAATATTCAACCACCTGAGCCTTCAATTTCCTACATTAATTAACATGAATAATATACTAAGTATTAAAATGATAATATATTTTTATTAATTTATTTTAAATATACAATCTGTACAATTATTTGATATAAGTATACGTGGCTAGGTGATTATAATTTATATGGTTATAAAACACAAGTGAAGAGGAATTAAACAACATTTATTAAGTGTTGACATGATTGTTTTTTAAATGCAATTTGAATTATAAAATTAAAATACCTAAATACATATTTAAAATCCGCGTATTTATAAAATATTAATTTTCTTAAATCTCAATTAAATGTTTAGTGCAGATGAGCAGTCATGCAACCTGTAACTGTATACATAAAGGCAATATATTTTACATATACCTAATTAAAAGCTTTTAAGTTATTGTACTTCATATAACACTTTAAATTATTGGTCTAGTTGTTATTAATGTATTTTGGTTCTAGGTATGTTTATGTCCATACTCGTCTGATGGACATTGTGGGATCGTTGAAAACCAGCAAATAGACAATATAAAAAGCATAAACAGGATAGGAGAAATAGCATTATCATATGCTCTTGCTGGTAATGAATTAATTAAGCTTTAGTTAATAATTCATAACCTTTTTAATCTACAACAATCTTTGAAAATTATTTTAAAATATTCTGGTTTTTCGTATTATTATAATAATGTAATAAGTTTTATTTATAAGTGCAGAAAAAAAATGTTTATTTTTAAAATAAACTTAAAGCAATGTTTTAAATTGTATTTCATCATTCTTAACATAAGTTTGGAACAATTGTCTTTTATAATTTAAAAATTAGTTATTTCTAGCTATATAGCTAATTA
This sequence comes from Sitobion miscanthi, assembly GCA_008086715.1. Lineage (NCBI taxonomy): Eukaryota > Metazoa > Arthropoda > Insecta > Hemiptera > Aphididae > Sitobion > Sitobion miscanthi. The sequence continues at coordinate 2,963,076 of CM017805.1, forward strand.
GTCATCTAAGATGAATAATTGTTTAGTAGTTAGTACTCATTGTTTATTACGTGTAACAATTAGCATTGTAATTGAAGATTTTACACAATTTATTGTTGTATGATTCTTAAATAAAACTTGTATTACCATTTTATGTTATTTATAGGTGCAGATATTGTCGCTCCATCTTGTATGATGGATGGACATGTAACAGCTATTAAACAAAGTTTAATGAAAGAGAATTTGTTGAGTCGAGTTAGTGTTTTATCATATTCTGCAAAATTTTGTTCTGTATTTTATGGACCATTCAGAGATGCTGCAAACTGTGCACCAAGTTTTAGTAATCGCTCATCATATCAAATTCCTGTAGGAAGTTCAAGTATTGCAGAAAGAGTGGTGGTAAGTAGTATACTAGTAACAGTATAAGTTGTGATAGGAGGATAGTTTCTGGGGGCCGGTCCTCGAAATGGAATTGTTCGAGTACACTTGTGTGTGTCTCTGTACTTTAGATCACCTATGTATTAAATGTAGTGTGGGTAGATCAGGGTCTTAAATTACGAAGAATCTTTGAATTTTTTTTTTTCATTGATTATAAACTTATAATTAATAAGTAAATATTAAAAACAGAATGACAGTTTAAGAATATTTTATTTCACAAATCTTCGCAAATATATACATCTATTTAAAATTTTAACTGTACAATTTTATCATCATAAATAATCATAGACCTATAAAGAATATTATATAAGTCTATGTTAATAATGTACCTAATAAAAAATAATATTTTCATAATTGCTTTTACATCATTTTAGGATAGAGATATCTCTGAATCTTGTGATATGACTATGGTAAAACCTGGTATGATGTACTTAGACATAGTAAGAAAAGTTAAGGATAAACATCCAAATATACCAATATTTATTTATCAGGTAAATTCATTTTTTTTTTTCATCTTATACAAGTTATTGTAATAATGTTTATTTTATTTAAGGTGTCTGGAGAATATGCAATGTTATATCATGCTGTACAAGCAGGTGTAGTACAATTAAAAGAGGGTTTACTTGAAATTTTAAGAAGTATGCGACGAGCAGGTAAATATTTTATTTATTGATGACTGATTTCTTACTCATTAAATTTTTTTTATGGTTTAGGTGGTGATGTAATCGTGACTTATTATACTCCAGAAATTTTAAAATGGTTAAAAGATGTACCAATATTATAAATAATATTATGTATTTTATTATGGACCCTGCTATATTGGCTCTAGTATTATAGTTTATTATTATTTTTTTTTTTTTTTTTGTTTGATTGGGAGTATGTCTAATGGTTTAATTGGTTGTCTATTTTTTTTTTTTTTTTTATCTGGTTTTGGGTGGTCTCTATCCCTTTTTAATTTCCTGCACAGAATAAAAGATGACACTCATTCAAACTATTAACAATATGCATTAGAACCACTACCCACTATTTAAGATATTATACTGTTATATTGGATACCGATGCCCTATAATTAAAAGCTTTCAAATTTATTATTGAAGTGACTAAGTGATTAACAACTGTAAAAAATCACCACTAGCGCCTATATATCAACATTTAGAACTAATTGTATATCTCTATAAACATAGGTATATGGATCATTATATTACCGTTTCAAGCCCTACACATTATTTTTTTGCCAGTAGTTTCCTATATCACTATATCAGAAACTTTAGACTAACTAGTATAATTTAAATTAATTGATTGCCACCTAACCTAACCAAAATTTTAAAAGGGAGTTAACTTAACACCAAATGAATAAATATTGCATATATCCTTATGTAATATTTGTAGGAGGTTAGCTCATCAAAATAATTATATTTGAGGGGCGTGTATCAAAATAGGTTGTGTTAAATTGATTGACTCAACAACCCTACTCTTGTAGTTAATTCAATTTGGGTAAATAGACTTATTGATAGATAATTTGATTATGATAGATGATAAAAAAAAATTGTTACTTTATAAATTAGTACCACACTATAATATTATACTCCTTCATAATTGTTATCAGAAATAAAAGGTTAATATATAATATAAAAACAACCTCACCTCATTTCTCATATTATTTGAAGTTTATTTTCATTGGTATTTAAAATGGAAAATTTGAAGTTTAAATAATTTATTCAATGAGTTCAGTTTTGGATCCAAGGTGTATTATTTTCTATTGATTATTAACAAAAAATATAACTTGACAAGATTGCACAGTTGGTGCACCAAATACATAATATATATTGCTAATCAAAATAAATTATAATTCTTTGTACACATAATAAAATAAGAGGGTATATTCATCTAAATAATATATTAGAGGAATGTTTGTTAAATCAATTAACACTATTATTTATGAATACCTCTAGGCTCTTTTGGCCACATTTTATTTATATCATAACTTAATCATAATGGTGGGGGTATTGATGGTAAGTACTTAGCTATGAAAATATGTCATTTAAAATTTAAGTTCAGGTCTGCCACTGTTTATTTATTGTATAGCAAACACTTAACAAATAAAAACTGATATTTGGTAATTGGTATATTGGATATTTGGTGTTGTGATTGAACCCCTATACAATAAAAATTAAACTGAAAAGTGTAGTATCGTGATAATTGAGAAAAATGTACAAAGAACAAACAAAATTTATAGTAGTAAGTTAACAGCCAGAGGATTTTTTTGTAATATCAATGTTTTGGCAAAACCGGTTAACAGGCCATCTAGTGCAAAAAAATTGGTATTTACAATTATGTATTTACTGGCTCATACATTCTGAGTACAACAATTGTTGTCTTAAAATTTGTATAATTATGATCCTGAAACTGTTTTTAGAAATTGCTTCAATTACAAAATCAATGGTAATTGTTACATAGTAGTACAATATCGTACTATATAAGTATAATAACTAGTTAATTAATTTTGTCAATATAAGAATAAAAAAAGGCAAATGGAAATTAAATAGTTAGGTTTGTTACAGATTTATTTGATGTTAATATTTATTACATAGTTTCTATAATTAATAAATTCCAAGAAAATATACAATTTTAACAGTTAAATATTTTTATATCATTAAACACTAATTATATTACTTATAAACATAATTATGTTTAATGAATTTTAATTTAATTTAAAATAGTTCAAATGATAAAAAGGAATTTTGATACGTTAGATGAATACAATATAAAAATAACAATACAATACAATATAACAGCAAAACAATAAAATAAGCGAATAAAAAATAAATAGATCTTTATCCTTGTTCTAATGTTCTAACAAAAAAGGATTTATTTACTTTAAAGATTAAACTATAAAGTAAAATAACAAAAAAATAATTTTAAAAAAACCAATACATGAATGTATTTTAAATAATAACTAAAAATAAATATATAATAGTCAATAAAAATCAGTTTATTTTAAACATAATTCATTTTGGAAAACTAATAAAATATAATAACAGAAAAAATATGATTGTCGGTAAACATAGAACTAATAAAAAGGTACATTTGTATTGCATCTTAGGCATCATTTAAATGAAGTGACTAGAAATTTTTAAAAAGGAACACGTTCTTTTTTAAGAATTGTAAAAATAATTAATAAAAAATCACTTAACAAATTTGTAATAACTTACAACAAAAAAAAAAGGAGAATAAATAACTGTTAAGAATATAAAATGAAGAACAAATGTTATATGAAATTCTGAGAGGTAGTTAAATAATAGTTTTGACACAAGTACTATAGTAGAAAAATTCAATATAAAATATTTTAAATATATAGGCACACATATTTTTTTTTAATTATTATTATTGCTGTATCAAAAATGATAAACTGCAATACTTCTGAATATATTCAGTAAATATAAGTAAATAAATTATTAGCTCTAAAAACTTTATGTTCCATTCTTTGTCCGATAGTTATTTAATGAACTTAAAAAATATATTCGTATAAGATATTTACTTTGTTGAATATGAACAACTTAGTGTATAAAATTCCCGTAACTATAACAGTATTCAATAAATAATAAGAAGACAAACGGCGTGGTTATAATAGAGTAACCTTAAAAATTAAATGTATACTTTATACATCAACTGTAGACAGATGGAATTTGGAATATTCATGTATTATTCACATTAATATATCTCAGCTACAGTCAATCATAATAGTACTGGTATTCTGTGAAGCAATTCGCCTGATTCTTGGCCAAAAACGTCTAGCGGCTTTTCGAGCTTTGCTAATTGTCCATCTGACAACACCCAATTCACAAACGGTAGAATAAATATACTTCAATATATCAGTAACCATATAAATTAAGGAAAATATTGTAAAACGCTAAAATATGTTAAATAATACTCAGTGTTAACTAAAATGTAGGGATCTACTAACTACTATTAAATACATATAGATAGGAAAATATATAGAGAAAACTAGGGGGGTGGCTAAGGGGGCTATAGCCCCCCCCCCTCCATTGACTGTGATGACCTTAGAATTTTATTAAGATTAATAAAAAATAAAAAGGGTAAATAAAAAACATATTGTATTTGTATACTAAGACACCCCCCCCCCTCCTGCCATACAAAATTTCTGGCTACGCTACTAAAGAAACAACACTTCAAGATACTCAAGATATTCAGAAATTAATTAAAACAAACTAATCTATTAAGTACTAAAAGAAGATGGAGTGGTTGAATAAAATAAAACGGCCTTCTTTAGGCAAGTGATTGTTTGGAGAAAGAAAATCCATCAACCTATTATGCAAAAGACAACAGGAAACCACTGCAGGGTAGTAAAATCACCAACTACTTAACAGACTAAACTGTTGCGGCAACAATAGCCTTGATCTTATAGCAAAAATAAAACCTTTTGGTTGTAGGAGTGGTAGAACATTTAAAATGCCATAGAAGTCGCTCTGCTGTATAGTAGCAAGTAGGGGTCAAGTATACCTACTACTTATTCATTGAGTATAAATAGGTCACTATAATAGATGTTTTAAATCATTAAATACGAAAAACAACTCCGAGTAGAGCCGTGCTGTCAGCTGATGTTTCAAAGGTTTATTTTATGCTGTATTATTTATAGTGTTTTAAGTAATTTGCAACTAGAATACTAGATGTTTATTGTTGAGACTTATAAGTCAATGGTAATATACCGTAGAACGGTGTAAATAAATTCATGGTATAAATAGCTTGAAATTAATCTAAATTATTTGAAAATGTCATTGTGTATGGTAATTAATAATAATATATACATAGCAAAAAATTTTAATTTCCAATGAATATTATTTTTTGAATTGCAACAAAATAGTTAAAATTATGATGATACATTTGTATTCAAATTTTAATGTAATTAATGATTATAGTGAACTTATTTATTGCTACTTATCTACTAATGTTAATTATAGTTACAATTTGTAACTAACATAGTTTGTATTCAATAGATAGATATAAAATGTTGTCCACCACCATGACTGTAATTAAACCCTAGGCAAGATGTTAAAGATATAGGGGGTGCAAGGAAGACCTGAAAAAAAATATTGAAAAATTTTAAATATTGATTAGAACAAAAGCTATTTCATCTGTCGGGTCTTCCTGTTACAACCTGTATATTTTATTATTTTATCAAAAATATAAATGTATATTATACATATCTACATCTCACCATTTGTTTACCATTAGTATAAATAATCAATATAAATGTTTGTTTTAAAGGATATAAGATCATCCATTGTTGGTGTCCACCATTTATGTATAGTACATATGCAAACCCATCTTTGTTAATGCCATTTATCATATAATAATAAGGATGGAATGAATGTAACCTAAAATATATAAGGTATATCAAATAAACATAAAAGTAAAATAATATCGAAGACATTTGTAGAATTTTACCTGAAACTCTTTCTCTCATAAAAGGCAATTGCAGATGAGTTGCTAGAAAGTACATGTAAAAAAATTGCCTTACAGTTTTTAGATTCTGCAGAAGTCAAATGTGATACAAGATTATCTAACAACAATGATGCTATGCCGTTTCGTCTATATGTTTTAGTAACACCTAAACTCAAGATATATCCAACTTGAGTAAATTTTCCTGCAGATGGTGAAACTACTTCTCTTTCCTATAGTACATATACAAATACAAATCAATTAGTTATTGATGTATAAAATAAAGTTTAAAATGGTTGATAAGATTTCTAACTAAAAATGTTATAGGTATCTCTAATATCATTTTAATAAATAGAAAAAAACTAAATAATAAATTTACCTTGGGAGTTAATTTTATATATAATTTAATTTCAGCTACTATAATACCCACAATAGCAGATTTATGTATAGCAGCTAAAGAATAAAACTTTGGATTTGATGTAATGTCTTCATACCATGACCTAGGGTATTCCACGGGAAAACAATCTACACACAAAGCATTCACCTGCAATAATATTAATATTTTAATGTTTTATAGATATTTAATCAACATATAATACAATGTTAAACTGGTGACTGGCCTATGTATATTACTAATAGATAAAGAAGTTCATACAAATAATTTAACTTTTGTAGTTAATATATTATATATATTATTATTATACTATTAATGGCAGGAACAAATTAGGCCACCGGGAATTCAGGAAATTCCCAATGGGCCGAGTATTAACTAGTTATTAGGGCCACTGTGTGTTCTACAAAACTCCACGAATGTAGCCTGTTGTAAACTAACAACAATTAGGTATAGTCAGTTTCAAATTTTATTTGGTAATTTTTTCTTATATAAAGAATTTCAATTTACAAAACAACAAACTAGAGAGCAATGGGCCAATAGCTAATATGAATAATAAATATTATTATAACCATATAACAAAAACTGAATAATAAATATGAATAATACATTTTATTGTTAAGACCGTTAAAGGTTGATCTTATCAATAAGTTTTTTTTATACCAATAAGTAATATTCTATTATTAATATTGTCTATTGCTACTAGTAAGACATGTTTTAGTATGTAAGTAAAAAGTCGCATATAGTAGTATTTTTCAAATAGTACATATACAAATATTTAAAGTAGTTTAAGTGATTTTTAACTAAAAATTACATCTAATAACAACTAGGTATCTTATATTTGTTTATGCAAATCTCACTAATATATTATAATATAATAATTTTTGTAGGAACAATGAATACCCAATAGAACCTAACATTGAAAAGACTAAACAAAATTAACATCTTCAGTGCGGTACACTTTCCCCTCCCCCCTACAAGCCTTCAACAATATATGACTGGCTAGTGGGCTGCTAAAAAACTATTTTCTCAGGCCGGTCCAAAATTCCTAACTCCATAACTTTAATGCCCATCAAAAATTATTATAACCAAAAAAAACTGAAGTTAAGACTTTTAAGAATATAATGAATACATAATACCTGTAAGTTTCATTAATCAATTTGCATTGTAAATGAGTTGACTGAAAAATATATATCGTGAATATCATGAATATTATTAATTATTATATTATTAATAAACCAAAATATACATTTTCAGATATATTTTATTTCACAAAAGAAAATTATTTAATTTACAGTTTTAATGTAAGTATTTTGAATGAATTTAATATTCTACAACTTACCCAAAAAAAATTCTATAAATACATATTATTTAGGATGCTTGTACATTAATAGTTTTTTTATTATTCATAAAAGTCATAATGTAAATGTATTATATGAAGTATTTTTACTAATTTTTATTTTTTTTTCCCCAAGAAGATAATGGGCCTGACTGAACATGTAGTATGTAGTATAGACAATTAATTATAGAATATGTTATTCAAATCTGAAATATTTTTAAGACAGGTATGAATAACCATACACAGAGAAATAGATTATTTATATTATCAATAATTAGAAATAATTCAACACATCGTAATTCAATTGACATTAACACAGGCACATATGTGACTTATCACATAGCGGGACACATCGGGCTTATGTTTTTTCCTTCACTCGATTTTAAATTTGATACATGAATTTTAAGAGTCATTCATAGGGTATATGAATCACTATTTAATATATGTACTATGAAGGTAAATAGTAAATTACTTCATTGATATCTTGTGGGCACAAAAATCTCAACTGTAAATTTGAAAGATCGTATAAACCTACAGGTTTGATTTGTTGCAATGTTGATGTTCTTTCCAAATACCTAAAGCAAAAATAACATATTTATTCAATAAAACTTACTTTTCTTCATGAAGTTAAAAAAATTGTACTCTCACCAATTAAAAGTGTCCATTCAGAAGACAGGATCCATTCCGTAGAATGAACAAATTTTAATGAAACACTACCTCACTCAACTTCAACATATAATATTGTAACAAACATAATATTTTATTATATATTTACATGTAAAAATTAATTATATTCATATTTCCAAAAATATTACGTTTGCAAGTCAATTATTATTGTTTACTATTTTGATATCAATTTATTATCTACGGTTATCACAAGATTTCAGATTTAACATTGGTCCTCAAAATGTTTTTTATGTACTCTTTAGTCATTCCTCAATGCTCAGAGCTGTTTTAACATTCCGGGTACACGATTTATAGTATGAGAAGATAAATAGAAGATCTTCTAGGTATTAGTGCCGTATTCAGTTTTTCAAACATTAATCAGACATTCAGACATAGTATATTATATTCATATCAGTACGAATAGTACGATAATAATATATTTATACATTATCTAATAATTATAATTTATAGCCTATAGCCATAGGCTATAGGTAATTAAAATAATAAACAATAATTCTCGACTAGTTTTCTAAATTATGAAACAAGGGTACACGGCACATAGATAATAAATTATATAATATAGGTTATAGCCTTTAATATAGTATATAGATTTATAATATATTATAGTATCTACTGGCAACTAGTTACTACCTATATTAATACTATAAAAATATAGCATATAAGTAGCTATAGCCGTGGTATTGCTTAACCAATTCTGTGGATATGTATAATAATATTATTGTATTTGTACACACTATACAGGTTAACTAATGTCACAGAATGTCTAATACGGTAATCGGTAATAACTAATAAAGACCAAGGGAAAAATGAAGGTAGGTAAGTGGGTCACTGTATAATAGATGGTATTAAATTTGATTTCAATGATATAATATCATTGGATACGGAAAAACGATTCTGAGTGATGACAGTTAATCAGTATGGATACTTTATATTATATTTATATTGCTATTAGGTACTTATTATTAATACGGTAGTGGGTGAGTTGAATTAATATCATAAAATAACAACAAAATAGCTAATATCGTTATTTAATATGTTATTTCCTCCAAGTTTTAACATAAAATAACTATAAAAACTGTGTTTTTATATTTTTGAGATTTGTTGGTTACAGAATAACCTACTTACGCGGAACCTTGTTGTAAGTTTTCAATCCTTAGCTATAAAAGTTTAACTTTTTATAAATTTTTAACTACAAAATCATTTTTAAATTTTAAATTTGACAAATGTCAAAAATCGGTTAATGTATCAAGTAACCTCGAATAATATTTTTAAACTACAACAATTGGTTTTCGCGCCAAGCATTCTACCATTCATCAAGTTTACCGGGTATTGTTGATGCGATTACTTTTGCATCGGAAAAAAAGTTATTTTGCACAAGTGCATAGTGCATTCCTTGACATCTCACAAGCTTTCGATAGGGTATGGCACGAAAGGCTGGTATTTAAACTTAAGAAATGTATAACCCCAACTTATTACATTCTCATTAAATCTTATCTTGAAGTCCGTTACTTTCAAATTCGTCATGGATCAGCATATTTTAGTATAACAGGTATTAGGGCCGGCGTCCCGCAAGGAGGAGTTCTCTCCCCAGTTATGTTTAATATTTATGCTTCATACCAACCTACTATACTTAATACCTTAGTGGCGGACTATGCAGATGACAAAGCAATAATATCAACTAGCGCAGACCCTGTTCTAACTTCCATTTATCTTCAATATCATCTTTCTCGAATGAAGGATTGGTACAGGAAATGGTGGTTTAAAGTCAACCAAACCAAATCAATTTATACAACTTTCACCCTCAAGCAAGCCCAATGACCGGCTGTAACTCTCTATGATATCCAAATTCCCTCGTAACCTCTACGGTCAAATATCTTGGACTAACACTCGATCGCCGTCTTACTTGGGCAGTTGGGCACACCATATTAAAACTAAACGGCTGCAGCCAGTGGCGTAATTGCGGGGGGGGGCACTTGCCCCCCCCCAGAAATGTTTGTGGAAGCAACAGTATCATTTTGCCCCTCCAAATAATCCACATTTAAAAAGTATTCTTAAGATAATATTAAAATATTTTTTTCCTCAAATTAAAAAAAGTTTATATTTATTTTAGGTTTCTCTTGTTGAATGACATTATGTTGACGTATTGTCAGTGTTATTGTTATCGCAGTAATCGCATTATTCATGACTATTATTATCCGTTATTCGTAAACACGTTATTCTCTTGAAATTACAATTATGAATACAGGAACGGCCGAACGGGAGGTTAATTCTTTTTCTATATACTATCAATTTTTTAATTTCTTTTTTGACGTGATTATAACGCTGTCTACATATAATAGGTACTGCGTACTACTGTTGGTCTACTACAGTAGACCGCATACTAGAGCAGCACCCCTTTTTCTTACAACTCATATAATATAATATCATAATACTTAAAAAAAAAGGTTGTTCATGAACAGAAATACGGAAAAATTATATATTATGCTTAACTTGTAAATAATTAGGTATCGTCTAAGTTAATGTTAAAAATAACATATTATGACGAAATATAATGTAATAGGTATATAATAGTCACATACTCACATATAAATACAAAATACTTAAATACCTATAAACTAATAATAAAAACAAATAATTTAGAAATGGTTGTAAATCAACACTTTTATCGATTTTCTCTTGACAAAACTCTGTATAACTGTAGAAAAACCAATTTCGTTTTCTATAGATAAAATCTATGAGGCCAAACGTTCATTAGCCATAGAAAATCCGCTCACTACTAGCTGGTGAAAAATATTAAGAAGTGAACTTATGCCCAAACAAGTAATTAACAATTGCTTAATGTTTAGAATACGACACCATCAATATCAGAGACAGATCCATCTTTAAGGTGATTGTGTGGATCCATACGGCATACAAGATAGGTACAATATGTGTCAATATAATTCGTTTTCATTTTCAGGAGCATTTCTTAAATCATACAAAAAATCACGAGAAAGTGTTTCAAGTAATAATTCTTAAGTTACGTCGTCATATTTACCCAAAAGCATTACTTTGCGTATAAAATTAATATCTGAACTTCTTCGAAACGCTAGATTATTCTTAGATAAAATCACGGTCTTAGAATCTTCTAATACCGTGGATAAAATTAAAGTTACTGATAACAAACGGTCTAAAATTGTTATCCAATATTAGTTTCCATGTTCATAATTCTTCGGTGCTTTACATCTATATTGTTTTATTTAGTTTTAACCGTTTTTCTATTTCTATCCATGTACCATAAGTCTTAAAATGATTAGGCGCTTTTTCGTGCATAGTAAGTACAGCAGGTACGTTATACCAATCAGAAAATCCACCAATTGCCAAATTTGGCTTTTTATTTTTTTTTTTTATTTATTTGAAGAAATCTACAATCTATACATGCTTTTTGTACAATAAGTAGGTTTGATATATGAAAGGTAAGAGTAAATAAAAAAAATGATTTGTGTGATGAAAAATCAATGTTTTTTTCAATAATACTATAAAAATATTCATTTGAACATACATTTCCTTGAGATGTAAAATTATAAAAAAAAGATCATTGGGGGGATCCATCCACAATATCCAAACAAATACACCACTGCCTACTGGGTATATTAAGTGAACTATAAAAGCTTTTAACTCATAGAAAAGAATCTAGGAACTAATCAGGTTTTTATCCCTCCAATCCTGAGTTGAGCTTTTAATTTTTTGTGGAAAACTATATAGGTAACAATAATAATAAAAATAAAATTACAATATAATACATAATAATATTATCAAAGTTCACCAAGCTGAGTTCATAGATCGACACGCTGTATAGTGTATACATAAACGTACCCATGGGCTACGACGAAGGTAAAATGTAATAATGACAATAATTGACTAATTTCATCTGATTATTAGATCTTGTTGTATTATGCTTGTTATACCTATGCTACATATTATACGGGCTATACACTGTGGCTGTTCCTATAAATCTTTAATGCGTCATTATTGTCATTTGTCGTCAACGTCTTTGGGTTTCGTATTAACGTAGTGAAATGGAATTTGTATACTCATTAAAAATTAAATTCTAAATTTTTTTTAGTCAAGTAAGTATGGTAATTGAAATGAAAAAAGTCTGAATTTTGAAAACTTCAAGAATGTGTGTTAAATAGGAAAATAATAAAAATGTAACTCAGTTATAATGAGTAGGTGGGTAATTTAGCTAGCTTTAATATAAAATATTAATGAGAGAGATTTGATACCACACCCAAGCGGTATAACCACTTGTATCCATAAAAACGTCGGCGTGAACAGTCCCAAAATGTCTATTTTTTAACTTTTCTCCTAAACTATGATAGCTAGAAAGTTTGCTGATAACCCATTTAAAAAAGATTCTCAAGTAGATACTTAATGTGTAGTTAAAATTTTTTTAAAAATACTATTTAATTTTTCACAGATAAAAAAAAAAAAGTTATTTTTCGCTAGATTTTTATTAAGCGAGGTAGATTTCCAAAACTGGAGAACGGATTTTGTTGTATGGGGTCTCGTTAGATTCACATTGGCTAGGAGAGTGCAGTGAAGATTTCCAGAACTTTATCTCTAATCGTTAGTTTACTACAAAGCTATTAAGCTGAAAAACATCAAAAAACACCCGATAAAATTTGATTTAATTTTTTTTAATGTTTTGTAATGAATTAACTATTTAAGATAAAGTTCTGAAAATCTTCACTGCACTTCTCCGAACCAATGTGAATCTAACAAGACCCCAAACAACGAAATACGTTCTCCGGTTTCGAAGATCTATCTCACTAAATGAAAATGAAAATGATTTTTTGTGGGGCTGTTCACACCGACATTTTTCTGGATTCAAATTGTTATACCACTGGGTATGATATCAGTTAATGCATTTCTAAAAATTAAAAATCAAGAAAGTTAACATGCCGATCTTGGCAAGCGTATTTTAAATGCTATTGCTTATTTAATTCAAAAATAAAATAAAATTTTCTATTTTAAGAAACGTTTTTTTAAATGTTTAGAAAATTCAAAACAGTGTTGTTTTTTTTAGTAAATTATTTTATATTTTATTTTTTTTGTGTGTATACTGTATTTCTAAAAACAAATTAGTAATTTATTTTACTATTAGCAATACTGCGTAAGTAGGTTGAATGCATTTTACAAGCTAATTTTGTAATTTAATATTTTTTTAGAAATTAGTGTTATCTATTAATTTACATCATTGAATTATTTTACATTTTATTTTATTATTTTTTAAGTTGTTTGTATTTATTTTGAAAAACGTTTTACTACATTTTTAAGTTTGGATATTTTTACCGATTGCCTACTACTTAAGTCTATGACGAAATAATCAGATATGATCACAACAAATTGAATTTTGTCCAGTCGCTCGCATTAGAGGGTGAAAACTGGAACTGGGAAGACTTTCCGTAGTCTTCTTATTTTTCATCGGCTTATATTTTCAATTGATATGTCATAAACTTATAATCTTCGTATAATATGATCTAAGCCACGGTCTAAGTGATCTAAGCTCATAATACTATGTATAATAGTTCAATATTATTATCATAGCATAGTATCAATAACCAATGAAACGCAGTGGCAGTGGTAGACTCCCGCCAAGTTTCTCGATATTGCATATAGACGTATATGGACTAGGTCAACCTGTGGAGAGCATTGGGCTGCGATAATAATATTATGAATTATGATACCTTATTATTTAGTTTGCGTCAGTGACTGTCGGATATTCCAGTACTCCACAGGTGTTAAATTTAACGTTGAACCGCGGTATAACGGTTTTCGACCCAACAATTTCGTAATTTAATTTTGGTGAAACTTTAAGCATACAAATCTCACGTACCCGGTAAGTACTTTTATATTTTTTTGTACGATAAATGCAACTAATCTCTATTATATTTGGAACATTTTAAATATTTATTTGACAGTACTAGATTATATAAGATTGTATTGTTATTTATGAATGTTTATGAGTATATGACATTATAATATATGTTTAATCTAATAAAAGCTAACAAAAAAATGTTCTTCTGTAGTCTTATTAGGTAATTTAATTACTTATATTTTATTGGTGGTTGAGAATTTAAAAAGTCTAATAATTGAATTGTAATTAATAATAAAAACAATTTCATTTATGAAACTAAAATAATTTTAATTTCTAAATTGTTTTTGTTTTTTTTTCATATTATAATATGTTATACTACTTTAGTTGTGGCAAAAAAATAATCATTTGCAATGTCCGCTGATCTATATAACTAACTTAACACTGGTTTTTGTATATAATGTCCATATCAGTATAATATATAAGTACTAAATATAATCAAAAAGATAATGTTATAGGTACAAAAACTGCTGATTAAACCTAATATGGAACATCAAATCAATGCTGATGAATCTGAACCTGGAATCCGCTCAATGAATGAAGTCCCACAATACTATGATAATGTTACAGCCGATAATACTAGTATTGAAACAGGGACATTAAATGAGTAGGATTGTAGATTACAATATAAATTCAATTGTCTGATATACAATTTTATACTTATGTGTAGAAAGCGAAAAAATTATTTAAGCTGGGATGATTTTTTTATGGCAACAGCATTTTTGGTTGCTAAACGTAGTAAAGATCCAGTAACTCAAGTTGGTGCATGTATTGTTTCTCCAGACAAAAAAATTGTAGGCACAGGGTATAATGGAATGCCTATTGGATGTGATGATGATAACTTTCCATGGGGTAAAAATAATCCATCAAAGTTAGATAACAAATATTTCTATGGTAAGTTATAATGTTTATATTTATTCACAGACTTCTGTACCAGTGTACCACACCATATAGAAATCTGTGTATTTATATCATGTTATGATATTAAAATAATAGATTTGATCCTCATTTATATTTTCAGTATGCCATGCTGAAATGAATGCTGTATTAAATAAAAATTCTATGGATGTACGTAATTGTACCATATATGTGGCACTTTTTCCATGTAATGAATGTGCAAAAATAATTATCCAATCAGGTATCAAAGAAGTAGTGTATTTGTCAGATAAGTATAGCTTCAAACCGGAAATGATTGCCTCTAAAAGGATGTTTAAAGCATCAGGTATATCTTTCAGACAACACACTCCATCTAAACAGCAACTTGTACTTGATTTTTCAGAAATTAATTCAAATATGACACAAATGCCTAGTACTCCAGACAAATCAAATTATAAATAGTTTTATTTAGATTCTATAACAGTATTTGACTCAATTAAATTTTGGTTACTTTTTATAACCAATATTGAATATAACCTATGATAATTTTCCTCAATAATTGAAAATCAAATCACAAAACTATTTCCTTTAGTACATTTTATATTATCTATTTATACTAGTTTTGTAATTGCAACATATTAAAAAAACTATTTTTCACTTCAAATGTAGTTTTAGTTTTATTATAATAAACCATTTATTACGCAGACAGCAAAAAACTTCATAACTATGTAATATGTATATAAATAGATCAGTATTCAGTTGCATTGCATTATTAATTTTCAATGGACAATTTGAAATTCTAAGTTAGCCTTACTATTTGTTTTAAGTTTGGGTTAGTATCTGATCCATCTCACTAGTTAGAATTAAAATAGAATAATGTGTAATGAAATATTTTTAAATAATATAAAATAATAAATGTACAATGTATATATTAATATAATATACTAGCTAATTTCATGCACTTAGTTGCCTGTAAAAAAAAATTGTGATTGTTCAACTCATTTGGGTGAAAATCAGCCTTCCCTGGTATGCAATCCGATTATGTTGGAAAGCGGATAATGTGAAATAGCATGTCAAGTAGGCAATGTGCGAAAATTTGTCTTGATTTGATGCATTTGATGCATGCTTGCACCTGATCTGCCGATTAACCAATGGAAACCAAATAATAAATACTAATTATTTATTCTATAAGTAATAGCAAACATTTATAAACAAAAGTTTCCACTGTAAATCTCAAAATCCCTGTTTGAGCACCTCCCCGGGTTTGACCTAAGAGGGTGAAAAATATTTTACTACCTATCAAATATGCAAAAAAAATTTCATTAAAATCGGTGAACCGTTTTAGAGGAGTTTGACCAATAACACCGTGACATGAGATTTTTATATACTAGATAATATATCACTTAAAATATTGATATCAGTGGCTTTTTAAATAATTGTTTTAATTTGTATATAATTTATTATAATATTAAATTTAGTATAATTGTAGAACAATAAAAAAATGGTATAATAAAATATTAAAATATATGAAATGATAAAAATATATTTATAAAAACTAAAATTATAACTAGATGAATATTACAGGCACAAATATAATATATAATATTTATTATTATATATATATCTGTGATTACAGGTTATATACATAAGTGATTACAGATAGTAATAATTAAAACATCATTTAAAAGATTAATTAATACATATTTTGCTGATGGAAGTACAAACTTCAATGCTTTGAATAATTAACTGACCTGCCACTGAAACAATATAGAATAAAATTATAATATATGTAAATAAAATAATACAATAAAATCCCTAGTTGTCTAACCTAAGTACCGGGTAATAAATAATATTATATTCATACATTATTAAAATTGTATTAATTAATAGACTTGGGCTTCAAAAGTCATGCATGATTCATAAATAAATTCTTATAAAATTGATGTTGAATAATATTTTAATTGTGCTAAATATATATTAGAATATAGGTAGCGCAAATGAGATTTAAAAAATAATTCTAGAGTAAAACTATTTTTTTGGATACAATATTTGATATCTATTTTATATTTATTGTTATTGATATTAATAACTTCTTAAACAAATCTTAGACCTGAGTCTTATTATAAGTAAATAGGTAACTTAAATTAATGATTATTAATCACAGATGAGTTACAACAATCATGATACAATTATGATCGATAGAATGGATAGGTTACTATTATTTTATATTCATTAGATTTTGCAAATTTTGATTGCCTAAGTATAAAGTGAAAATTAATACCTTTAATCCAGTGCTTGTCCCCATATTAGCAGCTTTATTAGCTTCTTCATCACGTTTTTGTTGTTCTCGTTGCATGCGTTTGACACGATCTGGATTCTTAATACCTCGGCTTTCTTGTTCTCTTAAACGTTTTTCAGCAGCTGCGGCTTGTTGTTCTCGGACAATTGCCTATGTAAATATCTATGTGTTATGTTTACAAAATAAAAATAAATATTAAAATCAGTTTACCAAATCGACTCTAGTTGATTCATCAGAACTGCCACAGCAACACAACAATTTATAAATATTCCAACCCATGGTTATACTAAAAATGTATAATTTATTTTGATGTTCATTAGTAACGATTTTGATTGAATAAATAAATGTAATAACTATTAAAATGTCATTAATGTAACAATAACGAATAAATATTAATAAGTCCGATAGATTTATATATTTTTGTATATTAATTAATATCGCAAAATAATAAAATAAAACATTAATTTTCTTATCATTATCTGATTATATTCATATCGTAATATGTCCATATTATCACAGAATATAACAATATTATTCTATCTATTCAGTGCCATGTCCACAGAATAATTATTCCTTTGTATCATATACCTATTAACTATTTAGTTAATAGGTCTATGCTTTGTATGTCCAAGGTGGATTGATAATATTGGTATCAATTGGTATAGTTCTTTAATAATAATCGTGGTATGGCGTATAATAGGTATCTTAATATAGTAAAACCACCTTAAATCGTGGTCATTGTGCTATGTTGCATTACATAGGCGCAAATAAGTGAGGTTGCTGGGGGATTTGGCGCCCCTAGAATTTTTATAGGCCCCTCAAAAACTAATGATTTCACTACTATAATTGAAAAGCATCATGAGAGTAACAACTAACAAGTATAGACCTGAGCAACAGCTCCCCAAATTTCAAACACTATTTACGTTTTCGGTTGCATAGACAATAGATATATTATTAAATTAACAGACATATTAAAATAGACAATAGCTATTTATTAATACGTCTATGCTATGTTGAAACTTGTAAACACGATTTGACAGTGTGAAGACTGACGTGAGTCAGTGTCTCATTGATTTTTGATATATGTATTCTATAAGCTTTTCGTAGGCAATCTCAAATTTTTGGAATAGAGTATTAAAATCAAAACGACGTACATTAGAAAAAGAACAGGATTGGCTGGATGAGGTATTGAACCGCAACCTCTTCTCAAACAGATTGCAATTTGCTAACAAATAACAATATGCAATTACACTATTATAGCCCGCCATCCGCATCGAACATACTAGCGGTTGGTAACGGTATATTTTAGACTTTTAGCCTTTACTCATTATGAAGGTATTGTTCAAACATAAAAACTCTTGCCACTCGTATTAACATTTTTAAAACTAATTTTGCATCTGCATATCAAAATGTCGATTACGTCAAAATTAGATTTAAAATTTTTATTAGAATTTGTTTCAAACAACGACATGTTTTCAAAATTATACAACAACTAACAACCACGATGGAGTACGGAATACAAATCAATAATCATATGTAAATGAATGTTCTCAAATAGCAATGAAGGCAAGGCATGATGTAGACAGTTACTATAGATATTAGATAAATATTAAATAGATCACAAAATATCACTGTTGTTTAGAAATGGAAAAAAACAATATACATAATATTGCGTATTATGTATAGACCGTTTTATTTTTTTATTTATTGATCGTGAAGCCCGGCAGACTATTTTTATCTTACGCGTACATGAAACCTTAGATCATAAACTAGTATATGATCAAAGGTTGAAACATGGGGTACCGTTATTATGTATCAGTAGGACTGAAAATGAAATTGAAATATCGTTAAATATCGATTATACGTATCGTCAATGAAATATCGATACAGTTTATTAAAAATATCGATATTTTGGAAATGACACTGGGCGCAGCTGAACTCGTTTAAATTTACGATCAAAATGCTCAAATCATAAACAAGGGTGACGTGATTCCCGTCGAAGATTCCCTTTCCCCCCCCCCCCCCCACTGGCTTTGGAGTGGATATTCTTCCATATTTTTGTGTTTGATGTGAATTTTGAATCAATTCAAATTTCAAATAATATTCATTGTTCCTTATTGTTAAATATTTTACTACCTAAGTTTAAAGTTTTGAGAGGGCGGGGATTTTCCTATTTTCCCCTCCCATTTAGATACGCGTTTAATTTTTTTCGATCATCCCTTTCAGAAATCATGTCTACGCCACCGGTCATAATACGTCTCCAGCCCTCAATCCTCATCCCTTTCATCATCGTAGATCGTATATCATGACAGGGCTATTCAACTAGGAAATTGATCAGCAGGAGAAGCCGTTCGACTTGAAAATGATCCGACGGCACTAGATGGCGCTGCCGTTATCGAATTGATTTAAATCTAAATAATGCTACCGGCCAAAACCACTACTCACCAGTGGCAACATCACTATAAACACCAATGGTATAATATTTTATTAAATTGATGATTTATCTGTACTCTACTACTCTGTAGACTGTAGTTGTGTAGTTCAAAAATGATGCTCGCCTAAAGGCTAAAGGGAACACACCACACGCCAAAGCAATGCGAAACGGGCAGTCAGATTATTAGGTCGCGGCAGTTTTAATTTTTCACTGCATTGGTGGTACGCCCGGCCTTATTGTGGCCTTGATGTAACAATATCAATTTAACATATTTCAATATGCTTCATATAGAGAAATGATGCTCTATAGTACATCCTTTTTGGCTGCTTTAATCATAAATAATGTCTCCTCCTCACATAGGCACATAGCACAGACTTACTTGTCTTGTCTTGTCAAATATTATAGATATAACTCAAAAAAGAATTGTTAGTAGGTATTCAATATTTATCACGGTTTTCGATTGTGACAAAATATTATAAATTATAATTAGTATAATCATAGTCAATCCTAGTCTATTCTATAATTATTGGTATAATCGGATATCAGTATATTATCCGTAATCGTGGTATTCATCCGTAATCATGGACATTTTATTTTCTTATCTATATCGCTGTATTCATTATGCGGTGATACCCCAGTTCTTAAATTTTAAACAGCTGTTTTTCCATCGTATCGTTATTGACCTTACCAAGATGTCTAATATCATTTCACCCGTACACCATTATTTGCATCGTCCATCTTCGTTCCTGCGGGCTGCGACAATTGGGATTCATTCGTCCATTATTTAAGTCAAGGAACGGGCAAAAAATTAACTACCAATCATGTTGTCCAGATTAGCTCTACGTTCAGGTAAATATTCCTCACGTTACATATTCAAATGGTTTTGTTTGAAATGTGGTTTTTACAGAACTGTTCCGAGTAGCACCACTATGTGCTACTGCTGTGCGCACCACTCAAACCAAACCGGCAGTCACTGCAACTAATGAATCAATCATTGTACCGGGATTCCCAAAACCTACTGGCTTACCTCAACCAAATCCATTTGACGGTCCTGAACGTGATCTGGTGAACTTTCCCAGAATGGTGAGGTTAGAAGAACCAGCTAAAACTAGGTATTTGTTCGTGCCCGAAGAGTGGTTTGAAGTATTTTACAAAAAAACTGGAGTCACAGGTAATGATAAAACGTTACCCCATTAGATGTGGTACATTTTTCCCATTGTATTTTTCTTTTTTTGCATATCACACTTATCAAATAAAATTATTATATCAACATCTGATTTCATGTTATTAATATCTGAAGCTGAATTTTCTATAATATGAAAAAATTTTACTTTTTAGAATGTGTAAGCCTATCAACATTGCCATCATTACTAGATTGTTGTTACATAGGATTTCCTATTTAAACTGTAAATCTTTAGTGGATAATATGTAATAAAGTAGTCTTTTTTTTTGTATTACGCTATGTCTGGGAGTAGGAGTAAGGCTTAGTTTGGACGCCTACTTGGCAGAATTTTTATTTGGGCACCTGTAGGTTTCTGCCATGCCCGGTTGGGGGATAGCGGTCTCGCCATCTAGATAGTTGTCTGCCCAGAGAGCAATGCCACCCGTGGCCGAGATTTGAATCGGTAACAGTGCGTGTTACAACCAACACTGTAGTCTGCTCGGCCACTTTGTCCTCCAATAAAGTTATTAAGAAAATAGCTTTCACTCAAGAGGACGTCATACCCACAAATATTATCTCAATCTTGAAAATGTATGTTATTAGCTTTAATATTAGAGTGATTTTACCTATTATCCAACTTCTAGATGAGAACATAAACTGTGTTTGCTTAATGAAATTTTACGATATTTTAATTTTAAGCGAATTATGAACATTGTTTAACTGTACTATCTTATTTATTTTATTATTTTACATGTATATTCGTAACTTATCATAAATCATAAATCTAAATTAAATATTAATACCTAATATTATGGATTTTTAATTATTCTATATTTATACAACATGATGATTTTTTGTAAGATAGTAGAACATAGCAATAAACCTAATGACAAACATATATTATTAGGGTAGTTAAACCGTTAAAGTATATCAAGTGTTCAGCGATAAGAGAATCATACTGTTTACCATAATAATTAAAAACATTATGTTATTATAAATATTCTAAAAAGTATCATTAACTAAACATTTTTCTGTGTTAAAAACTATTTATTTTTTAATATTTTTTATGTAAATGTTATTAAAATTGTATTACAACTTCATGAAAACAAAATTGTTCTCTAGGTCCATATGTTCTTGCTGCTGGCATCACGACCTATGTACTAAGTAAAGAAATATGGGTAGTTGAACACGAGTTCCCCTATGTATTAGCTACAATTGGTATATTTTATGTTGGATGGAAGAAATTCGGAGCATCTTTAGCCGATTTCCTTGATAAAGAAATTGATGTATGTATTAATTGTAATTATTTTTAGATAATTCTTGAAAGTTAATAACTAACTAATATATCTTATTTTATTTAGGAATATGAAGCATCTTGTAATGCTAGTCGTAAAGGTGAAATTGATGGTTTAACAGAAAACATTAAAAACCAAAAAACAGAAATATGGAGAACTGAAGCTCAACAACATGTAATTCAAGCTAAGCGGGAGAATGTAGCTATTCAGTTGGAAGCTATTTACCGTGAACGAGCTCTTCAAGCCTACAACCAGGTATTATATTTAATAGTAAAAAAATATTATATTTGTATCTATAATATTTTATTTATTTAAAGGTAAAAAGGCGTTTGGATTATCAATTGGACTTGGCTAACCTGAAACGCACTGTACAACAAAGACATATGGTTAACTGGATCATTGAAAATGTTATGAAGTCTTTAACAAATGAACAAGAAAAGCAAAGTTTCAAAAAATGCATGGTAGATTTACAAGCATTAGCCGCAAAAGCATAAATGCAATTTCATTTAGTGTCATTTTTTAGAATATTGTTTAATGGTAAATAATTAAACTCCAAACATATTTACATTCTTCAATATAAAACTCCTTTAACAGTAGATTTCATGATATTCATATGAAATAAAAAAAAAAAATTATAATTTTTTGTAAATGGTATTATTATTATACACAATAGTTAAATTGATAATGTTTACATATTCTAATTATTACACTAAACACAAAAAAATTGTACACCGTTATTAAAAAAAAATAAATTAAATTTTACCATTACAGAATACATTAATTCATGATATTTGTATCATGAAAGTATATATAACTTATATTATACAATCTTGGACTTATAAATGAATCTTTTTACTCAGTTAAAAAAGTATATATATATTGTCATAGTAGACTGGGATGTGCCAAATTTTATATAAATTGAGATCATAGTGTTACTTATAAAATTAATTGAAATTTAACTTAACCTGGGATTAAATGTGACATTTTCTATGTTAATACCATAGATTATTAAATGTTACTTATTAAACTTAATTGAATTTTAATTTAACCATGGTTATTACAACTTAAGTTGTCCAAACAAAATTTAAAATGTTCTAACTAGCTCGAATTTACTCGTCCAGCCTTTGAAATATGTAATAATTAAATCTAAAAATTATATTAAATTTTACTCATCATCTTAAAATTGCAAAAACTTTCTACAAACACTTCCATTTCAAGTTATCCAACCACCACAGTCCTCTTGGATCTGAACTATCCGTTGATTGAATCCCAGGAGGAACCCAGAAGTCGTTGAAAACGCAAATGGTATTGTGACCTTCAAAAAAACTAAAATTGACACCCGTCATTAAAAAGTACCTACACTGGAATAGTTTCATCAATAAAAAGTGAAGACTTCCAACTACTTAGTCAGTTGTGTTTATTGTAAGATAGAAATTTACAATAACCATTAAATATAATAAACTAATAAAAATATTTGTCTACTTAAACGAAATAACAATGAATATACCCATTATATTACATTTTATAATTATCCCGGACTGAATTTTAACATATAAGGTGTAACTATAATATTGGACAATGTTTCTATGTATATTTGTTATATAGTCCTTTTACACCCTGCATAACTATGATGGACAGAAGGTACTTTTAAAATGATTGGTATGCTTTAAAATGCTAGCTTAAAGGGTTTTAAATTTAAAACAATTAGTAAGATTCATACCTAATATTGGTTCTAGACCGAAAATTTAAAAACTCCATCTAAATATTAAGTATTTATTTTACTTAGACTTGAAGTTCCTTTGAGGTTTGTTTCCATTTATCATTGGTTTCTGGGACCTCAAACAAGCAGAATGGCATGTTTAAGTTCTGTAAATACAATATTCAAATGGGCTGAATACAATAAATATTAAATATAACATTATTCATAATTTATTTTCAATTTAAATATGCATATTACTGGTGGACAGTATAATTAATGCTCGATGGTCCTGTAATAGTATCCTACAGTTCAGTAAATTGTTATATTACATATTTTTCTGATTTGAAAAAAATTGGAAAAGTGGGTAATCGCTGTACAGTGAGTGTGTATGCCACTGTAAGGTGTATTTCATCATTAAGTAAGTCACTAAGTCACTGTATTAATGGAAGTGTTGAATTCTAATTCAATGGTAAAATATCATTACATGACAAAAGTTTTTTTTGTCATTTCCTGCCATGATTACATACGAATAACTATATTTTGGGCTGTGACTGGAAGCTACGATTTTATAATATATACAATATCTTGAACTGTGCTGGAGACTGTCTGCAAATATTAGGTTAGTTTTATCTACTTTATGGTTTTATTCACAGATTTCTATATACTCTAGATAGCGAACTCCATCCATGAGTTAAAGCTTCAAGGTCAGTTGGCATATGTATGGTATTTAATATGGCAAATAAGATTAATTATGATTTATTTTGTATTGTAACTATTTCATTATTTCTAAATCTGTAGTTTAAAAAACAATATATATATTTTATACAAAACATTTTCATTTACTATTTTATTTTACCATTAAAAACGATGTTATTCCTGTTACATTTTGTATGATAAATTAAATGTTTTCCCAACTGACAAAATGGCAGCCGTCCACAGCTAAGCTTCGCTTGTAACAATGTAAATTGTATGAGAGTTCCCTATCCATAATGTAGTATAGGAATCTGTGGTTTAAGGTTTTATTATATCAGCACCATGACCACGGACTAGATAATATATAAGATGAACTAAGATATATCTTAGTCCGTAAGACCGTGACCATGACAAAATAGATCTATATCTATTTTGTCATGATCAACATCACGATTAAAGATATACAGGTTAATATCATGGAGACTAGAATATTCTAGTATTCATGGTATAATACAGGTTAATCAACGAAACTTATTTTTTGTTGCACATGATGTTAACGATTTTGTCATAGCAAGAATTACCGTTACTGATCAGTTAGCACTTATGCATTATAGTGATTTCCCTTGTTTCTAGAAATTATACAACATTATATTTACCATGAATTATAGTCTTCATGATGTATACAATATCAATATATTATAGGTATAATATACAGGGTTAAATATTTATTTTATTATTTTAATTTAATTATTATTAATGAAAAGTAATTACACTTATTTAATTTAAATAATAGGTTGTTGATTTTTTATGTTAACCACGCTTGGAGCACGGACTAAGATATACCTGTATATGTACCTATATATCTTAGTCCGTGGCTTGGAGGCTGGAGCCTTCGTAGATTTTCTCCTATCATTGATCAGCTGCTTAAAACCAGAATGCTAGCCTGTGTAATATTTTAAATCGTGGCCTATACCATTATACCTTTTAATTTTTAAGTATAAATTTTATTACATACCAACCTATTTCAATATTTGTGTGCTGGTATTTTCAGTGTTAGGTCATCTTGTCTACGCCACAACCACGGTATGCAGGTTGATATTTACAAACGATTGCGAGGCACGTATCGCTCCGGCGAATTTAAGTTTCTTCACCGGGCTACACAAGACCTAGTAAGTAAAAAAATACTTAGCCACATAGGTTAAATCTTACATGCCAGTCCACATGGTAAAACAAATTAATTATGTTACTTCCATAGGCGTACACAGACTTTTTCTCACAGTGTATGCCGCGCCGTTATTTTTAAATTTACCTAGCTCAATACAAAAAAATAACTCCCAAAAAACTTTAAATACAAATAACTCGCCTGATAATGCAAAAATAAATTAACATGCATTTTATTTAACTTATTTATAGAATTTAGTTATTTTAATTTGAAAAGTTTGTATTGTTCAAAAAATGATTAGCTAATTAATCGAAATTCTTTTATTTTTGATAGTTGTAGATAGGTAGTATAAAAGTAAGCAATCTCGCAGAGGCTTAAATGTTCTGATGACAATACCTACAATTCTCACAAAAATGGTGTATTTTGACTTAACTATATTATCATGAGTTGGCGATCTATTTTATTATTTACAGGTATCCAGGTACGTATACAGGGAGTGTTTGGAGGTTCAACAACCCCACACCGAAATTTAATAGTTGTGTTTCATCATATTTCTATATCTACATAAACATTTTAGATTCTGAGCGGAGCGACTAATATATTAGTTTTACGATGATGTGTGTTTTTTGTTGTGCCTGTCAACACTTTTTAGAACAGTAAAAATACTTTGATTTTTTTCAACAGCTTTTCTGATAGGAAAGTGAATCTATAGTTGGTACTTTTGGGAGATCAAAAGTAACAATTTCACAGTCGTTTCAAAAGCACTGGGAAAAACAAAAAAAATTAATGTAAAATGGGAATTTTTACGTGAAATTGATTTTGGTTCTAAAACAAATGACCATATCTTTATCAAATTTCCACTGAATGGTTATATTGTATATAATGTTTACATATACTTGAAAATTTAAAACATCATCAATCAGTTTTATCTTAATTTTTTAATTGTTTTTCATGGCGCTTTTCAGCCTAAAATATTTGTTTATCATCATATTTGTATGTATAATAAATAATAATATACTTAGAAGTTTCAAGTACCCACGAATAATATTTTTTAAATGTGACACAAAACTAAAATCATTCTTCTTCGTTTAAATATCTAATTTCATCCAAATTTAAACATAAAAAAAATTTGACATTATATTTTTTAGTTACAGAATAACCTACTTACATGAAACCATGTTTTAAATTTTCAAGTCTTAGCTATAAAAGTTGAATCTATTATACATTTTTAACAATATAATCATTTTTAAATATTGCAACTCTTTTTGGGGTATTATAGGCATAAGAAAATGTCGAATTTTATTAGTTTATTTTTAACTTATTGTCGGTACAACATTTTTCACTCTGTCAAAACTCTTTAAAATGTAATTGAACGTTCCTCATACGTTAATGTTAGTGGAAATTTAAAAAAAGTTGAGTGTAAATGTACAATAATTTTTTTTATTAGCGTCTGAAGTTAAAATGTTGACAAATTTTTTAAAAATATATCTATGTATCTTTATATTCAAACGTTGAAAATTTAGTACAATATTCTCCTTAAGTTTTTCTACATATAATAATAAAAAGAAAGTTTACAGGGAATTCAAATCAATTTGTTATGAGCTTTTGAAGCTAGATATTGGATATTCAATTTTATTATATACTAGCTGATCCTGAGCACTTCGTTGCCCGTAAAATGTATCAACTCTTTATGACTCAAGCTTTGTTCAATTCGTTATTTAATATTCGGTGTATGGTGTTTAAAATTTATCTTAACTTTTCCGTTGCCCGGAATAAAAATTCTGATTCACAGCAGTACATTATCAGGTAGGCAATTTACCTGAGGTAGATCGCGGACCCCTTGATGTTTGTGCGTAAGTGTATGATTATAGTGTATAACTCTAAAGTATTAAAGTTATACCAAGTTTGTCGTTTTTACTTAATTCCACCTACAGTGAATTAATATAATCAATTTATACAAAATCCTATTCTAACCTAACCGTACTAAAATCCGATGAATAAAAAAAAAACAAATTTAACCCTTTGTAAATTAACCTATCTTCTTCCCGCAAATTAGCAAATTCGCATACAACGATTTTCTTATTTTGTAGTTATTTAAACCTAATAATTGTAGATACTTGAAATTTTCATAAAATGTTTATTATTCTATCATTTTCTATATATGATAATATTTTAAATTCCAACAACATTTTATTCGAAAAAGTTACATTTAACATGTGTAGCCCATGAATTTCACCACGTAGCTGAAATAGTTCGATTATAGTTTCTCTTAGTTGAATCATTAATACATAATGATTAACTGCGACTCTGAAAAAAGAATTTCTAAAAGCTCCTTGTACAGTACTAAAATTTAAGGAATTATATCATAATTTATGCATTTCACCTGAGCCAATCATCATTACTCGGTGGGGTATTTGGTTAGCAGTAGTCGAATACTTTTCTAACAATTTTGAAAAAATTAAAGAATATATTTCAAATCTTGATTCAGAATTCAGATACTGCTATCGCTATTACAAAAACTAGGTACTGATATTATGCAAATATGCAAAATAACGATCTGAATAATCATTTAACACATATTTCCGAAAATTGTCTTGGTCAAAGTAGGTAATAAAGAATTAGAAACATCAAATCTAACAATAATTGAAAGTCTCGCGATAGTGTAAAATGCAGCAAACAAATTAAATGAAGTTCAAGGAAAATCAACAGTGTGTTTTTTTTTGATTTTCTGTAGTGCACACTTGTATTTGAATTTGATTACTAAATATTAATAATTTTTTCGTACTAGGTAGGGGTGAATGCAAATGCCAAATTATATACATTATCGACTATCGTATACATTCTTACTAGTTACATTTATGTTTATCAAATTTAAAACGCTCTAAGATTGTCATATTCTAGATTCTAAAGGGAGCTTGGGGAGCAATGAACGTATTGATTTTACAATAATGTGTTTTTGTCTGTTTATATTTTTTTTAGTAAAAATATTGCTTCGATTTTCAATTTCAGCATCTCTTCTGATGGGAAAGTGAATTTAGTTGAACTTTAGAAGTTAAATTTGAAAATTCACATTAATTTTCAAAAAAAAAAAATTAAGGAAAACGAAGGGTTTACGCCAAACCACTTTTCAGTAACACAGGATGTAATAATACCATTTTCTACTTATATACTAATACACTATTCAATTTTCAAATAAATTTGACTTTTTTTAAGGCTTTGAGCTATTTATAAAAGGCATAAGACAATTTTATATGACCATTTTCCATAAAGAATTGAATTTCCAAAATATTTTTATTCTTTTTGAGCTATCCATAGGTATGAACAATTTTGGATTTTTCAGTTATTTTTGTCACTCATTTATTTAAAAATTGTATTGGTTGGTCGAAATACTTGAACATTTAATAGGTTCCTCATAAGTTATTGTTAATTTTTCTATTTATATCTAAGATTGGTAAATTGAACTCAAAATTCCTTATGAGTTTTCCTACCATTAAAAAAATAACTTTACCGGAAAATCAAACAAAAAAAAATTATGAGCGTTTGAAGTTTGAATATTTTTGACACTGGATTTTCAGCCGTATATAAAGTATTCTCATCGAACGATTTTCTTATTTTGTTGTAATTCAAAAACAAATAACCGTAGATAGATGTTAAGATATTTTCACCAAATATTTATTATTTTCATTTTCTGTAATTTATATTTTTTTATGGTTAACCTGAGCCAGGTGGACTTTCCGCCTTCCTATTCGAGCCGGTACATCCCTGGGTTGCGTACGAGTTGATTCCCTGGCCATTATATATTATTTTCAATATTTAGTCAAATATTCATCCTATTATAGCCTAACCCAAGAAACACCTTGAGGAGATTGGCTGACAAGTTTTTCAAAAATGTTGTTCTTTTTAGTTGTTTCATATTTTGAAAATCATTCGATTTTTTATTAAAAAATTATTTATTAAAAAAATTTAGTATATTGTTAGTAAATTGATATCTTGTAATGAGATTACCAGTATACTATGCCATAGGTATAATGACCCGGAAATCAACTAATACATAAAGTAGGTCTCCTACTGCGCATCTCTGGGTTTTGCAGATAAAATACAAGCCTTAAACTTATATTACCTATAATAAATCCGTTATAGTTATATTATAATCTATATTTTTCTTTTGTTTTTTTAGTACTATTCGTGATAGTTTACTCAAGTAGAGCTATAATAATAAGAAATTAACTAAATAAAATTGAATCAGCACTCACAAACAGCCCAACACTATCACTATGCCTATAACTAAAAAATCATAATATTTTCCTTGGTATGTACTTTATTATTCTGTTAATGTTTCATAACATAAATATTGAAAGTTTACATACAGTTATAGGTAGTAAAAATGATGTGTTTTAACTATTAATTAATTAATAACTATACAATTATACACTACACCAATGAACACAATTTTTAAATTTTTTCGAAATCGAAAACGTTATTTGAAAATTAACAATATATTTTTATAATGTTACATCAGTAGTCTAAATGAACACGGAACCTTACTTGATCTATATAAAATCTTAGGTGCCGGGTGCACATTTATTTTTCGTAGTGCACTAAGTATGTCGTAGTGCTCACAACAATGGTATCCGGATAAAAAAGCCACCGACAAAAAAGTAAGAACATAAATATTTACATATTTTGACATTTTTATTACATAAAAATCCGCGCCCTTCCGCGCCCTATACAAGTAGTAACATGCAGTTAAAAATTACTAGGGGGCAATGGCCTTTTTGCCCTCCCCCAGCCACTACGGTCGCCCTTGCAAATAATATTAATTCAATTGACTGTCAACCGTATTAAAAATAACAATATAAATACATATAATATAAAATATTCTAGGCTGACAAACCGTTTCCGCTGAGAATCATTTTCGTATACAATGATATCATTATATCATTGAATTCAAATTCAACACCATCCACTATAGTGACCCACTTGTAACATACTGTACAGCTGAGCAACATCTACTTACCAGTATGTTTTTGATAATAGACATTCTGTATAGTGAAAACACAAAAACCGTATTTTGTGGGAAAAAATTGGCCTCTGTAATTGTTTGCACACCATTAAAAAAAACTGTAATGGCACCCCTGTCACTAGGCACTAGGTATTGCAGGTTGTTGTGCAATGACGAAACTTTAAATATAATAATATAATGCCAATTTAAAAACTTTACGTGAACAACACGCTACACGCATATTAATATTTTATAATTAATGTACCTACCTAATAAAATTGTTGTTATAGAATAATATGAAGAAGAAACCTTTATCGGCTTTATATTATATATGCTGAAGTTTTAAATTGTTTGATAAATATAAAGTAACCTATGTGGGTAGGTACCTAACTAAATATATACATTCAACAGTCAACACTCAACAGTATGTACGTTTACCATTTACCCATTGCAATTTACGAGTATAATATTATGAACATTAAATATGTACCTACCGTGATGTTAGGTCATACGTTTGTTTTTTACACATAATAATTTAATATATAAATCATAAGTCATAACCAAGTATCGTGCTCGAACCTATTTAATAAAATATTAGAATTAAAGCAAAGTTTCGAGATGTTTGACAATTTTATCCAATATATCTATATTTATTATAGATTTATAAATCTATTTTCATCTGTTTAAGGTTTAACTGTTAAACTATAATGCGCAATGTGCATTATTAATTTTAAAATAATAAATTAATAAATCGCGGAGGTATTTGTTAAATAATAATAACATGGATTACATAACCAAGATATGATTTTATAAATAACATAAGGTTGGATTTAGGAGTGACCTTGTGTTCTTGTTATGACTTATGTCGACTATTGACTTGTAATTAAATCACAAATTTTGTATTTAGTATTTCGTACAAACTATAAATCCATAAATATTATAGGTATCAAAATATTGTTATCAGAAATCTAAAATTTAATACTAAATATTTCAACATTTTGGCCACTAGCCAAGACGTTTCCAAAATGATTAAAACAATTTAAAAAATTGAGATGTATATTATACTATCGATGAAAATAGGTCACATTAGTTTAATTACATTGCTTATTGTTGAGATAAGAGAGATAAGAAGCTAAAATCTTAGCTAATATACTATGTATATAATAACCACGCATAGAGAAATTACTCTATATATCCACCTATATATAATCACTGACCGTCATCATAGTCCGTGGGTATATTTTTAATCGTGATAATAACGTATTGTATTAATATTATAATATCTATGGACTATGATAATAACCGATAGGCGATAACGATTGACGATAACTGACTCCTGTAATCTGTGTTTGCACATTGCACTTAGCGTTTACTGTGGCTGTGACACTACGGTCGTTTGTGTCATTTGCTATTGTGAATACTGTCCAGTGTCCATTGTCCAGTGATTTAAAACAAACATTTTATTCTAAAATTTGTTTCATATTTTAATCTTGAATTCATAATTTAATATTTAGTATATTTATAGTATTTACGCATTTAGTATCATTTAATTAAACAACCATGTCTATTCCACAAAGTTCTATAAAGTCTACTAACTTATTATCTGTCAACACAGATGAACATCAGGTACATTGTATTATTATTTGATAAATTGTATGAATATATTAAACTGGTATTAAGCGTATTAGATACTAAATATTAACACAATTGTAATAGAACATATTTAAAAATGTAATAACTATAATAACTATAGTAATACCTACTTGCTTCTATAAAAATATGTGTGTTTCTATTGTATGACTGAAGTACTAACAGTTTACTTATATTATGTTCATTTTAAAAATAACTAGATAAGTGTTATTTACATATTTAATAACTCTAAACAAATAAATCCAATAATCCTACGTAACAAAATACATTGGACTCATTAAAAAAACTTCATTATACTTCTTAATCTTATGTTGACTATGGATGATAGCATTGTCATTGTACAAAGATCTGATTTTAAAGTACAGAGTCTAATATTCATAATATTTTTCTAGTTTTAAAGTACTGCCATTAAATTATGGCTAATTATCATATAATTATTAATACTTTTCTTCTCTAAAATATTTTAAACAATATTTATACGATATATACATTTTATATGCTATACTTTAATTTAATATTAATTTTATAGCCACATATTTCTTATCTTTTATAATACTTGCGTATTACTTTTGTTATAAACAAAAAATATTTTTGATAGCACTTTAAATATTGTAAAGTTTGTCAGAAATGTGGAATACAAAGCTGTAATATATGATATGCTTTAAATGTAATATATAGATGATCTTATAATATGGTCTAACTAATTACCTATATGGCAATACGGCTATGGTACCTAGTTATTATATTAATACTGACTGTTTCATTAATTCACATTTAACAATTTGCCAATATGTGACAACATCATGAGTCATGACATTGTATTAATGTCTACCAGGGACGCCTGTTAGAAATTAGGTGCAAAATACTTTTGGTGTCCATATATTATTGTGTATATAACTAATTTGGGTTGATTCAAAATTACACTGGTCACTAATTTATTAATCACAATATAAACACTGTTATGATATCAATTTAAAAATATTTCGATCACTTAAGCTCAATTAACCACAATATTATACTAAGTATATTAGAATAATAATAATATATTATCAAGAGAGGCTGAATTTTTATATTTGGGTAACGTTTCTGAAAGTTTTTTGTAACAACAGATATACACATATAATTTTATTTTGTGAAAAAATGCATATTATCTAAACATTGTATTCATAATGACATATTTAGGAATATTTCTACTTTTTAAACAATAAATAACAAAAAACTTTAAAAAAAAAAATTGAATATAGGGAATAGAAATTTTGTTTTAATTTTTTATACTGCTGGTATTAGCATTTTGAAGCATTAATGTGACACATTTTTTCTTTAAAAATTGTTTAATGTAGAACATAAAAAGATGTATGCTATATTGTTATAAATTGTTTCCATTTATAAGATTTTTTATGAAACATATTTATTCAAGTTGTTAATTGTTACACTTTTTTTCACATTTAACACATTAAAAAGTTTATTTAAATTGTTTATTTTGTAGTTTTATTATCTAAGCATAACGTTTTAACATTAACACTTGACAAATAATAATATAAGTTATAGGTAGGTAACTGCCTAGACATTTTTTTGTTTGAAAAAGCATATTTAATGGTTAAAGAACATTAAAAAAATATATATTTTTACTGCATAAAAAAATGAAATGAATCAATCATCAATGTTATTTATTACCTACCTTCTATTCCAAATTACATGAATAAAATCAAATTATAATTTAAAAAATCAGAATTGGTGTTTTAAATGATAAATAATTTAAATAATTTAGTGGATAGGATAAGTGGATAGGTAAATTATATGTAATAAATGGAGTATATAAAAATGTTGAATATTGACGTAACAATTAACAATATATCCTTGTATAACATTTTCATGCTTTTTGACCAAACGAATAAAATTGTATTCACATTTATAGAAAAAAAAACTAAAAAAATTGGAAACCGAAAATTTCTTTCAACTCTTTAAAACAAATTAAAATGATTTTAAAATTATATGGTGTAAATTTCATGGAAATATGGTCATTAGTTTTAGAGTTACACCAAAAACAAAAATCGATTTTGTTAAAAACCAATTTTGCATAAAAATTGTCATTTTTCCTTAATTTTTTTTTGTTTTTTTCCAGAGCTTTTGAAAACAACTGTGAAATTTTTAATTTTAACCTCCATATTAAATACCAAATAGATTCAATTTCGGTATTTTTCGATTATCCTACACCCTAAGGCAGAAATCCATTAAAATTTCAGGAGGGCAGTTACATAGATACATAGACACAATATTTTTTATAGGCATTTAAAGTTCGATTTTTGACAACATTTATCAAATTTAAAATTTAAAAATGATATTGTAGTTAAAAATTTATAAAATGTTCAACTTTTATAGCTAAGGATTGAAAATTTACAACAATAGGTTCCTCATAAGTAGGTTATTCTGTAACCAAAAAATCTCAAAAATATAAAAACACTTTTTTTTTTAAAGTTATTTTATCTTCAAATTTGGAGGAAATTACATATTAAATAACCAAGAATAACAATTTATAATATTAATTCAACTTACCGGCTACCGTATTAATAATAAGTAATAACTAATAATAATATAAATATCCTTATCGACAAACCGTCACCGCTCAGATTCGTTTTTCGTATACAATGATATTGTATCATTGAATTCAAATTTTTAGATTCTGAGCGAAGCGATGAATGTGTTGATTTTACAATGATGTGTGTGTTTTTTTTTAATTTTTTTGTTTTTTTTTGTGTCTGTCATCACCTTTTAGGATAGTAAAAGTGCTTGGATTTTCTTCAACAATAACTTTTCTGATAGGAAAGTGAATCTAGTTAGTACTTTGGGGGATCAAGAGTAAAAATCCAAGTAGTTTTCAAAAGCGACGTGAAAAACAAAAGAAAAATTAAGGAAAAACAGGAATTTTTACGCAAAATCTGTTTTTGAGAAAATTGATTTTGGTTTTTGGTGTAACTCTAAAACTAATGAACGTATATACATGACATTTTTTTATGGTTGTTTATATTCGCATTTTCCATACACGGTTAAATTTTAAAAATATTTTGATTTGTTTTGAACTGTTTAGGAACATTTTCAGTTTTCAACTTTATTAGTATTTTTTTCTATGAATGTCAATAAAACTTTATTTGTTGGGTAAAAAAGCTTGAAAATTTAATACAAGGGAGCCTTCTATATTGTTGCAATGATATTTGAAAATATTAAAAATCATTAGTCACAGTTTTTATTTATAAGCATTTAAAGTTCAAAATTTCAAATCTTGACAAAATACGGAAAAATCACGAAAATTAGCAAATTATTTTGAGTTGATAATTCATAAAAATTTTTCTTTTTAAATCTAAGGTTTGAAAATGTAATACAAGATTATCCATAAGTTTGTCTACCTTTATCAAAAAAAAAAAAATGTCTACAAGAAAATCAAATTAAAATTTTATGAGCGTTTGAAATTTATATTTTTACAACATTTGATATTCCCCCGATTTCTCATGCAACGATTTTCTTATTTTATTGTAATTAAAAAACGTATGATTGTAGATACTTGAAAATTTCACTGTATGTTTATGTTAGCATTTTTTGTACACGATAAAATTTAGAAAATAATTTGACTCGTTTTGAGCTGTTTACGGACATAGTCAGTTTTCAATTTTTTAGTTTTTTTTTCTATTAAAATCAATAAAATTTTATTTTTTGGGTAAAAAAGCATGAAAATTGAATACAAGACTCCTGATATATCGTTCCAATAGCAGTTGAAAATTATTAAAAATACATTTTTTTATAAGCATTTAAAGTTCAAATTTTGACAAAATTTATCAATTTTATAATTTAATAATTATTTTGTAGTTAAGAGTTTATAAAATGTTCAACTTTTATAGCTAAGGATTGAAAATTGAAAACAAGGCTCCATGTTAATAGGTTATATATAAATTACTTTATTCACAATAATATCATGAAACATACTTGGTAATAGCATAGGCTAACCGTTTTCGCTCAGAATCGTTTTTCTTATACAATATTATATCATTGAATTCAAATTTAACACCATCCATTATAGTGACCCACTTGTAACCTACTGTACAGCAAAGCGACATCAACCAATCTTTTTATAATTATTTATTTATGAAACGTATTGATACAATTTCATTTTTTTAAACACATTTTTTGTTCTTGACTACCTACCTACATTTAAAATATAAAACAATGTATATTCTTTTTACAATTATTTATTTATGAAATGTATTACGATAATTTGATTTTAGTTACCCCCTTAATTATAATATTTTTCCACTAATCTTTTACCCGATACCTATTTAGAGTGGGGTTGATAGTGTATATACTATATGTAGGGTATATTATTACCCATCGACAAAAATTACTTCACGGGAATAATATCAGGCCTTGTAGAGTTGTCAGATTTTAATAACTATTTTTTTATCTGAAATAAGAAGACTTCCTACGGCCTGTAGGTTAGGTTAGGTTAGCATCGACCTCAGATTTTTTATTTAATTTAAAATAATATAATAATATAGTTTAAAAAAAAAACGCTTAAATGTATTATTTTTGAAGACATATTATAAAGTTTGAGATTAAAATTATGAAAAATGGAGTTCGATGCGGCCTGTAAAATATAATACTTTCTATTAGTTAAAAAAAAATGTATTGAATTTGGTCGATACTGCAAAACAGGATCATTATACCCATATTATTTTCGTTTACAAAATTACATTGGCACCGGGCGCCCATATAGGACGTGATATCCGCATGTCTTATAAGTGCGTAACATTATTTTACTCTCAAAAAAACACGTGTTGCTCCGTTAGTTTAAAAATTAGAGTGAATTGACATCTTATAAAATCTAAAGATAAGATTATTATCTAGGAAGCCTCATGGTCTTTGTATTATATTTTAATAACCCATAAAGTTATGAGTATTTTAAAATTATATATTGTTTGTTCATCTATATTTAAATGTTATGCTACACGTGTTCTTGAGCGTAAAATTTACTATGTTATCTACGCACTTGTAAAAGGAAGACAACACATGCTGGTATCACGTCCTCTTAAAGTGTAGATGGTAGGCACAACAAAATATGAAGGGGTCCGTGCAAAAACAAGACAACAAAAGCAATGACTCCGGGCTGCACTTTTTGGGGGCAGCATATTTTTGTGGGAGCTTTTTTTTTTTAGAAAACAGATTTACAATGATTTAGGTAAAAAAACGTTCTTAATAATATCTTAATACAGAACAATTCTGTGCAATAATGTCCAGTCTCCACATCTGATAATACGCGTTTGTCGTCGAATATCAAAACCCATTTTTCTGTGCCTACTGCCTAAAGTCTAAACTAAACATTTCTCTCAGGCTATGGTGTTAGTATATAACATCGTACTGTCGTACAATAGTGCCGTATACTATATCAAAAATGGTAAATTGTACAAGGGAGCGTTTTAAATATGTAATAGTTTATAGAGTACAGTACAGTAATTAATTTGTAAGTTATCTTCAGCCATAAATAAGTATAACAAATTGTATTCGAAAATTTCTTGTAAATTTGTCATCCACCTACCCACTTTTTTTTTTTTTTTTTTTTTGTGTCAGTGTACACGGTACATAGTTGAAATAATGCTTCGATTTTCAACTACAGTATCTTTTATGGTGGGAAAGTGAATCTAGTTAGTGCATTGAGAAGGTAAAAATTGAAATTCCCAATGGTTTTCAAAAGCGCCTGGAAAAACAAAAAAAAAAATTTTACGCAAAATTGGTTTTGACGAAATTGATTTTGGATTTTGGTGCAACTCTTAAAAAAACTGCATATTTTCTATACACCATACAATTTTCAAAATATTTCTCTGACTCATGATAAGCTATTATAGCCTAATTATCATATTTTCGATTATTATTAGTTTTTATCAAATTAATATCGATAAAAAAATATTGCTCAGTCGAAAACTTGGAAATGTAATACGTAAGATTCCTCGTAAGTAGGTGTTAGTGGAAATTAAAAAAAAAGTTGAGCCTAAATCCACAATAATGTTTTATGAGCGTATGAAGTTCTAATTTTGACAACATTCTTAAAAATCATTATCATTTTTTTAAGTTAGAAATACATAAAAAAAATTCTTTTCATATCTAAGATTTAAAAATGTAGTACAAGATTCCTTCAAAAAAAATGTTTACCGGAAAGTCAAATTAAGTTTAATTTTTTACAACATTGAATATTCCCTCGATTTCTCATGGAATGATTTTCTTTTTTGGTTCTAATTCAAAAACGAATTACCATAGATGAAAATTATACCATAATATATTTGTTTTATTATTTTCTATACTTGATACTATTTAGTATTTTCGAAATATTTTGACTCATTTAGAGCTGGTTTACAAACAATACATTTTCAATTCTTTTAGTTTTTTTCTTCATTAAATATATATAACATGTATTCGTTGGGTCAGAAAGCTTGAAAATGTAATAGGTACAAGGCCCTCGCACGTTACAATATCAGTTTAAAAATATTTAAAATAGGTACATAGGCAAGCTGTGTATTTTTTATAAGTATATTTAAAGTTCAATCTTGGACAACATTGTCATATTGAAAAATGTTTAGTATTAATAATAATAATAATAATATAAATATAATATAAAATATCATTGGCTGACAAAACGTCTCTGCTCAGAATCGTTTTTATTATATTATTGAATTCAAATTTAACACCATCCATACAGTTACCCATTTTTAACCTACTTACAGCAGAGCGACACCCACTTACCTGCTTTTTTCGTATTAATAACTAATTTGAAATATTTGGATCATGGTTTTTGTTTTGAAGAACTTTAAAAAAAATTGTCATTATTTTCTTGTAATTTTATACACCGGCTTATACAAATAACAGATAGCATTATATTATCTAAACATGTAGTTATTTTATATACTTATTTTTAACAATAAGGTGTATACCCGTGTACTTATACTTAATTTAATTTGGAATATTTTGTGGCCAAGATTTACCATAAGTCACAATACTATTAAAATATGGTTACTGTTATTCATTATTGAAAAATAAAAACAGGTAACTTAACCTTGAATGTTTAAATATGTCAATTTAATAAAATAACAACTAACAAAAGTATAGGTTGTTGAATACTTGAATCACGCAATTTTTATGAAGGTGGCAATTGCTATATTTAGGCTCCTAATATCCGCTATTTTTTCAAGGTTTTAGAGTTATTTCAATATTTTAAATTTTTTGTGAAGTTAACTGAAATATATTGAATGTATTGCTTTTATTCAAATTTGATTAATAGAACATTATCTTATTACTTTTATTTTATAAATTATGTAAATATGAATTCTTTACATCATAAAATATTTTTATAATTAGTTAGGTAGACACCTGAAAAATGTCTTTTAAATTTAAAAAAATTAGCTTTCAGAGATATGATTCTAATTCGTTCGAAATCAAGATTTAACTTAAATGAATATTTGTTTTGTACTATCAAATACAATCAAGAATAATCTTTAAGTGAAAATTATATTTATAAAATTAAAATTAACTGTTTTAAAAACATTTATTGTAGATCATGTGATATATAGTTTTTTACGGTCACCGATTAAAAAGTAATTTAATTAATAAAAATTAGTTCACATAAATTATTATTAATTAGACGACTATATTTGTAAAGTACTCACTATATCGGCTTATTGAATGTTTAATTTTTAATTTTATATTAGTTATTTTTACGTGAAACATCCACGTTTAAAGTTTCTCAAATTTCGTACTGCATAGGTAATACTATAGAATATAATTTATAAATACTAATATTAATTACTTATTCTTAGTATATAATCAATTTATAATAAAAAATGAATTAGACGTTTTCGTATATTTTTGTGTTAACCAATTACATAACACCTTTCTACTGTTTATACATACAATATACTTACGTATTTAATTGTAAATAGTGTTTAATAAACAGTATACCCTGTTCTAATAATATAAATTTAGACTCCGCTACGCCATATATTTTTTTATAGTCTTGCGTATAGTTTAATTAAATATAAAATTGAGTAGCTACACTTTCCAGTTATTTAATATTGCCTATGATTAATGGCCGATGTACACGAGTCTAGTATTTAATGCTGGGATAGCAATGTAGTGCTTAACTTATATCTTTAGCTTCGTGTGAACAGAACTATAAATTGATTAGGTTTTGGCTAGCTTACTAGCGAAAGAGCTAGTAAGTAGTAAGCTATAATGCTTATAACCTTTAACGTTTCAAGCCAGGATAGTAGGATGGGGATCTATTTTTTGAGCTAGTAGTTTCGCCCATCGCCGATCTTGCTTGAAATTCATAGCATAAGTAAAAATGTTACTGGCGTTGGCTTTAGGCCTGTAGCTTGTCAGGAAAAATAGTCCGAATAGTCTATTACCAGGAATACTATATTGTTTACCTAGCTTGGAATATTAACCTTGTGTAAACCGAGCATCATTATACTCGTTGTCGGGGCGACTAATAACCACGGTGTTAAGTTCAAGCGTGGCTTTTTTTTATCAAAGTATTTGGATATTTTTAAAATACCTGGTTTAACGTGTAAAATAGTTTTTAAAACTTAAATAATAAAATATCTGTCCAGGCAGTAGGCACACACATTTTAACTTAATTATGTTTTAGTTATTATAATTTCGAATTTTGATTTGGACATAATTTAACGTAGGTTGTAGGTAAAACATTTTACATTTGCACGTAAGAACAATCGTTTATTAATTATAATAGAAAAGACTAATGTCTATAATAGAAGTAGGTACCATGGCCCAAAACAGTGTGGAATCATTAAAAAAATTCTGGTCTGTGCTCGCCTGTGCATATTTACTTTATAAGATTATAATTTTTTATTTTTGTGAATTTACCGCAATTGTATTTTGCATTCATTTTTATAAATACCTTAGCTATTACTATCTATTTAAATTCTATAATAAAAAAAACAAATTTATATGATGTATAATATTATATTATTAGTTATTACGCATCATAGCAACAATAGTTCAACAACATTAATTTTATGTTATTTATATATTATTATATTTTTGTATACATATTTTAACTGTTATTCAAACATTTTTATTTTCTGTTGAAAAGTATAATTGTACACAATAATGACTGAGTATCAAAAACAATTTGTTTTGGGTTATCAAATTTTTAACCAATTACATTTTTATAATGAAGAGGTAAGAATTCTCATAATATATAAGAATCTGGTACCTAATAAACAGTATTATAAACTATTATGACACTAACTGCGTATAAAGATAAAACGGTTTATTATTTTTATAAATATTATACCTTTATGACGTTGTTTCCAGATCTAGCATGAAAACATTATTCATTATAATTAAAATTAATTTTCATGTTACAAATTACTATTTATTCAAAGACGTACATGTTTTCATTATTATTCATGACGTGTTGACGTCGCGGTCGATTAGTAGTGGAACTATGGATAGATAACTATTAGATAACATTGGTAATTGAAATATTGATAGCAATGAGACTTAATGTATTACTATTTAAAAATCATAGAAGGAAAGAAAAAAACGTTTATAGTACGAATATATTATTATTATTGAGAGCTTTCGATCGACACGGTACAATTGCGTTTTGCAGATTAGATAAAGGCTGTAGAAATACTACATGAGTTAGCTGTATAAAAACTGGTTTTATGAGTGAGGGAAGGCCAGTTTATGTTGTGTTCATAGTGACGGATGTTCGTTTGACGTTGTATTCTCGAGTAAAATAAAATACATTTTGTAAAATTCTGTTAGAAAAAATGGTCGAGGAAACGAATGTCGGATACTCGGGAATAAATATTTCCACGAATGTCGTTAAGGTAATTTTTATTACATTCATTTGCATGTTTTACATTTTTTTTTTTTTTACATTAGTTATTAAATTAAATTATAAATTTTCGAGAAACATGATGCAATTTTTAGTGAATAAAGTACTTTATTTTCAAGTTATTGAAAATTATAAAACTATTGACTACTATGTTTAAATTTTAAAATATTAATTATACTGTTCTATTGTATTTAATACTATTTATTGATGGCATTCAAATAAATTCCTTTTCATGGATTATTATTATTTTAATTTTTAATACCCACTGCATGACA
This sequence comes from Sitobion miscanthi, assembly GCA_008086715.1. NCBI lineage: Eukaryota > Metazoa > Arthropoda > Insecta > Hemiptera > Aphididae > Sitobion > Sitobion miscanthi. The sequence goes on from CM017805.1 coordinate 3,005,738, forward strand.
AATATGTGTTTTTACTACATGGGTGATCTTAAGATATAACATTATTTTAAATATTGAATTTACTATTTACATACCTAAAAATAGTAATTTATATTTTGGATAATTCAAATCAAAAATTTAATTATAGAATTATAATATTAATTTAGGTAATCAAATATTTTAAATGTTATTTAAAAATAAAATGAAAAATTATATTTTATTCTGAACTATTCACATTATTTTATTAAATTGATATTTGAACTAAGATTTCTCTGGGTTTAGAATAAAATATTTTTATTTATTAGGAATACAATTTTATTGTCTATTGAGTAGACATTAATGAGTATTAGAAATTGTCAAAATTAGTATTATATTTATTTTCCTATTTATTATATTATATCACATTTTAAAATAAAAGTTAGTATTTATTAATATGGCTTGTGCACATGTTTTAAAATAAAAATATTACCTATTTAATTATTGGTAATTTTTTATTGTCTTGCTTTAAAAAAATATTTTAAAATAAAACATAAAAATATATTTATTATTTAAAACACCAATATTTGTTGTAATTACTTTTTAATATAATGCGTGCCAAATATTTGTATAGTATATAATAATAACGCATCACAATTCATGCTATGTTTAATAATGTAAGCAAAATATTTTACTATTTAGTTACATTTTGACTTTTTATTTACAGCCAAAAGGACACTCTCGTGTACCTTCAAGTACAGACTTGAAAGAGTTCAAAGAAGTTACCCAACGGGATTCATTGGTACAACTAGAAAAAGAAATGACCGCTTTGCTTACAACTACAGCAGATGATAAAAAAGATTTGGCAAAATCTCAATTTACGGCGTTTTCACGTTTATTTCAAAGATTCCTAGAAGAATCTGGTCCATCAGTTGATTGGGACAAGATTGAAAAATTGCCTACTGATGCTGTAAGTATATATGTAATTGATGAAATATAAATATGTACACTTGTTTTGACGACCTAATTATTGACCTACAGATAATTTTTGTTTGTTTATCAAATATTTTTTTTTAATTGACTAATACTTCATCACCAATATAGTATTTTTTTATTTGACTTCAAACAAAAAAACAATTAGTTCATTAAAAAGGCAAGGCATATTTTTAAATCATTGAAATTTAACTGTTCTAATGTAAGTTTATCATTAAACTATTGTATAATTATTTAGAAATATATATGAATAAATAAATAGAAAAAATCATTTTTATATTTATTATATGCATCCTATAAATTATGATTACCAAAACTGATATTGAAATATAATATATTGTTTGATTGAAAAATATAAAGTGATAGTAAATGTTAATTCTAAACTTATTGTTGAAGTATAATTTAGCTATTATACCCGATTGATAAACTTTTAACTTAATAACACAACTTAACCTATAATAGATTTAATAATATAATTAAAAATAAACAAATTAAACAAAGTATTAAACATTTACAGACATTTTTGATAATTCATGATAACGCAAACACAACTATAAATTTTTATTAGATGGTTACTCAGATATTATCGTTTTCAAAATAAATACATATGGTCCTGAATTTTAGTCTAATGTAATCTATGGACATATCTCATATTCTTTTTTAATTTTATAAATACATTGCTTCATTGTAATATAGATACGAGATTATGATACTTTATCAAAACCAAGTCCTGATGATATTCATTCAAAGCTTGAAAAATTGGTGGTGGTTAAGCTTAACGGAGGTCTTGGTACATCCATGGGATGTCGAGGCCCAAAATCTGTTATACAAGTCAGAAATGATCTTACGTTTCTTGATTTAACGGTTCAACAAATTGAGGTAAGTAAATATCATAAAAAAAATTATTTTCATTATAACACCATTAATTTTGCCATTTTTTGACAGCACTTAAATAAAAAATACAATGTAAATGTACCATTGGTTTTGATGAACTCTTTTAATACGGATAAAGATACAGAACAAATCATTCGGAAATATAAAGGACTTCAAGTAGAGATATATACATTTAACCAAAGCTGTTTTCCTCGAGTATCAAAAGAATCACTTTTACCAATTGCACATGACTGTGATATTGAAGGCAACATTGAAGCGTTAGTTTGATAAATAATATCAACACTTATTTTTTTATTTTACATAAATGACTTATTTTGTATTTTAGATGGTATCCTCCAGGTCACGGAGATTTTTATGATAGTTTTAAAAATTCAGGATTATTGCAAAAGTTTATTGATAGCGTAAGTTTTTAATATTTATTAGCATAGCATAGCATTTGTTATCTCTGTGTAATATTTATGCAAGATCTGATCGCAAAACTGTTTTTCACATTACTCACTATTTAGAAAAACGGTTAAAATTAAGGAAACATTAAAAAATATATTAAGATATAAGTGCCTTACGCAGCATTTTTTTTTGTTTTTTGTTATTTATATATTCAAGAAATTAACATTAAATAAATATTAGTTTCTTTAATAAGTATTTAAAATAGTCTACATAGAGCACCAGATATATTACTGCTTTACTAATTTTTGTAACTAGTCTTGTTTATCTAACTTTGCTAGAAAAAGACATAAGTGTGGTTTTGCTTTAATGAATATCTATAGATAAATAAATTAAGTGTTATTCTGATATCCTTTTAAGAGGATACTATTCTACAACTATATATTTATTACGTAGAATGTTTATTCCTTTTATTGTGTGTACATTCGCTAGAGAAAACAAATATAATATATATTCTCTAAATACTACCAAATACCATTTTTATATTTTAAGAATTTCATTAATAAATAGTATTAATTCCTCAGGGTCGTGATTATTGTTTCATCTCAAACATTGACAACTTAGGTGCAACTGTTGACCTAAATATCCTCAATATGTTATTGGACCGTGGAACTAATCCCCTTGAATTTGTAATGGAAGTTACCAATAAAACTAAAGCTGATGTAAAAGGTGGTACTTTAATTCAGTATGAGAATAAATTGAGACTATTGGAAATAGCACAAGTTCCTAAAGAACATCTCGAAGAATTTAAATCAGTAAAAAAATTTAAGTTTTTCAATACTAACAACCTATGGATCAAACTTGATGCTATTGAGAAAGTTCTAAACGAAGGATCGATGAATTTGGAAATTATAGTCAATAACAAAACATTGGACAATAATTTAAATATCATTCAACTTGAGACGGCAGTTGGTGCAGCTATGAAATCTTTTAATGGTGGTCTTGGTATGTAAAATTAAAAAAAATATTTTTGTAATTATTTTAAATTTCTCAACATACTCTTCTTTTTGTATGGAAAAAAATATAGGAATAAATGTACCTAGAAGTCGTTTCTTACCAGTTAAAAAAACTTCTGATCTCTTATTGGTAATGAGCAACTTGTACCACATGAGAAATGGATCATTGTCAATGAGTCCATTGAGAATGTTTCCTACGACTCCTTTAGTTAAACTTGGCGATAAAGATTTTGCCAAAGTAAAAGACTTTTTGTCTCGTTTTGCAACTATTCCTGATATACTAGAATTGGATCATTTAACAGTTTCTGGTGACGTAACATTTGGTCGAAATGTTTCTTTAAAAGTAAGAATTAAGTTCTGTAATTGTGTATTGAGTGTAAGATAAAATATTATTAATAATATAACATACTGTTTTTAGGGAACTGTTATTATAATCGCAAATCATGGAGATAGAATCGATATCCCTTCAAATGCAACACTTGAGAACAAGATAGTGTCTGGAAATCTGAGAATACTCGATCATTAACCAAATTGCACATTGCTACTTATTGTTTGAAATATCACAAAATATTTTAACATTCTTAGTATTGTTTTAGATATGTATATTTATTGTTTTATTTATTTTCAAAGTTGTTTTAGTTAATTATTTACAATAATTGTTATATTGAGAAATGGGGTGATCTAATTATTGCCATGCTATCAAAATGTTTTAAGAATAAATTATTTATTTAACATGTTATGTTTATATTTTATACTGCTTGCCATTTTTTTGTTTACATATTATATTCACGTACATAATTATTATAATCAAAATAAATCAATAGTTTTTAAATCCAATTATTGTTTTTTTTATATACTTCTTAATTTAAAAGGTACAAGTTACAAGGCTTGTGTGTGATCAGTGATCACCTAAAAACGACCTAATGGTTTAATTTAAAAATAAAGTGCTCATATTATATATTATTTACTATATAATATGTATAAAATATATTATCTATTATTTATTTTTTATTTTTGATATAAATTTATAATATAATTCTATTGAATTTAAATATTTAAACATATTATAATTTATAATCCATTTACATTGACTATTTCTCAGCGGCGTGTTCTATACTAGACAGTGGCGGAAAAAAAAGAAAAAAGAATAACTAGAAACCATAAAAACCTAAATGAAGCATTGAAGCCACAGAAATGCACAGAATAACTGGAACCAAATAAACAAAGAAACAACACCAAAAATTAGTTTTTGAATGCAATTCTAATTATTACACTATAACGATTATACCACTATTAGATTATTATTTTAAATTCTAGCAGTATGATGAATGTATAGGTTTTACAATGATATGTCTTAACTTTTAACTTTCAAGTTTAATTTCAAGTTTAATTTTGTGTCTAGAGACACAAGGGACTGACGTGGTGAACTTGGAATCTTTCAGGGGCGGCACCATAAAGTACTAATAACTTAATAAAGGCGTTGACTGAAATTGTTTTAACTAACTGTCTTAGTTATTACTAAAATATAAAATAGGCAGTGTTGAGAAGGAATGGATCCCTGAAATGATGGGTTATCTTTGATGGAACAAAGCTTGGAACTGCTTTTATAAATAAAGAAAAAATAAAATTAATGAATTTTATTTTTTTTAGGAACATAGCAAAAAATCCTAGGTTCTTTAAATTTTAAATTTTAATATATTTTTCTTTGTTTTTATGCGTTGATAGCTATGAAGGTTTTTTTAATTCATTGATCGTTGCTTAACATTACAAATAAAAAACGTATTATTCTAAAAGGTATTTTTTTATAACATGGTTAGAAAATAAAATAAAATTGGAATGAGTTATTTTTATAGAGGAACTGGATTTGGAGTGAGTTCCTGCTTTGATAAGGAAGAAGGTCAAAAGTAAAAATATTCATTATATTTTAAATACTCTGGAAAAAAAACAAAGTTTTTAACAAAATTGATTTTTTTTGGTTGTAATTCAAAAAATTTTATTTGTAGAGAATTGATACTTTTCACCATTTTATATATTTAATATTTCCTATACTCAATAGTATTTTCAAAATATAATGTAGATTCATTTTAAGCAATTTGTAGTTATCTTAAACACGGGCACAATTTTTTTTTTATAAGCATTTAAAGTTAAAATGTTTAATTTGTTTAACTAAGAATTGAAAATTTAAAACAAGGTTAATCGTGAGTAGTTCTGAGTTCATATTGTAACCAAAAAATCTAAATAATATCATATAATTACAGTTTTTTTTATTGACATTTTAAATTCAAATTTGGACAATATTAATTTTTTTTTTTTTTATTCATTAAAATTAAAATGTTTCAACACATCACATGCTATTACAAGTCTGTATGAACAAGGATTTCTAACTTAAATATTTAAAAAGTAAATGTAAAATTACCGAATAAAATAATTGGAAGATTTGAAAAGCAAATTTTAGATTCTGAGCGGAGTGATGAACATGCAGGCACGTAGCCAAGATTTTATTTTTATTATTTTTTTTTTTTTTTTTTTTTGGGGGGGGGGTTTGAAATAAAGTTTAGTACAATTTTCATAAATAATTATTGATAGATATATAAAACCTTTTATTTTTTTTTATATAAGCTGATAAATTAAAACTAAAACCTTACTAATTTCAAATTACAATTCAATACAATCTATTCAGTACATATCTATTTAATATTTTCAACTAATGCCTATACATGTTATAAATTTTCTGCTTTTTTGAGCCATTATATCCAATACTTATATACAATACCATACCAATACCATATCCAATACTTTGTAGAGGTAGCTGATAGACACTTCCCAGTTCCCAATATACTGAAAGGAGAGCAAGTCCCATTAAACGCTCATTTCCAGTTTTGTTATGAAGCAATGTTTTTAAGCACTTAAGTGTTGAAAATGAACGTTCAACTGCTGTGTAAAAACCATGGCTAAATGAAATAGGTAGTGTTTGGATAAAACGTCATCGCATGCATCCAAAATATCCATCATATCAGTGGGTTTTTTTCCTACAATTATCCATTTTTCAAACCATAATACAAATTCAGACTCGACCACTTTTTCAGATATCTCAGATAGATTCTTAAGTTTCGAAACATTTTTGTTTAAAGCAAATTTTGGCAATAGGATTTAAATTCATGATAAAACAATATTGTTTTATTGAAAACGGTTTTCCAAATTTAAAATGAAACTGTCGATTGTACAAATATCGATGTTCTATAGTATTTTATTTTGAATTAAATATTGAGGATAATGATTTTATATGCCAGTACACAAAAATTTCGTGGGGGGGGGGGGGTCCAGACCCCGTGGACCACCTCAGATACGTTCCTGGCGATGAATGTATTGATTTTACAATGAAGTGGGTTTTTTTAAATTTTATTTTGTGTCTGTCATAAACTTTTAGGACAGTAAAATACAAATTTTCTTAACAGTATTTTTTCTAATGGTAAAGTGAATCTAGTTGGTACTAAATATTTTGTAGAAGTTTTCAAAAGCACCGCGAAAAACTAAAAAAAAAATTAAGGAAAAACTGGAATTTTTACGCAAAATCAAATTTGGGTATTTGGTGCAACTCTAAAACATTCTGTGCACACATGAAATTTTGACAAAGTGTTTATATTGGCATTTTCTATACACCATAACATTTTCAAAATATTTTGATTTATATTCAGCGGTTTACGAACATCAAAATCTCTATCAAGACACTCCAACGGCGCCACGACTGCATTGCTATCTAGTTTCTCTTTAATAAAGAACCTTATCTGTTTTACTCGGGCCCGGCGAGTAGAGCATGGCTACAGATAACATTATCATTTACGCTCATTGCCCATTGCCAGAATTGGAAAAATTGGTGAATTAGTCCCTAGTACATGATCCAAGATTGGCCCCAACTTGCTAGTACCTGCCCATGACAAACCATATTTATGTTTTGTCATGGTAACTATGAAGTACCGGAACCGGACTTCGGGAGCACTAGACTATTATATGTGGGCTTGAGGTTCTGAGCCCCGAGGCACTGAAACTGTAAGAGGCTCTCTAGACATCTCACGTCTGCTCATAGAAAAGGTATATAATTACATCTGGTATTCTGGTTCTCTCGTTCAGTTTTGAAATTGTTATTTCTTTCAAGTTACAACTTTACAATTAACTAAAATATTTGCCTGGCGGTTTCCACAGAAATGTAGAATAACGGTATTAATCCGTGATGCCATCTGCAGTTTTTATTTATAAGATGTAAAAATGTTCATATTTAAAAAATTATATCACAGATTATAATATAAAAATGCCTAATTACCAGTTTATTTGTTTTTCTTACAGATATTTAGAAGAAATAAAAAAATGATTAGGTTTAAGTTGAAACCATTAAATGTTGATAACAGGAAACGTTTTAGGTCATTTTTGTCTTCAAATGAAATACGTAAACGGTTCATTGATTATTTTGTGAAAGAGAATGATCACAAGTACATTAAATCTAGTCCAGTAGTACCATACAATGATCCTACAATAGCCTTTGTAAATGCTGGCATGTGTCAGGTAAGCATATTATAATTATACAGAAAAATTTATTGATGATTTTTTTTTTTTATTAGTTTAAGAGTGTGCTACTCGGTCAAAGAACATTAGCAGCCAATTGTGTTGCCAATAGTCAAAAGTGTATAAGGGTTGGCGGTAAACACAATGATTTGGATATTGTTGGTTCTGATGGTTACCATCATACATTCTTTGAAATGCTTGGAAACTGGTCTTTTGGACACTATGGCAAGGTTGAAATTAATTTGAATTGAGTTTGGCAAATCTGTAAAACTTTATTTTTATAGGCAGAAGCATGTCATCTGGCTTGGAATTTATTGACTTTGCCACCCTTTAACATACCCACTGAGCAATTATATTGTACCGTATTTAATGGTGATACAACACTTGACGTGGAAGCTGATAATGAAACTCTTCAGATATGGAAAGATATTGGGTTAATATTGTTTATTTACCTATAAACTAAAAAAACTTGACATTATTTAATATTTATGTATTGTTACAGTGTAAATGATGATCATATTGTTATGAATGGAGTAAATGATAATTTTTGGGAAATGGGAGAAACAGGACCTTGTGGGCCTTGTACAGAAATACACATTGATTATCCTCCTTCTGGTGGGAAAAATCTTATTGAACTTTGGAACATTGTTTTCATACAATATTCTCGGTAGTTTTTTTCTTTTTCATTAAAATTGATTTTAAGTTAACCGTTAATGAATTAGATTTTATGTAGAGAAAAAAATACTATGCGCAAGTTACCAAATTATTTCATAGATACTGGAATGGGATTGGAACGCTTGACAATGGTGTTGCAAGACAAAACATCTACTTACGATACAGATTTATTTTCTTCTATATTCAACATTATATTTAATGTAAGAAATTAATACAACCAACAAAACAATAACATTTTTAATTTTGAAATATTATTATATTATTACTAGGCATGTAGAATATCTAAGTACACAGGATTATATGACGGCACGGGTTTGGATACTTACTATCGAGTATTAGCAGACCACGGACGAATGATTACTGTTGCACTCTCGGATAATATGTTACCCAGTCAAAAGTTGTTTCTTTAATAATTTTAAGTTTTGAATTGTTAATTAAAGTGTTTTTTACTATTTCAGTCATAAATTGAGACGACTTATACGAAAGTCATTTATATTGGCTGAAACTAATTTCAAAATTCAGCCTGGCTATACTTTGATGTGTGATATAGCTAATGAAGTTTCAAATAGTCTTGGTAATGTGTATCCAGAGTTGATTAAAAACAATGAAAAGGTTATATTACAGTTATCATAATATTCTTTAATCTATAAAGAGTGAAATTTAAATTTTCTACATAATCTTAAGTAATTATATATCAGTATTCACTTTTAGGTCAAACATTTAATTAAACACGAATACGCTATATTTGACAAACTAAGAATGTCTGTTTCCAAAGATTGGAAAATGATGGTTGAAGAATGTCCAATGTTAAAAAGTTTTAATCCATATGAAGAATGCACTGGATTTGTGCCAGCTTGCAATTACTTAATTAAACACAAAAATATGAGCAATATACCAGCATTTACATTGTATGATGCATTTGGTCTTGAAAAGAAAACAATTGGAAGGCTAGCTGAGATTATGGGTAAATTATTATTGTTCTTATTATTATTAATTTAATATAACTATAATGTATTATTTTCATATTCTAGGAAAACCAGTGAGTTGGAATGAACTTGAAGAAAAATTAAAAAAATTGCAAACAAAAACCATTAAACATACTGAAAAAAAATCAAACAATTACATGACAGGAAATATACCTAAAACTGATGACAGTTTTAAGTATGAAGTTATTCGCCATAATAATGAATCATATTTATCACCAGTACTTATTGCTAAGCTTCTAGCAATTGTCGATATTAATGGTAACATTGTGACTGAACCTGATATTAAACAGCAAGGAGATATGGTTTCGTTAGTGTTGGATAAAACGTCCTTCTATTGTAAAGCTGGTGGACAACAAAATGATATAGGTATAGTTACAACTAACAACGGAATAGTGTTTGATGTTATAGGCGTAGACAAAATTGAAGAAAATGGTGTTGTGTTGCATCATATTAAATCAAGAGATTGGCCCATATTATTAAGGTACTTTTTATTTTTGCATTGCCGTTTCAAAAATTAATATTATATTTGTGAATACACTTTTAGTGAAAAGGAATTACATGTTCAAGTTGATTCAAACAATAGACTTGGTCTAATGCGAGCTCACTCATCAGTTCATATATTAAATTCTGTTTTAAACTCATATTTGGTTGTTACTACTCAATTGTCAAGTTGTGTCAAAAAAGATTTTATGTCATTCACATTTGCGCTCTTTGGTCAAACGTTTTCACTAGAAGGTGAACTATTGTTAACAAGATATTTGATTTTATAGTTTGTTGTCATTTATCATTACATATTATTCTTATGTTAATTGTACAGACGCCTCAGTGATAGAAGAAAAAGTTAAAAATGTAATACAATCTGCAGTATCAGTTAAAAGAACAACAGTGACATCTAATGATTTAAACCAAATTAATGTCACATTACTTCCTGGAGAAGTGTATCCAGATGAAGTACATTTAATAGATATGTATAACAATGTTGATGATTCATATATATCAAGAGAAGCATGTTGTGGTACACATGTACAAAATACTTTAGATGTAATTGATTTTTCTATAGTCCAATATAAATGTAACATTAATGAATGTACCATAATGGCAGTAACTGGGCCACTGTGTGAAAATGCGAGAGTTTTTGGTCAACAATTAATAGGAAAATCAAATTTTGTTGAAGATTTGGCAAATTCAACTAATTTAAATAATATTTCTCCAACAAAGGTAAATCACTCAATAAAGTAATATGCCTTAAGATGAAAATCATAGGACAGTAAAATTTTTTCACTAATTCTAGTGACCGCACCCAATTTATATAATAATTTGATGTCACTTTTTAAGTGGAAATATATTAATGAGATTTTACTATTTTAATCAATATTTTCAAAAATTTTAAACTTAAGGTGCATTTGTTGATGGATAATATGAACCAATTAAAATCAGAACTGAAAAATATTTCTCAAAACTATATACCATTGAAAGTTCAAATTCAAATAAATAAGAAAATCTTTGCTATTGAAAGAAAAATTCAGAAATTAACAAAAGAAAAAAAGATGTAAGTAATTTTAATGTTATAATAATTGTATTGGAATTTACTAATCTATTGTATTTAGGCAGATATTAGGTGATGCAGTAAAAATATTATGCAATGATAGTTATGCTGTGGGTTATGTAGAATGTGATGTTGCCTACCTTAATGACAATTGTTATGATTTTGAAAATATTATACATATTTGTGGTGAAATACCTTGTTTATTTTTAGCTTACAATAAAGAGCACATCCATGTATATTTACGCATTCTAAAGGTATATCACATAATTAAGGAATAGAATGAAGATTGTTTTAAAATAATATTTTGTTGTAGGAACACCCAGAGGATGTGAATTGGTTAAACAATTTTTGGAACAAATTTGATATTAAACCAATTAAATTTAAAAACAAAATCCAGTTCAAAGCTACTGAATTTAAAGTAAAACAAGTAGATAAATATAAGGCATTAAAGCTTATAGATAATGTGATTCAAGATGTTAAAAAAAACTATTTTAGTAATATATAAAAGAGTTTAACTTATACTATTCAAAACTTCAAACTGGTTTTTTTTTTTATTAGATTTAAGGCTTTGATGACTGAGGTCATTAACTTGTAGATTGGTAGAGTAGGGTTGGAATGGTCGGTTAGAAACACATGTATGTGTGGCAAGGTTTTTGCGCACTATGAACCCGGGTGGTCATCCATCCAAAAACTAGTGTCAGCGGCTGTTGCTTACTCTCAATCATGTCGCGTGATTGATTTCAGCTACTGCGTGACCCGAGGCACAGTCAAACTGATTTAAATAAATAAATAGTTGTAAATTATTATTTTAAATAAAATAAAATATAATAATAATTTGATTTAAATACATATATGAAAAGAAAAGTAATTGCAGTCTTAATTCATAACTACACTGCAATAATTAAATATTAAATAATAATATTTGTGAATAAAGTAAAAATACTTCTATTAAATTATAATCGTTCAATTAGAATTGATGATGCTCCACCACCACCATTACAAATAGAAGCTACACCCTTTTGTCCTGGTTTTAATGCATGAGCCAAGTGCACCACAATCCTGGCACCAGACATCCTAAAAAAAAAATTATTTTGATACAATTTATCAAATTATGTACATCGTAAAATGATATATTTACCCTATTGGATGACCTAAGCTAACAGCTCCACCATGTACATTGATTTTAGATGGATCGAGATCTAATTTCATTATATTAGCTAAAACCACTACACTGAAAGCTTCATTTATTTCCCATAATGCAATGTCATCTTTCGATATACCACTTTTGCTTAACAACTAGAATTAAATTAATAAATTCCAATAATTAGTAATGATAATATTTTTTTTCTTAAACATGTTGCTTTATTTTTGGAAAATTGAATAGTTAGGCACCCGATAGGTTTCCGGCTAGTTAGTGGGGGGGAGGAGGGGGGGAGGAGGAGGAGAGAGGAATATCAGAATTACAGTCTCTTTCTCTAGACCAGCAGTTCCAAAGTGTGTAAATTTGAACAGGTTCGATATCCATTCAACTCCATCTGAAATTATTTCTACTAAAGTTTTTTTTTTTTTTGACTTAGCAACATTGAGTTTGTGTGGGGTATTACTGTTGGAACTTAATTTTTCTATGTAGGGCAAGAATTCAAATAGTCAATGGTTACCCAACTAGAAGCCTGCTATGTCAGACGATGCTTAACCGTAGCACACATTAGTGATTAGTGACAACATGGTCCAGAAGAATGTCTGATTGAATTGTTTAGTAACAATAATTTGGCTGTAAGAAATTGACCAAATTTTTGATTTCAATAAAAGATGAATATCCTCTTCTAATTATAAGACTCAACATATTTCAATTCCATTATTGCAAAGCCAAGTTATTGGTAGTAGCTTAGCTAAAAATCAAATATTGAACAAAAATCTATCATGGAAAGGAAATGAGTTGCTGTGAGCCTCAACACTATCTTCTAAATTGAAAAATCACTATTTGCGCATAGCAACTGACCACTGAGGCAGCGTAGAAGCCAAATTCCCCCACCTTGTTAGCCAATATTTCCCGAAGACAACGTATAAACGTTTATAACTTAGTAAATATACTATAAAATGAATGGTGACCGCAGTTCATCCATCCCATTAATTTAATGTCTACAAATAAATCTATAAATCTTAAAATAATTATTATGAATGTTTAAAATACCTATATATAATTATAATAAAATAATGTTAATACATTTTTATACTATTTGGAAATTTAATGTGAAACACTCATTTCTAAATTAAACACTTTTATTTCATTATATTTATATTAGTATGTTTATTTTTAATAAAAAATCATTTTTTTACATTGGGGGGCGATCCTGAAAGAAAAATATTCCCTCAGTAGAACTTAATCAAAAATAGTTTGGCCACCCCTGGTTTAGGCAGTAGTTTGCCCAGAGAGTGATGCTGCCGGAGAGAATTAGTCCACATAGGCATTCTGTTCCCCATAATCATAATTAAAGTATACTATAAAAAATGAATAATACATACTTTGGGTATAGCAAATGCTGGAGCAATTGGAAAATCAATAGGGTCGGTAGCACCATCTTGAAATGCAACTACTCTAGCTAAAGGTTTTAAATTTAATTTTTTTACAACATTTTCATTTGTCAATACTAAAGCTGCAGCCCCATCATTAATCGTTGATGCATTTCCAGCAGTTACAGTTCCATTTTCTTTCTAAAATATAAAAAAAAAAAAAAATATATTTAAAAAAAAAAATAGATAATAATATTTACTTGAAAAACCGTATTCAATTTTTTAAACTTTTCAAAATCTATTCTTTTAAATTCTTCATCTTCGGACACAACAATATCAGGTTTACCTTTAAATATTTAAATTAGTTTTAGTCATTAGTTTACAAAAAAAAGACATTTGTTACCTCTTTTTTGAGGAACATTGACTGGAACAATTTCTTGAGCAAAGTGTCCTTGTTTCCACGCATCAGCACTTTTTTTGTAACTGCTTAAAGCAAACTCATCTTGCTGTATTCTACTTATACCACATTGTTTAGCTGTATTTTCGGCACAACTGCCCATGTGAACTTTGTTGTATACATCAGTTAAGCCATCAAACACAATTCCGTCCTAATAGAGTATAATGAAAAAAAAAAATATTAACATATATTATATTTGTAAGAATGTTAAATGTATATAAATAATAAACAAACAGATAAATTCACACCGCCATATTTTGTGTCTCCTCTAGCTAGATAAAATGGTACATTAGACATAGATTCCATGCCACCGGCAACTACTATTTGTTGATGGCCACATATAAGACTCTGAGAAGCCAACATGACCGACTTCATTCCGGAAGCACAGACTTTATTTATTGTTGTACATATAGTTGATTTAGATAATCCTATGAATTGATATAGTAATTTGTTAAAATGTTTAAGCATAATAATTATAATAATTCAGTAAATCACCAGCAAATATTGTTGCTTGTCTTGCTGGCGCTTGTCCAACACCACCTTGACATACATTTCCCATAAAGACTTCCTGTATTTCATCTTTTGAAATTCCAGATCGCTCAACAGCAGCCTGTTGCAAAAATAAAGTTAATGTTTAGTTGATTTAACAGTTTTTATTTAACAATACCATAAATAATAAGTAAATAAATGTGCAATTATAAATAAGTCAGTCATTTCACTAAAAATATAAATTTAAATACTTGACATCAATTGATTATCCTAAGATCACTCAACAATAATATATTTTTTTTTTTTTTTTATTAGGGTTAAGGCTTCAACTACTAGGTCATTAGTCGAGGGTACTGTAGGGGAGGGTACTGTTGATTTGTTTACACAAATATGTTGGTTTTTGGCAGAATTTTTAATTTGGGCACCTGTAGGTATCTGCCATGCCCGAGGGATGGCAGCACTTATTCTCCGGACACCGTGACTTGCCCGAAGAAAAATGTCGTCCACGACCGAGGTATCAAACTCGGGTCGGCTACATCGCAGTCGACGCCTTAGTCCGCTCGGCCACTCTGTCCTCCAATATAATATTATATTACAATTTTTTGATATGAAAATTACCCTATGCAGTTATGCACTTTTGTTTTTTTTTAATGGTCTTAATTGTATTTCTCTTATAAATTTTAGTCTAAAATGTGTGTAAGTATTACTTTTAGTTTCAAAAGTTCTAGAATTCAAAGTTTTTATTTTATGCTATTAAAATAAATTGAGAATTAAAAACTTGTATTTAAAATAGTATGTACTCACCTGTATAGCTATAGCACCCAGTTTAGTAGCAGAAAGACTCTTCAATGATCCACCAAAAGAACCAATTGGAGTTCTAGTAGCACTGACAATAAAAACATCTCTCATATTTGAGGTTGTTGATAAAGATCGTCGGGTACAAGTTTTTATCAAGCACTATTGAAATAATATTTTATTAAAAATTATAAAAGTAAATTCTTCATACAGTAGAACTTCCATATAACGATCACCGAAGGGACTGTAAATAATGATCGCTATTTAGAGGTGCCCGTCCTATAGAGGTAGGATAACACTAGGATAATACTCGACGACCAAACAAATTGACCGTTACATAGAGGTGACCGTTAACAGAAGTTTTACTGTATTTCAAATATTGAGTCTGTAATTATATATTAGAAGAGCTTAGCTTAGCATATTACCTTTCCTGTTTTAAATCTCATCATGATAATGGTTTTATTGTTAACACTATACAAAATAAATTAGTTAAAATCTGTTATAGGTAGTTGTTAACTCTAAATAGAGATAAATATTTTTACTTACAGTTTAACTTTGTATACTATTAAATTATTTTCCTATCCAACTTCAAAATATCACACTTCAATAAAATATTTTCGAAGATTCCTTTCGCTGATCGCTGTTACACAAGCTAATAGTAATAGCTGACCAGCAGGCTAATGAATAGTTAAAACTAAAAACAAATGATGATTATTTCTTGATAGGACATCTCAAAGTGTAAAAAATAAAGATCACTGAACAGTGGTAAAGATCAAAAGTTCAAACTATAAAAAAATTAAAAAAATAATTATCACGTTATCTTTTTGTATTAGCAGGTTGGTTAATCTAATAGCGCATTCCACCACGTCACACTAGCAGCTGAGCTGCACTAGTGCACTTCTTTTGTTCCACCAGCTATTCTAGTAGTGTACACTAAATTACTAATTTTGTGTTCCAAGTTACTGCACTATGCGAATTTTTGCACCTAGTACAGTCGTGATACGTGATGGCAAACTAATCTATGGTATTTGGTGATAGCAATGATTGTTCTGCGCTTCAGAGTACGTCCCGAAATGAGTCGCACGATTAAACGAGTTGCGTACGCTAGGATTTCTACTTAAACCCGCGTAGTTACGGATTATTCATGTTTTTGCGTTTTTTGAAAATATATGCATTATTTTGAAGCAAAACCTTAAGATTTTATAGCTTGTACGATTACACATTTATACATCTACAGAAGTGTATATTTCATAAACATGTTATTCTTAAGAATCAAATTTGAGTGTAACGATACATATCTATATGAAACGATCGTTCAAGAAAACACATGTGTGTCGAGTGTGGTGTATCAAATAGTATTCATAGATAATACTATCTATGATAATATTGGGCTCAGCTTAATGCACAGCTTTAGATAGTATCTATCATTAATCATGGCTTGATGTCATGAACCAAGATATACGGTATTCGTTATAAAATTTGTAAAAATGGTTAACAAATGTTCTGTGTTGCTGAGTAAAAGTCGAAAGCACAATATTAAAAAGTATTCGATATTTCAAGCGCTGAAAAATAAAGATATTTCTGAACTAGGGTCCAAAATTATATCGCAAGTTAACCACAAACAAACTACTGTGAAATATTTGTGTGAACTCCACTTTAGTAGTGAAGATGTTATAAGGAATTATTCGGGTTGAAATATGCCAGTTAAACAGAAGTAATATGTGTTTGTATTCTCTCTGGTATTATATTATTTGAATAATTATGATAATTATTGATTCTTACTATTGTTTTATCCTAAATTATTTGGTAATGAAATGAAAAATATTAAATTAATTTTTTTTTCTTTTAGTTCTAGTTCTACAGATAGTAATAACATTTCATTTTCTTCAGCTGATTTTGTTATTCCGTTGTCTGCTACTAAACCTAGGCTAAAAGAAAATGCTATTCCTTCAATGTTTGAAATAAATGGTTAGTGTAACCTAACCTAATGACAGAAGACCATTTTGACACAACAAACTAATTAAAATTCTGGTCAATGATAAGGAGCGGTGGCCGACGCTGCTGGGTCTGACGTACGACCCCTTAAACATAAAAATGTTGCGTCGCCGTCCGGAGGCCTCCATTCTTAATGAATAAGACGCCAAATCCATTTCCCGCATACAATTATAAATAGAATTTTAATTGAGTTTGGGCGTTGAGTTTCGTAAAGTTTTGTCCGCTGCACGCATCGCTGCAACGCAGATTGCATGCATGCGACTTTCGGACCACTTGTTAAATGTATTGTAATAATAATATTATTTCGTACAACGATGATTTTTGCTAAAACCGAGATAGTTGCCCATAATTCAGTCCGGTTGTGTCGCATTCGTGATTAAAAATAGTAGCTCCACCAATCGTATGCAGTCATCGTATAGTACCTATATACAATTTACCGTTATAGGTCTTATATTATAATATATTATAGGTATATTATAGTTATTATGGTATTATTGGTATATTGCCTTGGTCGTTCGGTATAAGTATAATAATACTTATGGCAGTTACACATGGCTCAAAAAAACATAAAAATAAAAATAATCAGGAAACCTAAAATCTATTTCTACGGGTGATAGGACTATCAAATATGAATGATAAAATATTTAACATCACACGAAATCATTGAACTATATTCCAGGTTCTATAGTTGCAAATATTATATAGATAAATGGTAGTTGCGGCAATAATTTAATGTTCGAAAAAACAGAGCAAAGACGTAGAATTTTCAATATTTATGAACTAACTAAATTCAGTTTACTATCAGAAATAACCCTTAACATCGAATCATTATATATGGAACGTGTACGCAACACACATCGTTGCAAGATCAATACGTCCTTCATCGCTCCGTTCAGAATCTAAAATGACTTCCCCAACAGTACATGTAGGTTAGGTACATTATGCATCGACGAGCGCTGCAGTGCACCAAACACAAACCGAAACACGATTACTCGTTAAAATATTATAATATAATACATCGTTTTACCTATATACTCGTGTATAGGTATCGATGATAACGGATTTGAAAAAATTAAAAATGCACGAAATCTTAACGCCGACCGATCACAGACAACATGACATTATTATTATCGTGCGCGTACTCGCGGCTGGCCAGAATAATAACAACTCGGCACCGCCGTCGTCTGGGAAATATTTGTTTTTTCGACGACAGCCTACGACGGTTTTCTAGTTTTGCGTTCATAACATTTATCATCTCCGAGTTGCTAACACCTTACAATCATCCAACCATCATGATGCAGCGCGTGTACGAAGACGAGCTACTCGAGGCCGTATTTTGACGTGTGTGTAATGGACGTGGTGGCGGCTCTGCTGACAAAAGCCAAACTTCTTTACTCAAGAGAAAACGGAACCGAAGTCCACGAGGACGACGGCGAGGAAGAGTTCCCCAGAGCAGCCTTAAGCGACTACGTCGTCGCGGTGGTGAGCGAGATCGTCGTGGGCTTAGGCGTCGAGCAGTTTCCAGAAGTGCAGTCTGCAGCGGTGAGTCCGAACCGTCGCGTGGACAGACTGCACTCCTGGAACTCGACGACCGCGCGGACAGCGGCAGAGAAGCGGATTGCACCGAGATGTGGCCGGCCGAGGCCGATGGCAGAAAGTCGGTTAAATGTGGGTCAACTGGATGTCTGCACTGTGGAGAGTGTATTGTTCCGGTGGCCCAGCAACAGACGGGCGCACATCCACGCCGTGGACGGACTTTGCATCGGTTCTTGTCCAGGGCGTGGATAGGCGTGAAACAGGCCATCGGTTGGCGGATCCGGCGAGCGCCCGGCCGCGGCGGACGGTATGGTTGCGGCGGTTAGCTGTGCAACGCGGCGGTGACGAGACGATGCGGCGTGCAAGAAGACGCGACTGGCAACGGCAGTTGCGGCAGTGGCGGCGGCGGTAGCGGCGCAGACTGCCGAACACGACGGGCGAGCCATATATTTGAGCCAACCGATGGTCTCGAGTGTCAAAAACCGCGCACGAGCTCACGACGTCGTCGACCGCCGCCCGTCCGTCCGCGGAGTCGACCTGCGAAGAACGTGTAGATGGCGACTTACCGCCCCGCACACAATGTGCTCTTTTGCGCACCACTCCCCCGTCTAGCCGCCGTCTCGTCTGGTGCTCCTCGGCCGAGGTGTGGGAACGGGACTCTGCTGGCCGCTATTCACATCGCCGGCCACAGCAACAGAACAGGCGTTCGGCCTGTTTCACGCCTATCCACGCCCTGGACAAGAACCGACGCAAAGTCCGTCCACGGCGTGGATGTGCGCCCGTCTGTTGCTGGGTCACCGGAACAATACGCTCTTCACAGTTCAGACGTCCAGTTGACCCACATTTAACCGTCTTTCTGTCATCGGCCTCGGCCGGCCACATCTCGGTGCAATCCGCTTCTCTGCCGCTGTCCGCGCGGTCGTCGAGTTCCAGGAGTGCAGTCTGTCCACGCGACGGTTCGGACTCACCGCTGCAAGACTGCACTTCTGGAAACTGCTCGACGCCTAAGCCCACGACGATCTCGCTCACCACCGCGACGACGTAGTCGCTTAACAAATCATATTAAATAACATTAATCATTATGTATTTTCTTATTTTAATGGGTAGGTATAAATACCTACCTTCCTATTTATAAAAGCATTGCCTAATCATTGATTTTAAATTTTAAAAATTATTCTATTATAAAAATGAATTAGCTGTAGGTAGAGTATTATAATTTAAAGTATTTTCATAATATCCTAATTTTTGTGCACATAATATAACAACTGGATTTTTAAAACTATTCTACGTCTGGCAGGTATATGAGTTTGTCTGACAATAAATATTTACATTATGTCTACCGCGTCAAAAGAGTAGAAGGACAAAACTTACGTAATTATTTATTCTTCCAGCGAAACGCGTTCCCTTCGAGTAGTTCGAGTGTATAATATTGTCTAGTGTCACAGCTGTGCATATC
Source organism: Sitobion miscanthi (assembly GCA_008086715.1). Classification (NCBI taxonomy): domain Eukaryota; kingdom Metazoa; phylum Arthropoda; class Insecta; order Hemiptera; family Aphididae; genus Sitobion; species Sitobion miscanthi. The sequence continues at coordinate 3,025,983 of CM017805.1, forward strand.
CGACAAGGAAAATCCGCACGTCTTCATATCTCCGATCCAAAAGTTCAGTCTGGAAGTATTGAGATTAATGACATTTGTAAAAATAGGTACCTAGCTTAATAACCAGAATGGAACGAAATATGTTAGTACGTATTGGAATCGCTGTTCGTCTCAGACGATTGTCATTTGCCATAAATTATTTGTAATTATAACCTAACCGCCCTAACCAATGGATGATAGATATTTTCACATTATCTTTAAAAAACATTTATTTGTTTCTACTAGACGCAAATGCAGTAAATTTAATTTAAATTTATAATAGATAACGGTTTGTTTATCAAATTCTTGATTCCGTTCAAAATTCTTTTTTACGCTTTTTATCCTACAAATGTAATGTAGAACGCCATCCACATTCAGGTTATGAGGGAGTATCTGGTTTTTTCAACATACCTACTTTAAGAAATCGTAGAAAATATCTAGCTTACATTTTTCTTTTTAATTTATTAAATAACAAAATTGATTGCCAAGAAATACTAGAAAGACTAAATTTTAAAGCAAAAATTAATTTAACTAGAAACAACGATTTATTCACTTTGAAAAATATACGAACCAATTATTCTTTTTCCTCCCCAATAAATTCACTGATGTCTATTGCAAATTCAGTTACTTAGATTTGTTTTTTTTGTAATACTAGTATTAAATCAGCATTTAAGGTTTGATTATTTAAATGTATTTTTTGTTTTGTTTCAATGTTTTTAATTGTTCACTGTTAATTCAGTCTAAATGTATTATATTTAATATATTGTAAACTATTACTTATACTATATCTAGGTTTAAATAATATGTAATCACTAAACTAAATATTCATCATATGTTTTGTTATACTGTACACTATATATTAATATTGTAAATGGATTTATTCCGTAAATAAATAAATAAAAAAAAAATTTATTTATTACCTGGTTTATTAACAAATTCTAATTTATATAAAATATAAATAAATAAAAATAGTTTTATAATCCCAATATTTAAAAATAATGTTTCGGATAAAATAATAAAAAATAATTTAAGAAATACCTATAATTAATATTAAATAAAAAATAACTAAATAAATTTTTTATTTATTAAGGACGCCACACACTGCAGCGGTGGCGGTAAAATTCTTTTGTCTTGGCAGTGCCGCCGCGGTGGCGGTAAAATTGTGTCCGACTCATTTTGTTTGCCGTAACCGCTACCGTCACTGCTGCAGTGTGCGGGGACCTTTACTATGCATTAAATCAATGGTGTCTGAAGTTATAAAAAAACCACCGCTTTTTTAACTTATCAATACTACTTTCTGGATGTTTTTTTTAATTAACTTGTATGTGTACACAATTACAAAAATCATTGAAAACCACATTTAAATAACATTCAAATCTTATATAATCGTAAATTTAGTAAAATGAATTTTTCGTGTTTTTTTTTAAAAATTTTCACAGCTTTTTTTATAGCACTATCCAATCTTTTTTTTATAAGCAAATAAAAAAAAAAACAAAAAAAATCAAATGTTTTAAAGGCATATTTATTTTTTAATTTAGCTTGGCCCTAAATCGTTTTATAAAGTGGATATTTGTTTCGTGTAAATTAAAGTAAAACTAAAATTTTTCCGATAAAAACCGTTTCCGAAGTGGTTACCGGTAATCTTGAAGAATTAAAACCGCTTCCAAACCGATAACCCGTAATCACATTTTTAGGGATCATTTTGGTAACCGGAAATAGAAAATTTTTTTCTCAAAGTATTGTAGTATGCCTAGTGTATTTCAGGAGACAATTGATGATTTTTTAGAAAATAATACCAGTTTACTAACATGTCCATGTAATGAATATAAAACTGAAATACTGATGTTCATCGTCAGGTATTACATTACAACAAGGATAAGACAGTTCTCTAACATAGAATTAAAAATCAAAACAAAATAAATTTGAAAAAGAAAATAATCCGCTAAATTAGTCATTACTTGAGTAATACATATAATATCTATAATTCTTGTTTTTTTAAATTATATTTATTGTTGTTATTTTTTTATGCATACACAAATATCTGCACAGTATTATATAGGTAGGTAAGTATGAACTTGAAAACAGAATATTCCATTTTCACAACAATTATTGTTAATGTAAATCAAGTATTAACAGGTATGTCATACCTACTATAGTTATTAGTTATTACATTAATAAAGTAAAACACTAAAATGCAAATATGTAAAAATAATATAATGTATTAACTCTAATACTCTATCTAAAATGTGCTAGTTGTAAGATGAAAGTTGTATTGAAATTTGCTCTCAATCTCATAAACTACTTGTCAATTAAGATACCTTATATCGTATATAGGAAAGTCAACTAAACAAGTAAATTTTAGATCTTAATTCTTAACTCAATATTTTTTTATATAGGTAGTAGGTACAACAAATAATAATTATAATTTAACAATTTAACAATTTAACAATTAAATATATTATTACCATTACAAATATTATTATGTAATGCACTTACGTACCTAGATGGCGTTAAGATCGACGTTTTACTAACTACTAGCGTTGTACCATGAACTAAGATATAACCTAACCTAATGAAATGAAAAATATTAAATTCATTTTTTTTTCTTTTAGTTCTAGTTCTACAGATAGTAATAACGTTTAATTTTCTTCAGCTGATTTTGTTATTCCGTTGTCTGCTACTAAACCTAGGCTAAAAGAAAATGCTATTCCTTCAATGTTTGAAATAAATGGTTAGTGTATGATTTAAGCACATGGATATATAATTAGGAAATATTATAAATTAAATAATACTATGCATAATATTTTTGAAAATAGCTAAAATATGCATTATAATGTAATATAAATTATAATTTAAAATATTCCTAATATGTACATTCCTAAGTATACATACTCATACAAATATTTAAAGTTGTGTCTTATTTCTAAAAAAGTAGGTGTAACTAGTAACTACATACATAACTAGGTACTTCTTAATTTAAGTAGATAAAATAAAATATATGAAAGTGCGTTAAATTCCGAGCTGTAATAATAATGTAGTAAATTAATTCGTCACCAGATAGCGTAGGTACCGCTTAAAGGTACAATGCGTAACATTGTCTGACCGGTTGATAAGGCTCTGTGTCCAGTCCTGTATATTTTAATTCATGCTTGATGTGAACCACGGACATCTATATAGTACTAGATAGCGAACTCCCACCGTGAATTGAAGCATTATGGTCGGGGGGCAATTGCATGGTATTTCATATGACAAATAAGATTAATTACGATTTATTTTGTATTGTATTTCATTATTTCTTAATCTGTAGTTTTAAAAACAAATAAATTATTTTATGTAAGTAATTTTTAAGACTATATTTTATTTTACCATTAAAAACGATGTTGTTCCTAATACATTTTGTATAATGAATGAAATATTTTGCCCCCGAGAAAATGGCGGCCGTCGACAGCTGAGCTTCACTTGATAACAATGTAAATTATATAGGAGTACCCAAGGTGGATTTATATAAAATGAGGGAGTACCTTATCTAGATAGTGAAACAGTGTTAACAGCTTAGATCATATATAGATAATAGATTGTATAATTTAATTATTTACACTAAAATAAAAAAAAATATTTATGAATCACATAATATAAAAACCCACGATTTATCTTAAATCGTGATATAAACGCATAATCGTACAAGCTATAAAATCTAAAGAGGGTAATGGCTTAAAATAATGCACATCCTCAGCGTACGCAGCGCAGCCTGTGGCCATTTAATCGTGCGAATTATTTCGATTTTCGGTACGTTTTATCATGCGCGATTGCGGAAGGCCGTACGAGTGTGGTCTTCGTGATACTTATAAAATATAAATCTTATCATAAACAGTAAACATATCTCATGCTACAAAAGTACAAACACGGAATACTCCATATTCGCATAATTCTTTATGCTACCAATATCAAAATTCAATTAAAATTTATTACTTGTTGCATGACAACATTTTGTCATGATATACTGTTTATCTGTACGTGATTTGTGATCTTTTCAATTACTTTTTATAGATATTTACGATATAAATTTGAAATGGACAATATAGATTTGAAGGATAATAAGTTGACTTTGGTAATTATACTTGAATAGTAGTGTTATATTAGATATAATACAACTAATTTTAATTTCTGCTGTTGTTTTAAGGTCGATGATACAGCTTATTATATACCAAATTTTATAACTGAAGAACAGGAAACGTATATAATGGATAAAGTAAGTAGTGCGCCAAAACCGAAATGGTGTCAGTTGAAAAATAGAAGACTTCAAAATTGGGGAGGTATACCTCATGCCAAAGGACTCATACCCGAAACAATTCCTGATGTAAGTATGATTCACTTAATTATTTGTAATTATGGAGTATAATTTAAACAGTATGTTGTAGTGGTTAAAAGGATTTGTTGATCGAGTAGAAAGTCTTCAAGTATTTCCTAGGACTAACAGACCAAACCATGTGTTAATCAATGAATACTTACCAGGACAAGGAATCATGGTATAAATGTATAAGCATAAAACATTATTAGTTTGTAACCAATGTTGTTCTTTAGCCACATTTAGATGGAAGTTTATTTTTCCCTACTATAAGTACTATTAACTGTGGATCTCATACCGTACTGAATTTTTATAAGCCACTTAAGGTAAGACTATAATTTTAGATTTTAATATTAAATTTATAACTTTTTTTTTTTGTTCATCTGTGATAAAATTATTAAAAAGTTATACTAGCTGTACATTAAGGTAATACAATTTTTGTATCTTAACATATTTTTTAATAAATTATAAAATACCTATGCTTACAAAGTTAATAAAATATAATTCAGAATAATTAATACTTCCTTATTATCAATATAGGATTTAATGTTAGAAAAACATACAAAATGTCTCCCTTTTTTATGTAGTAGGACAAAATATCTCAATTCATGGGTTATTCTTTTATCACCACTAACCTTATTTCAAAAAATATTAACAATTTTAAGTCTTTATAAGACAGCATTTTTCTAAAAACTTATATTATATTTTTTACCATTGTATGTGTATAATAAATTAATTTAAGAAATTACAACTATAAAAAATAGATAGGAGATTATGATCTAGAGCAGTAAAATGTATACTAAATTAAATTAATAATCTTTAATTATAATACTATAAAATCTTTTTATTAGGTAACTAAAAATTAAAATGTATTATCTTTTTAACAGTATTTTATCATTTTTAGACTGACATTGAAGTTGTATCAAGTGAAAAAGTATACAGTTTATTGTTGCAAAGACGGAGTTTACTCATTTTAAAGGATAAAATGTATACCGAATATATGCATGGCATTGAAGAGATTACCAACGATATCATTGATGATAAAATATCCAATATAACATATTGTGGATCAAATATACAAAATGAAATTCCATTGACAAGAAATAAACGTATTTCACTAACTATTAGAAATGTACCTAGAGTATCCAAATTCAATTTGAACTCGTTGGTGATAAAAAAATAAACTCATTCATTTTAAAACACAAATATGTACAATAAATTGTTTGAATATATTTTTAAATTCACTTAAAATAATTAATCAAATTTATAATATTTACAATAATAATTTTTTCCTTGTATATATATATTTTTTATAATTAAAAAGTTGTTGGTAAATAAATGTTTTTCTAATGTGCATACCCCTACTATTGGTATTAAATAAAAAATAAAATCAATAGATTTACAAACAATATCAAAGCAGGTTGACATCAATACCAGAATAGATTCATGGTTATTTACAGCACACAGACACAATAAAATTTAACACTTGTAAATTAATAAAAAATATTATGATATTGCAAATATGGCAAAACCATGTCACTCAAAACAATCATTTTTTTTCTTAACTTACATAACTAATAATATATAATTAAAATTGTAATCTAATATTATTCATTAATATGTATATTTATATAAATATATATCTATGTATATTAGCTATATTATCCTAAATCATATTATGTACAATACATTATTATAAAGAGCTTACAATTTGTCTGTATAATTATTAATTATAATATTAAATGAATTGTACTGTAAGTAATAAATTAACATTTGGAACAATAAGTTTTCATGGAAGTAAACAATTATTTTTTAAACTAGATATTTTTGTGCGTAAGGAATACAAAGTCAATACATTTACAAGAACTTGGTGCACATCCATAATTCTATTGAAATATTTTTTGAAATAAATCAAAACCAAAAAAATAATATAAATTAAGTCATCAATTAGAAATAATATAGTCTTGTAACTGAATAAATTACGTTTAGAGAAATTTAAAGAAAGATGCCAATGCCAAAAATAATAATTATAAGATAAAATTACAACTATTTGAACATGTATAAATGTATTTAATCAAAACATGCAAAGGGAAATACAGTGTTTGGAAATGTTATAATTTAAGAAATAAGAATTAATTTTTAATATTATTCATTAAAATAAAGTAAGGAATCTTAGTATAGTTGAAAAAATATTGATTTCTAAAGTACAAGGAATAACTCACAAAAAACATTAAAATAGATTATACTTAAAGTACTATAAATATAAATACAATTAATAAGGATCAAGCAACAATAATTTTAAATATTGGCATCGACATCAGAAAATAATTAAGATTGATGCATATTTCATAATATCATTAAGTACTATTGTAACAAAAAGTATCCATGTAACTTTGAATTACCTTATAAATTATTTTCGGATTATTTTGAAATTTAATACTATTAGCTACCTAAGTTATTCAAAACTTAATAAAAAATAATAAACGAAAAAAAGTATAAAATTATAAAAGTTAAACAAGAATGTGAATCAACACATCAAAACAAATTTGTGATATGGTATGTGTTTAACATAAAAATGTAGTCTTTCAAGAAATCAGAATTAAGTTAAATTGATAATATTATTAACAAAATGAATTTTTAAATATTGTTCAAACAAGTAGACTATATTACTTACAAAGTGTGTTATAATGTCTATCATCATTTACGATTTCTTAGTGTTTTTCGATCATTGGGGTTATTTTTAACTATTCCAATACCAGCAGTAGTTATTTTTGCAGAAACAGCATTTCCCGCATCTATAAAAAATATATATATATGTAAGAAATTCAATATCAAAAGATTATTTTTACACAAAGCAAATATGGGTTTAACAGAACCAATTTTGTGTTATAAGATTTATATATAAGGAATTATTTAACTTTTAGGTAAGAACATTATCAAGGGCATATTCATAGGATTTTGTTGATAATTTAATTTTAAAGTTATGTAACTGTAAAATATTACAGTTATTAAATTTGTATAATTTGCTCTCATTTTTAATAACTAAAAGTGTATGAGGTGCCGTAGGTAACATCTTTACATTTAATTTTGATAAGTGAATTAACTCAAATATTAAAGGTAACAACACAAAGTTAGGTCAGCTGAACACATATTTACTAGGCTGTTATAAGACTGAGACAACTTATGTGGGTATAGGGTAGTAAAAAATAATTGAAATAGAGCCAAAGATACAGATATTATCACCATTGTGAATTTTTTAGGAGCATTAACATAATAATTGGTCTAATTGTTTGATTATAAATATTATGTTAAGAATAATTTTTACTTCTAGTTTTTGATGATCTCTCTGAAGGTAGTGGAACAGCTGGAGATTTTGGTTCTACTTTCTTGGAAGACTTTTTATCTGAAATACTGTTTTCTTTTTTTTGTTTTGTAGCAATTATTTCTCTTTTCTTCACTGCTGATGAAACAGATGCCAGTACATAAGTCGGTTTAACAGGAGTTTGTGTTTTTCTAACTGATGGTAGTTTCGGTTTTGACATATTGCCTATTATTTTTTTAGCAGGTTCTTTTGCAATAACTTTCTTTTTCAAAACTTTTTTGTTTGATGATTTGTTTTGGTTACTATTGTCATCTTCATCATCATTCTCGTCACTCTCAGATGACGAATGCCCAAAATCGTAAGATGGTTTTTTCTTAGACAATCTAGATGACTTTTTCACTGGTTGTTGTTCATCAGTTGATACCTTTCTTTTTACAGTTATGATTTTTTTGCTACCTTTTTTCTTTGTTAGTTGAGCTTCGTCTTTGAACAAACTTACGTCCACTAAAATAATCAAAGTTTAAATTACAGTGATTGAAAAAAAAGCACTTTAATAATTAGCAAAAAATAGCATTAATAATTGAATATAATTTTTGGTACTGGTTTGTTACGTCCCTGCCTAAGGAGTTTATAACCTAATAATTTAATAGTACCCCGAAAAAAAAAGTATTATTACAATAGGTACCTCCTTAATGGCCAATAGTCTTTAGTCTCCATCTTAATTTTGTTTGTACGGTTATAATTTTATTATACAAATTATCTAATTTATTAATATATATCATTTTATACACACTTTTTTTTCAAATATATTGTTACTATTATGGAAGATGGCTAGATCATAATCCCGAGTGGCACGGATATAACAAACCAGAACCCAATGTTTTAATTAAAACAATACATACACCCATCTGGATGTTCTTCAGTTACTGAAGGTTTCTCTGATCCTTTTTCAACATCAATAGATCGTTTCAAAATATTTTCAATTCTTAACTTTTCTTTTTCAGGTAGTTTCCATTGTTCTTTCTGAATTTTTTTTAATGTTATATTTGTCAAAATACAATCAAACTCTGTAAGAATTAAATAATTATTTATTTGATTTTAATAGGTTATTAATAGTTTATTAAAATAAATTTTGCATTAAAATCCACTATTGATTAACAATTCTATAAGACACCAACTAATAGGTACTACCTAACCTAACTTACCCAATTAACATAAATAACTTCTTTTTAAATTGTAAGCTTTCATTTATCCATCTCACAGGTTCTCAAACTTATTTAAACCACCAACCACTTTGAGAATTAATAACTTTTTAGAGCACCCAACATTTTTTTAACTTACACTCTTTACTCAGTAGTATATCTTAAAAACAGTTGTTATTACAATTATTATATTTAAATATGCCATGTTTTATATCTGAGTATAAAATTGTATGTATAACGAGAACAATACAAATATATAATTGAAATGCACACTTGAACATATTTAAAATTATATTTATTAAAGTTTAAACATCAATCACTAACCTGAATCGTATTTAAAAGTATTTTTATTAAAAAATTAAAACGTATCTTATGTGAAGGATAAACCTGATGCTTTTTGACGAGTTCAGGCCAGAAAAAAAAAAAACTATAAAAAATAAACAAATAAAATAGTAATTCATGATTGCATTACCTGTATGGTCATAAAAATCTGGCGTAAACTCATCATTTGGATGTTGAGTTAGCCATCGAATACGAATGCGGCGACTAGCTCTATGAATATTTTGCATAGCTTGACATAAGTAAAATCCTCCGTCTTCATTTCGTACAGCCAAAAATTCATTTCTAAAGATTAATTAATATTTTTGAATAATATATTAAATCACACAATCTATAAAAATGTATTAATGGCTCTGAAATATTACTTGTAAAACACTGTTAATTTGTCACTATTGATTTTTGAAGATACGGGTTTTTCAGAAATTTTAGAAATATGATGCATTTCTGGCAACAATGATAATTGGAAAGGTTGTGTAGGAAGTCTAGTACGCTTTGATTTTATTTCTTCAACAGGTGTATCCTTTTTCAATGATTTTTCCTTCTTATCGTCTTCTTCTTCTAGTTGCTGAAAATAATTTTAAAAAAAAATCAGTCAAATAATTTATAGCTAATTATTTATAAGATGGATAATTATTTAATATATTTTTAGTTGACACTTAATTAGTAATGCTACAAAAATCTTTGTACATACAAGAAAACAATAATATGTATACCCAATGAAGCTACTAATGATATGGCAATTTCTCACCGATATTATCAAAGTTTACATTGTATTTTCATTCTTCATAGTAGTTACTAGTTACGAATTCTGGTAAATTTCATCTTTACTTTTTTAAGAGTATTTAATATTAAAAACTTACTTTATGTTCTCTTTTTCGTCGTACACTAACTTTTGAAGTGTTTACAAGTGCTTGTTCAGTTTTTTCAGAAGAAACAGTTGTCCCTTGATTTGTTTCTGCTACAGTCTTAATTTCAGGGGAATCTTGACTGACTTTTGCATCATGTTCTTTTGGTTTAGAAACTAAATTTTCAGTTTTACGTAATTCTTCAGGCTTAATAGGATCACTTATAGATGTTAAAATGACTTCTGGCAAAACTACTTTATCGGTTTGAACAATTGGCAAGTTATTCTTATCATCTTTCTTTTGAGATAGATTTTCAACTTCTGATATTTGAGGTTTCACTTCAGAAAGAGGAGATTCATTTGCGCTTTTTACATTGACAGAATTATTTACCTGACTGTGAAGTAATTGTGATTCAATTTTAGGCAGTGCTTCTTCAATTTTCTCACCAATTGCTTTTGTATCAGGTATACCATTACAAGCGGTAGATTTTGGAACAATATTTTCAACAGAAGTCATAATAGGCGAAGGGATAACAATTGGAATATTTTTATGTTCATTAACAAGACTCAAAGGTTGAGCTGATTGAGAAGTGTTTAAATTAAGTGGAGTTAAATTCGGTGGTTGTTGTACTTTGGAAGGTGAAGAATTTGAAATAGTAGGAGGAGCCAATACTGTTGGCAAAGGCTGCTTCACTGGAGAGTTCATTGCTCCAATACTATTCATGTTTAAGAAGTTAAATTTAATCTGAAAATAATAAAAAATATCAATTGGAAATTTTTTTTTTACCAGAACAAATATTATTGTAGATTGATTTGGTGGAGAAGGATAGTTATTTAAATTACATTATTTTTACCATCAACATTAAAAATAAAGATAAATTAATAATATCTATGCTACTTAAATATTACAATTAATTTAACAATAACAAAGAAGCCTAGATAGTTACTTCAATATATTATAAATTGGGTTAAAGTATTTTGAGGCAAAAGTATACCTAAAATATATAAACATCCTATTAGATGTATCAGAAAGCATTATATTTTGTTATTAAGGATAATAATTTACTTTAAGCTGTCATGCTAAATTTAGTAAAAATTCCTCAATGTTTTTTTAATAACCACACTGATACATTTTTTTTATATATATATAGCAGCAAGTACCTTTAGATGAAACCTCTAATGAACATAATTGTTCAATTAAAATTAATATTTTAATAACAATTATAGTTTATACAATTTATTAAACAATTATTAATTTAATTTATTCAACATTATTCATTGATATTTAGTAACATAACTAATTTATAATGTAGATATGGGTACCTCAAGTTATTAAATTGATTGTAAATACCTACCTACATCAAGAATTAAGACATAAATCACTAATTAACATTACTTGATTACATTTTCTACAGTGGAATTTTATTTTTGTGTAATTCATATGGATTTATCTTATCTTTAATGTTAGTAAATAGTTAATAAAATAATACTATTGAGATTCTTAAAACTATAATAAATAATAAAAATGTATGTAATGTATGTATACCATACTTTCATATTATAATCATGATATTTATTTCCTTAAAAATTAAAGAGGTATTTCAATGACATTAGAAAATATTATTAATGCTTTAAATGTTTAATTAAAAAAAAAAATGTATTTTAATAATTATTTTCCTAAGGCACCTTATTATGAATGATGCTAATTAGCAATGTTCATCAACATTTCAATATTCATTAAAGCCTATCATAAGTGAATGTAGACTGTAATACATATTATTATATAAGAGATTTAGTCTGTTAATGGATTTATAATTTCCTATAATATATTAATTATATTACATCTTGTACATCAATTTTTCTTAACATAATGGAAGTAAAATAACATCTCTTTCTCCCTGGCGGTAAAGGACACTATGTCCATTTTTTTCTCTATGTAAACGTATATGGCACCATATCAGTTATCATTAGTAACGAAAATAAGACTATGGAAAATAAAACCATGTCCACTTTTTTAGAGGTAAAGAACACCATCAATCTCCTGTAAAATAACTATTTTGTGACATAGTGTCGGATATCTCCAGGGTACAGATGTTTAAGTACACTGGATAAAAATTAATGGAATAATACATGTATTTTGTATAGAGTTCTAAACCATTTTTCAAAAATAACTACATATTATCTCAACATTGGATGATAAAATCTAGTAGGTAGTGTACATACTACAAAGCCATTCACTGAGATTGTGGTAGTAACGAAAGACCTAAACTCTCGGACCCACAGGCAACTGTTCGTGAAGGTGGATTGTGTATAGACTACGTTTGGTGCACACATTTACCTAAGGATTTACGAGTAGTCTCTTACATCACTTGAAATCGGGAGGATAGGAAGAAGAGCCTAGCACGTTTAAGGGTCACCAATAACGACGCACACGGTAGACGAAATACCGTCAATTCGGCCTTGCGAACGAGCGCCGACGGCCATACTACCGTGCAAGAACGACAAATGATGGCGGGCTTATTGAGGGGTATTTACCTTGGCGTATTCCACGGTCTAGCAGCGGGCAACGTTGTTCGGCACTCTTTGAAACAAGTGAAGAATATCCTTTGGCGTTCCGCCCATAACAGCCACAACCGATAACTGAAATCCGACCGATCTCCGACAACGGGTCAAACGCACGGAGAGCAACGGCCAACGAGTAAGGGCACCGTGCGCGCGGCAGAGACGAATACGCGGGGCAATCGAACACACCGGGGCTGCCGAGTAAGGTGATGTTATTATTATTGTAGTTGTTCAGTCGGTAGGGAGTGAAGAAGAATCGACAAGCCTGCAAACTCACTTGCGCCGAGAAAATGTAATAAGTAATAACTAATATTGTAAATTGGAACCACTTCGCCAAACACAACAACAAACGAATCAACACAAACCCGACTCTTCGATGGCGTCAGTCCGACGTCAGTGCGCCCAATACCGGCAGCCCGAAACACGCCGTCCCGCGCGTCGGTGGCACTGTGGTTAACGCCGGACGTGTGTTATGTATATGTCTACCGCGATCCGCGGTATGTATCATAAACAGTAAACACGCGTGCGTCGCCTACACCCCGCTGTTAAGTGAACCTATCTCTTTTCTACACTAACCAAGCACCGGCTACCGGCACCGCGCACTGCCGCCAACCAAGTGTCGTCGGCACTACTCCCGTCTCCGATACTCGTAACATGGCTGCGCCGTCGTCGACGGTTGAGCGTTGACCTGTGCGGCCGTGCCATTGCCATTTGCCATAGAAAACATAATAAAATTATAACATTATAATATTATATGGCTCAAACGGCTGTGCGCCTGTGCGGGTCTGCGCATGGGACTTTGAGGCAGGAGAGCGGGGCTCGTACGTTACCCGCGGAAGCGTCGGTCACGTAGGACGTAGATAAAACAGAGCAGGTTACAGGTGTCAATACCCAATAAACGCATGACGCACTATTATTGTTGCCGACCAGTTTGTTCGCAGTGTTACTAGTTACTACTGTATTAGTACTTGAATTGAAAAAATAGTAAACGCGCGGACGGTGGAAAGTTTGTTTGACACTTTGACGGACGTTTGGGCGTTTGTTCACCGGTGCGGTGTATCCACAACCGTTGATCATCCGAATCTATTCGTAACTGTCAAACTACAAGACGATTTTAATATATTTTTAGCACAAAAATTCTAATTCAAAAACGATCACGATGTTTTCTGCAGAGATCACGCTTAAGAGACTGATCAACATAAAATTGTTTAAAGTAATACAAATAATATTTTAGTAAACTTAAGAACCGTTACATATATAAGATATAATACCTACCATAATTATATTTAACCAATGTATTGATCTATATTGTGTAATGTGTTTATGTTTGGATAGCTCATACATAACCCCCCCCCCCTACTGATTTTTTTTCATGTACGTGCCTGGACATAACTATATAAACGTATATAATTAATATAAAATCATATAAACTATACATCTTCAAATAATACTTATATATAATATTATATAGCCATATAAGTAATATTTATATTAATATAATTTATAGAATCTATAAATTAAAAAATTATATGGTTTTTTAAAACACAAAAAACAATTAGTATAATGTTAAAAATGTTAGTATGTTGAATTAAATAAGTAATTAGCATAATACTATAATTAAGGTATACGGTGTAGTGTACAGTAATCGACTTATGAACCTTAATAACTAGGTATGTTCATACCTGCAGCAGTGCAGCCTTCCAGGCTCGGAAGTGCATATTTTGCATATTTCTTTTTGGTATTTCTATTAGAACATCTAAAATAAGTAACAGATTTTTTTCACACTTCCCTGATATTCTCATATACTCGGAGCCCCCCACAGCTTATATTGTCACTAATATTATTTTGCACCTAGTGAGTTACTCATCTGCGAGCGTGCCTGCCGGACACCCTTATTTTTGCGGTTTTTTCTTGTCTTAGCGTATGTAGTTGAGAGGACGTAGTACTGACATAATATGTTGTCTACTTATCTTCGTCTTAAGCTACAGTTTCCCTGCAGGCTGCAGCGTCAAACAGCAAGGCTGCGTCAGACGCAACCTATGTCTGGACCAGTAGTGACGAAGACGCTGCGGCCTGCAGGGAAAACGTACCTTTTACACGGACGTACGACGAGTGGCGCAAATAGATGGGGGGGGCTTAGCCCCCTCAAAATCACTCAAAGCCCTCTCAAAAAATAATATTATAATTAAAAAAAAATGTTTGGGGCTTGAGCCCCCCTCTAAACATTTTGTTCTATTTGTGCCACTGGTACGACGTATGACATTTTCGTTCTACAGTTTCAATAGTGTGCTATTAGTTTAAGTATTAGAATGAATAAACCTATTATCAAACATTTAGGTAAAAACATTATCTGTGTTCTCTCAATCGGTTTTTAACGATATTTTAATTTTGAAATGATGAGTTAAGAGTATGTGCAATATTAATAATGTGATATTTCACATACCCATATCTTGCTTGAAAATGAAAATAAAATGTTCTTACCTAAAAGTTTGATACTAGGTAAATTTACTCTAACATAAAAAACTAATAGCACACTATTGAAACTGGTGAACGAAAATTTGCTACGTCGTACGTGTGTACGACGGAGACACCACATGCGGGTACGACATTCTCTTTAACGTGCTAAAAAAAATCACGGAAAAAAATCCTTTCATTTCCTTGATGCACATGATCGTTATTCACAGAAATAAAAGTAGGTTGAATAACTCAACAATGTTTAAATCAGTTTTTAAAAACTTGGACACTTCATTTACTTCATAGAGCTGTTTTTTAACACTTCCAAGATTCCAATAAATAAAATTAGAGCATTTTTTGTGGAAATTGTACAAAAATCCTAATACGAAACCTGAGGGCATTTTTTGCTAGAATTAATTAATTCCAATTTCAAATGCAAACTTGCTTGTGAACTGTAAAAAAACATAAAATTAAAACATAAAAACATAAAATTTGAAAACAAACGTATTAATAATACGATACGTATTACGTGTATCATTGGCGCAAATAGGGGGTACTTGGGGGGACTTAGTCCCCCCAAATGTCGGTCAAGTCCCCCCAGTTCAAAATCTAGTAATTAGTGCTAATTTTTAAATTCTGTGGTACTAAGCAATATGGCTTATGGGGAGGGGGACTTGAGTCCCCCCAAAAAATTTAGTCAATTTGCGCCTATGAGTCGTGTATACTCATACGATGTCATCCAACAGACTAATAACACTCTCATCAATCATAATCTATACCTATCGCCGAACCTTTATTACATTTTCGAGCATTTTGACCCAACGTAAAAATTGTATTGATATTTTTAATAAAAAACTAAAAAAATTTAAATTGTTGAATGTCTTACCCTCTCATAACATTTTATCATGTATATTAAATTATGAAATAAACATTTGGTGAAAATTTCAAGTACAAAAGTACCTACGTTTAATATTTTTTGAATTAAAACAAAATAAGAAAATCGATCTATGAGAATTTGTTAGGTTACGGATGAATCTAAATCTAACTTCAAACACTCATACAAAATTGATTTGACTTTCTGGTAATTTTTTTTAACTGTAAAAAACTTATTATTAAATTTTCAAATTTTAGATATACAATATACATCGACAATTTTTCACGAATTCTAACTAAAATTAATTTGCACATTTTTGTGATTTTGATGAATTTTGTCATCATTCTACTTCAGACACTCATAAAAAAATATTGTAGATGTACGCACAACTGTTTTTTTAATTTCCACTAATAAAAACTTATGAGAAAACTTATAATTAATTTTCAAGTCTCTAGACGGAGCAAACATTTTTTATCGACACTTATTAAAAAAAAACTAATATAAATACCGAAATTTTCTTATGTCTATAAATTATAAATAGCTCAAAAAGAGTCAAACTATTTTGAAAATTGTACGGTGTATTTTATTCCATTAAATATATTTTCATTGAAATCACTTCAACAAAAATACAATTCTTAAAGAAATGTCTATAATATGTATTATTTTGTACAAAACAGAGTAATGAAAACAGTATCAATGTGGTGTTGTACGATAGTGGGATAGTTTATCGGTCCTTATAGTTATTATTTACAGTTCAGTGGTATTAGATAGATACTTTGAACCTTTAACACATGCGCATCTTTATAGGACACAGCATTTTGATCCCGATTGGCCATTAAATATATTTATTTATTTTGTCTAAATAATAGCTTAAGATCCCTCCTAAATATCCAAGTTTATATGTTATAATTAATTTTTATAATATGAAATGAGGACAGGTATTCATAAAATGTATCAAATAGTTAATTATAATTTATTTTTATCTTAATGTGTTATAGAAACAATATATGCAAAGTAGTACAATATCAGCTAACATAGAAGAGTCAGTACTTCATGGAATCAATAAAATTAACTGTACATCGAGTTTAGATATAAATGATCCATCTTTAAATAGCCCTTTACCTATTTTTAGAATATTGAATGATACTGGAGACATTTCGAGCAATTGTAAATCTATAATTGTAAGTAAAATATGAAAATATAATTATTTATCGTACTAAATATTGACAATATTTAAATACAGATGCCAGAAAATAATGAGTTGATTAAAATGTATAAATCTATGGTTTTACTATCCATAATGGATAAAATGTTGTATGAATCTCAAAGGCAAGGTAGAATATCATTTTATATGACAAACGAAGGCGAAGAAGCTGCACAAATTGGTAGTGCAGCCGGATTACATGCTAATGATCTTGTGTATGGGCAATACAGAGAAGCGGGTATATACTTTATTGTCTTCACCCATTTTTAAAATAATAATTAATTGCTGTACAAATATTTAATAATTATTCTTTTATAGGAGTTTTATTATACAGAGGCTATACACCTGAAGAATTTATGAATCAATGTTTTGGTAATGTAGATGATCTCGGTAAAGGAAAGCAAATGCCAGTACATTATGGATCTAAAAATCATAATTTTGTGACTATTTCGTCTCCGCTTACAACTCAACTACCTCAAGGTAAAAAATATAAACTATACATACAATGATACACTTTTTATTAAATAAAATATTATACTAAGAAGGTATTCTTTTTTTAAAAATTTTAAAGCTGTTGGATCAGCATATTCGTTCAAACGATTAAAAGTCAATCGTTGTACTATTGTTTATTTTGGTGAGGGGGCTGCAAGCGAAGGAGATGCACATGCTGCATTTAATTTTGCGTCTACTCTGGACTGTCCAATAATATTTTTTTGGTAAATTAAAATTAATTTACTATTTTATTGTTTGAAAAAATAATGTTACTATTATGTTTAGCCGTAATAATGGATATGCTATATCAACACCAGCTAATGAACAGTACAGAGGAGATGGTATTGTAAGTCACGGTCCTGGCTATGGAATTGCTACTATTCGTGTTGATGGCAATGATATTCTGGCAGTATATAATGCAATTATAAAAGCTCGAGAATATGTTATGAATAACACAAGACCTCTGCTATTAGAAGCTATGACTTATAGGTATTTTTCGTAAAAAATAGATTAATTTAATGTATGAAATAAATTACCAATTTAAAATCGAATTAGGCGGGGTCATCATAGTACTTCTGACGATAGTACTGCGTACAGATCTAAAGACGAGATTAAAGAATGGTCAAACAAAAATCCAATTACAAGATTCAAGCGATTACTTGAGAAAAATAATCTTTGGAATGATCAAAATGAAGTTGAATATGCAAATGAAATTAAAAAACAAGTAAATATAGTTGAACAATATTTATTTATAAAAAAAATCATACTATTTTTATGTTATTATTTATATTATTATTATATGTATTTGTGCTAATTTATTTTAGTTGATGCAGTCATTTACAATTGCATCAAAAAAAAATAAACCTAATTGGAGAGAAATGTTTAATGATGTGTATCACGAAATTCCAGATAATCTATTGTAAGTATAAATAAATGTATACCTACGTTTTATATAAACACATAGGAGGCACCCACATTAAGAGGACGTGATACCTGCTTGTGTTGTCTCCGTCTTACAAGTGCGTAACATATCAAATTTACGCTCAGCAAAACACATGTAGCTCCGTTAATTTAAAAATTAGAGTGAATTGACCTCTTATAAAATCTAAAGGTAAGATTATTATCTAGGCAACCTCATGGGCTCTTTTTTAATATATTTTAATTTTAAAGCGAGTTATGAGTATTTTAAGATACATAACAAATTTACAATTTTAAAATACTCATTACTCGCGTTAAAATTAAAATATAATAAAAAACTTATGAGGTTGCCTAGATAATAATCTTACCTTTAAATTTTATAAGAGGTCAATTCGCTCTAATTTTTATACTAACGAAGCTACACGTGTTCTGCTGAGCGTAAAATTTGCTATGTTACGCACTTGAAAGACGGAGACAACACATGTGGGTATCATGTCCTATAAATATTAGGAGGATGTTAGCGCACTATTTGTTTTCTTTCTCTGGCCCACGCGTAGCATAGACAAAACGCATTTACATAGAACCATTTTTTCTATGTTTTTAGGTAATCTTAAGAGTAAAAGTACCCATTACAAAAAAGATCGAGAATAATATTTTTGAGGGAATGACATATCGATTTGTCTAAATATTGTCTCGAAACAATTTAAACATATTTTAGATTCTGAGTGGAAGGATGAATGTATTGATTTTACAATGATGTGTGTTTTTATGTTTTTTTTTTTATTTTTTTTTTGTGTCTGTGTACACGATAAGTAGTCGAAATAATGCTTCGATTTTCAACTTCAGTATCTTTTTCGATTGGAAAGTGAATATCGTTGGTGCATCGGGGAGGTCAAAATTTAAAATTCCCAGTAATTTTCAAAAGCGCCAAGAAAAACGATTTTTCACAAAATTGAATTTGGTTTTTGTTGCAACTTTAAAACAAATGACCGTAGATAAATGAAATTTTCACTAGTTGTTTATACACCATAACATTTTCCAAATATTTTGACTTATTTTGAGCTGTTTACCGACATTGTCAGTTTCCATTTTTTTTAGTTTTTTTTTCTATAAATATCAATAAAATTTTATCTGTTGAGTAAAAAAGCTTGAAAATTTAATAGAAGGCTCTTAGGTTATTGTTTCAAAGGCAGATGAAAAAAATTAAAAATCCTTAGTCACAGTTTTTATTTATAAGCATTTAAAGTTCAAATCTTGACAAAATACGGAAAAATCACGAAAATTAACAAATTATTTTGAGTTGAGAATTCATAAAAATTTTTCTTTTTAAATCTAAGATTTGAAAATTTAATACAAGATTACCCATAAGTTTGTCTACCTTTATCAAAAAAAAAAATGTTTACAAGCATATCAAATTAAATTTTTATGAGCGTTTGAAATTCATATTTTTACAACATTTAATATTCACTCGATTTCTCATGTAACGATTTTCTTATTTTATTGTAATTAAAAAACGAATGACTGTAGATACTTGAAAATTTCACTGAATGTTTATATTAACATTTTCTATACACGATAAATTTTGAAAATAATTTGACTCTTTTTGAGCTGTTTACGGACATTGCCAGTTTTCAATTTTTTAGTTTTTTTTCTATAAATATCAATAAAATTTTATTTGTTGGGAAATAAAGCGTGAAAATTTAATACAAGGCTCCTAATATATATTCACAATAGCAGTTGAAAAATATTAAAAATACATAGGCACAATTTTTTTTTATAAGCATTTAAAGTTCAAATTTCAACAAAATTTATAAAATTTATAATTTAATAATTATTTTGTAGTTAAAAATTTATAAAATCTTCAACTTTTATAGCTAAGGATTGAAAATTGAAAACAAGGCTCCACGTAAATAGGTTATATATAAATTACTTTATGCACAATAATATCATCAAATATACTTAGTAACATCATAGTCTGACTGACCGTTTTCGCTCAGAATCGTTTTTCTTATACAATGATATTATATCATTGAATTCAAATTTAACACCATCCATTACAGTGACCCACTTGTAACCTACTGTACAGCAGAGCGACATCCACTTACCCACCTTTTTAAATATTTTTTTGTTTATTTTGAAAGTTGAATACTAAGTCAAATAACAATAAAATATGAAATCGATATGTCATTCCCTCAAAAATGTAATTCTCCATATTTTTTTAATGGGTTACTTAACTATAAGATTACTTAAAAATATAGATAAAATGATTCTGCGTCATGCGTTTTGTCTATGTTGCGCATAGGCCAGAGAGAAAACAAATAATAGTGCGCTGACATCCTCTTAAACATTTATAATAGCCAAAAAGTGTTTTTGTATACATGCACTTAAATTCTGAGCCGAGCGATAAATGTATTTTAATTTTTACAATGGCGTTGTTATTCTTTGTCTGTTTATCGCCTATATTGGAGTGATAAAAATGCTACAATTTTCTACTTCAGAATCTTTTGTGGTTGCAAAGTGAATCTAGATGGTACTTTGAATGTTCAAAAGTACAACAGTTTTCAATTCATAGTTTTCAAAAGCATCAGGAAAAAAGAAAAAAATAAGAAATAACTAAGATTTTTAAGAAAAATCAGTTTTCAAAAAAAAGCTATTGCTATAACTCTAAAAAAATTACTGTAGAGTGTAGATTCATGCAATTTTCACCGAATGTTTAAATTAGTATTTTCTATACATCATATTAACATTTTCAAAATATATTGACTCTTTTTGAGCTATTTATAGAAAATGTTGATTTTACTAATTTATTTTAATTAGTCAATAAAAATTTGAAAACTGAATACAAAGTTCCTCATAAGTTGTTAGTGGACATAAAAAAAAAAAGGTTGTGTGTAAATCCACAATATTTTTTTAGTTAGAAATCTATTAATTATTTCGAAATGTTGCGTAACGCTTTGTTTATTTCCATAGAAACGCAAATTAACAATACAACAAACTCCTAAATTTTAATTGCAGAGGAAAAATATCTAATACCATGCTACTTTGCGTAGATAATAGTTTTTTTTTTGTTAAAATTTTGAATTTCTGAACGTAAATTTGATATGTTACGCGTTTGTAAGACGGTGACAACACTGCGAGAGTGGCGTCTTCTTAAAATAACATAAAAAAGTTGATAATAAGAGTGATTTAAATATTTAAAATACCTACATAATAATTTGACAGTCACTTAGAATGTTGATGTTTAAGATTAGTGGCGTATATAGAGGGCCAGAGCCCATAGTGAAATTGCAGGTTCAATTAAAGTATTTCATGCATATTTATATACACTGTTAACAGTTTTTCACCATGATTAATTTGATTAAAATCGTTTTTGAAAAATCAACGAGAAAATGTTAGATTGTCAGGACTTGCTTTGATGACTTTGATGTTAAGTTCACTGTAAGATAACATTAATATATATATATATATAAAATTGTCAATATTTAAAAAAAAATAATTATAAAATTAAATTGCGCAATTTTTTATTGTATTGTATATTTCATAATTATACCCAGCTCCCTAAAATATGTTAAGTTATGGCTATGTTAGTCGTGCTATGCTTGACTATAATAAATTGGCCCATGGTGAAAATAATTTGCATATACGCCACTGGGAACGATATTTATTAATTTTACAATGATATTGTAATTTTTTTATTTTTTATTTTTTATCCCTCATAATCTATTTATATGATTATTTTGATTTATACTATCGTGGTATTATATACTATACTTGCAATATACATATATCTAACTTAATACGATTGTTGAATATTTGACAATTTTTACCTACGTAATTAAATTACAGTTGTACCACTTGTTCATATTTTAACGTACGTCTAACAAACTATTCAACTATTAAAAGACTTAGAATAATTTTGATAAAAATGTTTCTTAATTTTTATTTTACAGGGAACAAATGAACTCACTGGAAGATCATATATCAAAATATTCTGATCATTATCCTAAAGAGTAAAAGTTTAAAAAATATTTTTACCAAGCTAATATAAATTTATAAACATTAAACTGTATAATATAAGATATAATTGTCTAATATATCATTGTTAAAGATTTGATAAAAACCAACTATCTTCCATTAAATTGGGACACTTGCACTTGCACTCAAAAGAGGGGCCCGCCGACTTCAGGCATAGAAAATTAATTATATACATATTATATCATACGTTGGGAAAACAAAATAGATTTGGATTTTTTGATAGGTTTATAAGTATAATGAGTTTTCCCAGAAAACAACGGCCTTAATCGCCTTTATTAACATTGCCAACAACAAAATCTAATAATTAAATTTTTTTATTCATTGGTATTAAGCCAGGCAACTGAGGCCATTGGTTGTAGGGTTTTTGATACGGTTGGAAGAATATGTTTTTGTTTTGGCAGAATTGTCTAGTGAGCACCCGTAGGTATTTACCTTGCCTGGGTGGGGGATGGCGGCCTCTCTGCAGACACCGTGACTGCCCGAAGAAAAATGCCACCCGTGGCTGGGATCGAACCGGCGTCAGTGAGCGTCGCAACCGATGCTCTAGTCCACTCGGCCATTCCATCCCTCAATTAAATTTTATTACTGTTATTATCATCACAATATAACTATTGACATTACTGGCTTGTGTAGTTGTGTGATATACGTCAGTGGACAGTCGTGGTTGTATTGCTTTTACTGCTGCGAGTTACATCCAAAAGGATCTGAACAATTACAATTTTTTAACGGGTTATCATTTTTTAAGGGCTACAAAGTGCAAAGGATCAGCTAGTATAATATATTATATATATATAATAGGAATTATTCTTTTAGATTCTGAGTACATTTTGTACTGCATGTACACGAAGAATTTGGGGGGTGGAACTGGAGAAATATTGAGATTCACAAATAAGGGACACCCTAATGTATAATATATTATATTATATACAAACAAAATCAACAATGATTAAAAATGTCACATAATAATATATTTGATATTTCTATGGTAACCAATAACCATGATCAATTTTACAAATATTATTTTTATTAAAGAATTTCCTCTTTATTTTTATAATATATTTGCATATTTCTATTTTGAAAAAATGTTTTTCCGTATTCAAATGTGGATACCATTATGGCACATGCAGGTGCTACTTTGATAATTCGTGGAACTAAACCACTAAAAATTCCACGAGTTCCATTTGTTTGATATATGTCAATAATTGCTTTGACTGTCCATTTGGATGCTTTTCTAGGAGGTTCTGAAATAACTACTAAGTATTTAATTTATTCAAATATATAATTTAATTATTATTTTATCATTATTGTTATTATTAACCTGTAATAATTTCTTTTTCAGTTAATTCAATTTGACGAATGGTTTTGACAACATCAAATGGTGTTGTTAATGCTGCAGCTAACTAAAACATTTAACTTTGATTAAAATATTGAAAAATAAAAAAAATATTAAAAATAATAGTCAATAGATTTTGGAATTAATTATTTTGTAGTATTCTGGTATATTTCTGTAATATTTAGTTTCTTTAACTTAATTAAATTGTGATATTTATTGGTTCTTTCAAAAGTTTGATTAACACAATTTTGTTGTTAAACAATACAATATGCTTAAAACAAAAAAACCTATTTTTAATGGGAGGATTTTTGCACTAGGTAGTTATAACACACTGATCATTTAAACTAATCTGTCAACCTGTTATACAAATCTTGGATAGACTATAGTAATACATATAGGCAGTACAAATATATTTTTAATAAATATTCTATACTAATACATAATTTGTCTAGGTAAATTAACGAGAATCTCCAACATTCTTCATTTTATTGAAAAAATGTAAAATATGAGTTTCTATACACGTTAATTTATTGAGGTTTAATATGAATAAATTCATGCTCATAGGCTATAGTGATTTTTATACTGATTACATTTTTATTTAAGTAACAATTTTAATTAAATTAAATATTATTACCGCTCCAGCTATGCTCCCTGCTAAAAAGTTGTACATAAATGATGTTGGTTGGCCTGATATTTGTTTAATATGTTCATACATAACCCAATATATACCTTCAAAAAAATGATATTAGAAATAATTTACATAAGTACCTATTAATTATTTAAAAATAAAGCAATTGTAGAAAATAATTTATGTATTTAAATAATCAACATTCCAATTTTTAGTACCTTATTATTCTTTATAAGGACTAATAAACGATAAAATTCTAAAACAAAATGTAATAAAAAAAGTATAACTCACCAGAAAATGGAACATCTCTAAGAAGTGTGGAACCTAGACCTTTCCATAGACCTTTATAGCCATGATATTCTAATAAACTTTGCAATGCTTGATGGACTTCTAAATAACTAAGTTTTTTTGATTGCATTTTGGTACGTATGAGTTCTAATGGACTAACTGATGTAGCAGCTCCAAAACGAGCTGCACATCCTGATATACCAGAAATCCATAAAGGTTGATTTTGATTATTGTTTGCATAAAATGGTTTAGTTAAATCATGAAGATAACATCGTATTTGTTCATATGATACAAAATAAACAATTGTGGCAGGTACTGCAAGTATTAATGTTGGACTTAACCCACTCCATAATGATAAAATTCCTTCATTTTTGCTAATTTGTTTAAAAGCATCCTAAAAAAATAAAAATATTTTTTAAGGTTTTTAAATTATTTCAATTAACTAAAATATCTTTACAATAGTTCCATTAAATTGGCTAGGCCTGTTGTACCATTGGACATTTCTGTAATAAGGACTATCAAAGGTATTTTTTTTTAATGTATTACATGGACAAATATGATCCATTAAACCATTGGAATAAAAAAAACATTTGTGTTTATTTGTTATTCTAGATTGTGCTTGCATGCGCACTTTTATGACATCCAATGGAGTAACTAAAAATGTGTAAATTCATATTAAAATTAAATTTTTAAACACATTATAAAACAAACAAATTACTAACCAAAAAAGGAAGTAATTAATGCTCCTGTACAAGCAGCAGCCATTTGTTGTACTGGTTTTATTCGAAACCGAGGGTCATCAATCAGTAGTTTATTATTTGATTTATACTTAGAATCCATGACTTTTTATATAATATTTTGGTCTAAAATAAAAATGTTCATTAAAAATAATTATTAAATATCTATTACTTGTATTTTATTTATCAATTGTTTCTCTTAGTCATTTTGAATTTTGAAACAAATACTGGTTTAAACCAATTAAAGTAAATTCAGACGATAAGAGTTAAAAGTTGACAACTATTAAATTACAAATATTTTATTCGACAAAACTAGAAAATTATCATACAAGTAATAATAAATTAGTTGATTTTTTATATATACTCACTAATCGTTTTTATATATTCAATACATTAGACAACTAAAAACTGGAGGTTCCGTTTTTTCCATCACCATTGTAATGATATAATTATAATAGAATATAGCACAAATGAAAATTAAAATATAAATTAAAAAATTGTAAAGTTATTTTGTTTCAAAATAGTACGCCGAAAAAAAGGCTACTGATTTTGAAATTATGAATAATAAATTGAATTTATGTCATGAACTCCACCTTCACGTGTATGACCGAATCGAGTGAAACAGTAATTATTAAATACCAAATGACTGAAACTTTGAATGAGTGTGAACGATAATAGTAATTACCATTCTCATGGGCAATTATTGGCATGGCATACTGGCGAATATTGAATAGCAATACTCCTCTATAGACGCATGGCATAGAATAAACATTTGTTTAATCTACGATAAGTGGATGTAATAGTCACACAGACTTCTATACGACTATTTTCGTAACGACTATACTACACCAAAATACTAAATAGAAATCTGTGCATTGCCATTTTCCACATTAGTGATTACAAGCTGATTAGGTTAGCTGGTGGTCCGTATGTTATTGATAAATGATAATGATCAAAAAAATAATACTACCTCGGACTAAGATATTACTAAACCATGAACTAAGAATAAACTAAACTGATAAAATCATAGAACAATCGCCCGATTAAGGCTCTAAATATAATGGGTCTCTAAATATAATGGGTATGCTATGCCACCATTTTGCGACTCATTTATCAATGATAAAATGATAAAATAAAGGGGGGAAAAATCATATTCACATAACATCAAGGACTAAGATATATCCTAGTCCGTGCATAACATTATTAGTCGCAAAATGGCGGCGTAGCATACCGAGTATCTACAGTGCCCTAGCCCGACCCGGCCCATTCACGGAGTGTCATAGCCCAGATAAAATACAATTTAATTTATCTGTTTTCTGTTTATTATCTATAAACCATGCTATAAACAATAAACATACACATCAGGGCGAGGGCATACTGGCGTAGTTATGATTTTGTTCTGGGGGATGGATAATTTTTAAAATGAACGTCAAGGGGAAGGCTCCCTCCCCCCTGACAATGGTTTTTTTTATACTTCAATATACACAGTAAAATAATTTACCTATATTGAATATTTTAAACATATTACATAAAATCCATATACAGCTCACTCATCGCTATTTCTCAAAAATTTCAAAACGTATGAATTTCCAAATTTTTTAACCAAACGAATAAATTTGAATCGATATTTTAAGAAAATCTAAAAAAAATTTTAATTGAAAAATTTAATTTAGTTCAAAGTATTTTGGAAATTATACCATGTATAGGAAATGATAAAATAAACTATTGATGAAAATTTAAAGTATCCACGGTTTCCAAATATTGCGACTCTTTTTGAGCTATTTATAGGCATAAGAACATTTCGAGTTTTATTAGTATTTTTAGAATTTTTATTGTCGATTAAAAATATTTTGATCAGTCAAAAAACTTGAAAATGTAATACAACATTCCTCATAAGTTTTCGTTAGTGGAAGTTAAAAAATAAGTTGACCGTAAATACACAATAACTTTAACATTTTATGAGCATCTAAAGTTAAAGTTTTAAAAAATTCATCAAAATTTTGAATATTGGCAACTTATTTCGAGTTAATAAATAGTTATAGTTCAAAAAACATTTTCTATTTATACCTAAGCTATGAAAATGTAATACAATATTAAGTTTTCCTAAGTTTAACAAAAAAAAAAAAGTTTATTGGAAAGTCAAACTAATTTGAAGTTGGACATTGAATATTCATCCGTGTAAATTAACAAATTTTTATATAACGATTAAAAGTTAGAAAAATTAAATACAAGGTTCCACATAAGTAGCTATAATAGCAGTTGGATATATTAAAAATATACTAAACACAAGACCTTTTTAAAATATTATGTACTCATTTTAAGCAATTTTGCAGGTACACGTATCTTAAACATAGGCACGACTTTTTTTTATAAGTATTAAGTATTTAAAGTTCAAATTTTCACAAAATTTGTTAAAATCTCGACAATTTTAAAACTATATTGTAAAGAACAATTTTAAAACATTTATCTAAGTCAAGTAGTTTAGTTTTTTGAATTTTTAAAAATATCAATTTTTATTTGATTAAATGAATTTGGAACGCAATAACTTTTTTCAAAATATTTTTTTTGCGAATTTGCCAACATGAATATATTTCTTAAATTATTTACTAATCATATAATTTTAACAATTTTTGTCACACGTTTAAGCCGCATCTTTTATTATTTTCGTCAAGTCTTTCTGTTACACCTAGTATTAAAGGGTCATATTAAAATATAATAATATAATATGGGTGTCTTATATACTACCTAACCTATATATATATATTTAAGGGGAAAATGAGAATTATTATATTTGCTCTCAATTATTATATTGTATCATAGAACTTAGTAAGTTTGTTAGTTTAAGATCTAGATATATCTTAAAAATATATACATTTATATCAGATAATTTCATTGTGTTTTGTTTATACTTTTATTTTTTCTAACTTATCTGCTCAATAATTTATAAAAATTCATAGATTTTATCAACACTAAGCACACTTATGAACTAAAATAATATTTATCTTATAAAAAAAAAAAAAAAAAAAATAGAAAACATATTTTATAAAAAGTATATTAATTGGAAGTAATTAATTTTATTAAATCAAATAATTAATAGAAATTATTATCATATTTATGTAAATTGATTTACTAAATATTAAAATTATGTTATTCAACCTTGAAGGATTCATGGATATTATGTTAGGATTAAATTATGCACATTTCTAAATAAAATATAATCCATTCCTTACATAAATGTATTTATTATAAAAATTGTATTTATATCATTGTAAAATAAAATTATAAAATACAAATTATTCAATAATTCTAGAAAATACTTCTTAAACAAACAATAATTTATATTTTCCATAAAAGAGAATGAACAATGTAAAACATAAAAAATACAAGATGCAGAAACCTATCCGTTAGTGACAATTTGCAAAGTAATGGTGTATACTTAATAAAACAAATTTCATAAAGTTTAAAAGTGCAATATAGCATATAAATAATTATTTAAATAAAAATATTAATTGTTATAATTTCGAAAAAATATCACATTACAAAAAATTATGTACTTAAATTAGTTAATGTAATAACTAATATATCTTTCTAACATAATAATTTTTTTATAACATAGTTAAATATAAAGAATACTACCTATAGTATGGACGGAACGTGTATATAATATTTGAGAATTAAGTATAAATATATCTTATAGGTAAGAAGTTAATATGTTAAGGTGAACCATAATGAATTTAATTAGATAAATCAGACATTTATAGACAACCATTATAAATACAAATTATAAATGTATAATGGATTATGAGAATATAGTTTTAAAATAAATGTATATCATTAATTTACATTAGATGATTTTATATTATTTTTTATAACATTCACCTTTAAAATTTAACAATCACCTTGACGTATTATACCTAATAATCAACAATTATTTTTAAGGCAGTCTGTAGGTTAGCTTATCAAAAAAAAAAAAAAATGAGATTCACAACTTAAAATCAACAATCATAAATGTCATAGTCATTGGTAATAAAATAAAACGTTTATATTTTATACATAACCTATAACATATTGTTATAAAATATTCAATTTAATTAAATGTTTAAAAAAATGGTAAGATAAAATACTGATAATAATGAAAATGGAAATAAATCATAAAATGTATGTTTAATAAAATAACGGTAAGTATTATTTATGATTTAAAATAGTAATAATAAAGTACAAACAATAATTTTTTGTTTAAATTGCAATGTAAATCCAAATTTACCAAACACACTCTAATACAGTGTAAATAGTGTAATACAGTAAAGTTATGAATAACCAAAAAATAAAAACTATTAATTGGTTTCATTTGATTTGTTTTTCCATAAATAAAATAAGTAGAATAATAAAATATCGATGTTGTAAAAGGTTTAGAAAATGTATAAAAAATAAGCAAAATTCACTAAGAATCAAATTTAAATAATAACTATTTAAAAAATTATTATTTAATTAAATAATAATAATGATAATAAAATAACTAAATTAAATGAACCATTCTCGTTTCTTCTGTACTTGGTGTCCAGTGGTCGAATGTATGACAGCATCATCAGGATCTAATGCTATATCAGCACCTCGATCTTCTTGTGTAATATAATCACCTTTATGACGAGCCACATATCGACCAACCAAAAATGCAAGTATCAAAATTACTATCAAAATTATTGAAAATATTCCTAGGAAAAGAAAAAAAATTAAATAAATAAATACATTTAATGAATAATAATATGAATATTTACCACCAATTAAAGCAGAGTTTGTCTCATTGTATGCAGCCTTTACTTTATTTTCATCTAATATAGGAGGAGGTCTAGTCTCAATTATAGGTGGAGGATGTGTAACTGGTTCAACACCACAAAAATCTTCTTTTATAGTTGCTATAAAAAAATTATTATAAAAAAATTATTCAATATGTAAATGGTATATCATCAAGTTATATCATCATTAACTTATTGAGGAACCATATAATATTATTATTGTTGTTGCTGCCAACGATCAATAACTATTTTCCACTTTTATAAGTGTGTATATTAGAGTAATAATTAGAAATATTAGAATCAAAATTCAACAGAACATAAAAATGGAGAAATAAATAGAGAAATCGCTTGCACGTATATGACAATATGCGTTTAGCTATGAGCAACATTCATCCGCTAATTGAAAAACTGATCAAAGAAATGCAGTCACAAAAATCACATTAAGTAAATTATTTAGTATAGTAAAGTATAATTATATATTAGTAAAGTATAGGTTATAAAATTTAACTTGAAGTAAAGTAATAAAAATTAACATTTTTTGTATAATTTTGTGTACTCTTGTTAATGAGCAAAAAAAAGGTCTTCCTCTTCTTTGTAAATTTGAGATGGTCCACGACCTATAAAATATTATCGAAGTGGTCTGTGGTGGTAAAAAGGTTGGGAAACACTGGTTTACACAGTGATTTACTTGCCTACACGTTTTATTTGCGTATAAATGTGTGACTTAGTGCTAAAAAAAATGAGGTATTAGAATTGTAATATAACGTTAAAATGTTTTTTAAATATTGAAAATACTAAAAGGGATAATGGCCAGTTGCGCCATATCCTGTCCTGATATTTGACTGCTGTAACTACAAGGTGCACGTAAGAAAAAATTCTTTTAAAAGATTTTAAATATTTTAAAAATACTAAACCTTAACCATTTTTCTTAGAATTGAACACAAATTTTGTTTTGTGTTTTGTGCTCTTTTAAGAGAATGCCAGTGTACTTCGTTTTCACTCTTTGAACCACACGCATCATAGACAAATGTATGTTTAGTAAAACCAACTCAGTATTATTACTTTTAATTTTAGAGTGAACTCACCTTTTATCAAAGTTGAAGTTAAGAATATTACCTGTGTGCCTACCCTTACGTTAGCTATTTTATGATTTTTTAATTATTATGTAAGTTATGAACATGTAATGTTTTTAACTTAAAGTTTGATAACAGGTGAATTTACTACATTTTAAAAGTAATAATACAGGGTTGGTTCCACTAATTATAAATTTTCTATGATGCGTGTGGGCCAGAGAGAGAGAAAATAAATGACTATAAAGTTAAATTGTTATATGTTTTTTCTTGCACAATTTTATTTAATAATACTATTCCTTTATTATGTATTATTAAATTGTAACTTCTTACTATTCATTCCACTGACATTTGGAGGTCCATCTTGCTGGAATAACAATTTTAGAGGATAAATATCATCAAACTCTACACGTGAAACACAACCAACAAAACCTTCGGTCATAGACGTATTACGGCCAATGTACATGTATTGAATATTGTTAAATTGTGCATCAGTTGATTCTTTGATGTCAAAATGAAATTCTTTAGGATCTGATCCATCAACCTATTAAACATATGTAAATACATTATTAAACACTAAATAATAATAGAATAATTGAATTATATTATGATTTACCTCCATGATTAGAGTAGAGCCAGAATTTTTTCTTCTAATTCTAAGATCATGGTATTGTCCCAGACCAAAATGCTGATCTGGAAATATTAATTCTTGACGTTCAAATCCAAAATCAAATACAACCCGTAAATGACCTGTCAAAAATAGAAATATTTTTATTATTTAATTCTACAATAACTAATAAACATAAAAAAGTTTAATACTAACCGCTATTGGAAACCATTATTGTCATGTATTCTTTTGAAATATTTGAAAAAAGTCCAAGTAGGAACCCTTTTGGATTAGTAGTTGTAAAACCTACTCTAATATTTTCAGATATTGTTGATCTCCATATTCCTTCAAAATCATACCTTATCATCGAATTTGCCTTAAGGCTCACACCGATTTCTAAAAATGATATATTTGTATTGAAAATCAGTAAAAACATATATTAAGTCATAACACTTAATTTTTACAAAATGTAATTATAAAAAGAGATTTGAAAATTTGATTTACCATCCGCACAAATTGGTCCTTTAAATGCAGTCCATCGACAGTCACAAGTGTAACCATCATATTTTTCAAAACATGTTCCATTATTAAGACACGGACTACTATCACATTTACCAATACATCCGGGAGAAATACCATATAACCCCTTTTCAGCATATGATTTTAAGTCTACGAGTTGTCCATTTAACATAAATGCTCTCAAGCAACCAATGAAACCATTTTGTTCATCAGATGATGCCCCTAAAATAATGGATATATTTAATAAATTATAAGCTAATGAGTAATGAATAACAAGTTAATAGCCATATACCTATGACTAATTCAGACGTCAAGTGTATTGCACGCACAGGACCAGGTGGTTCTCTTACTGACTGTTTTATGGCTCCATTTACAATAATTCTACTTTCTTTTCTGAATTTAAGTACAATTTAATATAAATAAATCAAAATGTCATTAATATACAATTTATTTAAATAAAAAACTAACCTATTTCTTTCTAGAACAACTGAATGCCATCTATCATCATTTAATTTGTCAGAAGTTTCCACACGAACATTTAAAGGTCCACTGCCAGCTTGGTAACTGAATTGTAAAGAGTGACCACCTAACAACCATAAATATTTATTGCTACTTCGGTTTTGATAATAATTATTTATTTGTATAAAAGTTAACACATAATTATTTTATTACTTATAAGTGATAATTTTATATAATCTTTAGGTCCATGACTTTCAAAAATAATGGCATTTTCAATAGTTGTTTTAAACTCAAAATAAATGTCACCATTTTGTCCAAAGTCAAATGTTGGTAAACGAATCTGAGAGTCAAGTTTGCGGAATGTTACAACATTATTAAAAAGCTCTATAAAATAAAACACAAATCACTATAAATACAAATTTTTTTTAAAAAATAAAATACAAATTTACCATCTCCTTCACACATTAATGGTCCAACTTTAAATCTCCCTTCTTTATCATCTAACGGGGTACCTGTGTCTCCAAATCTAACTTGTTTTATTGGCAGATGCTCTTTCTCTCTTATATCACCACTGTCTGATTGCCAACTATCCAGACCTACAGAAATATTTGAAAATATGGAATAATCATAGTAATTAAACAAGCAATTTACATCTTATTATATTATTTACCTGAATCACAATTGCACCATTTAGTAGGATCTTTACAATTACCAATTATACCACATTGACATTTGTATGAACCTGGAATTGAACCACCCCAATAATCCATTTTTTGATTATGTCTAGATACCCACCATCCGAATGGTCGGAAATCCAATCCATTTGCTGTTAATTGTAATACATTATTAATATTTTATGATAAATGAAAGTTATTCTTAATAAATATTAAATATAATACCTGGAGAATTAAATAATCTAGATTGTTTACAAGTATAACTTAATGGCTGCCAACACGAATGTGATCTATTAATAAGTGCCTCAATTTGAAATAAATCTGCATCATAATTGAATTCTTGTTTAAAACTTCCAGGTTCTTGAAAACCATCAACAGTGGAACCAGTTTCACTTTGATGCCTAATTGTTGTAACTATTCGTCCATCAGCTATGCGTTAGAATGTGTTTAAATAAGTTAATTATGTTTCATTCACATTTTAGAAAATTATTATAATTTAATAATATATTACACAACAATGAAAATACTAAATAGTATATTTACCATAATATTGGCATGTAACTGGAAACGGCTTTAATGGACCACTTCCATCTACATCTATTTTTATATCAGAATTTTGTCCCACTGGATTAACATTCTTATAAGCAAGGCATGACAATGGATTCAATGCTAGTTATGAATAACATAATTAATTTAAAAAAATCTTTTTATAATTTTAAAAATAGAATTTCTTACGTGTTTGACATACAGCACCACTATATCCTGTATTTCCACAATCACAGAAAAATTCATCAGAATTTTGTTTACACGTTCCAGAATGTTTACATGGACTTGGATTACACCGATCACTCATTTGGCAAGCATCAAATAATACTTCTTTATCACAACAAAAACTTTCCTAAAATAAAAATATTAAACATGAATTAAAAATACTTATTTAAAGGCAAAAAAGTAGTGTCATCAATATTTACTCCTAGTTTCCAATCAGTTGGTAACATATAATTTCCATCAATTGTAATTAAACGCATACACCCAATAAATCCAATTGTACCATAAATACCTCCTAAAATAGTATAAATTATATTATTATCATAATTTAAACCATAATACTAAATATTCATTTAAAAACAAAGGCAATAAGATAATTTAACAAACCGGCAATAAAATTATTTTGTCCAGTTAAGAAATCTAATTTTCTAATTGTCTGCATAGGTTTATTATCTACATTAAGCTCCAAAAAATTTTCTTTAAGAATCAAAATCACACTATGCCATTTGCCATCATTAAAACTTTCTTCATAGTTGTCTAAAATTACACGCGTGTTGTCTTTGGTCATCAACTCTACTTTAATGTGTTCATTTTCCAAGTATAACTAACAATCAAATAAAAAATTGGATTCAATACAATATAGAAAATGTAAAAGTTAAATTGTTTAAAAGATAAATTACCTTGACATATCCATTTACTAAAAATTTGTGGTGAGCTAATAACCCACGTTCTTCATAAGTCCGAAATGATAATGATATATTGATTTTTTTCATTCCCTCATAACTTCTAATTCTTGCATACGATGATCTTGATAAAAATGTAACGGGAACAATAGGAGATTCCTAATAAAAATATAATATTTTAGTAATTTAAAATTTAATTTTAGAATATTAAATAATAATCGTACCAAACAAGTGTATAATGTATTTATCTTTTGATATTTTTGCATTAACCAAGAGTCTCCAGAGTTGTACGACTCTTTAACTAAATATATCATATTCGTTGAATTCATATATAAGTTTTCAATACAACCAGTAAAATTTGTATTGATTAACAGACCTTCACTTGAATGTGGAACACCACCTATATATATCTATAAGAAAAAAAATATTATATATTTTAAACATATTATAATTAATATTTCGTGGACGTCGTGTAAAAAATGATTAAGTGAAAATGTTTAAGATTTTTAAATTTGAGATTTGTATTATTTAATTATTTCACTTGGTCAGTTTTTGCATATTTAAAACACAACTTAGTTGCTAACATTCAAAAAGTGACCAAGTGAAAAAAACAAAAATAATAGAGTAATACAAATCTTAAATTTTAAACATTTTCACGACAGATACAATTTTAATTTGCATACTTCACGATTAAGATCTAGTCTTTCAAATTCTCCTTTGATTCGACCTTGAATTGTAACACGATCAACAGAAAACACAACATCAAGTCTATTTCTCATTATTATGACTTCATGCCAAATGTTATCATCTAGTAAACTACCAACCGACAGACTAGTCATAAATTGAGATCCTAAAAAAAAATTTTTTTTAACTATTACATTTTTCTAAATGATATCCAAATATACCTAAATTTATATTTAATAATAGCCGATTATCTTTGAGCTGTAAAGCTAAATAATCTCCTTGTGATCCAATTCCATATAATAAAACTCCGTCAGCCACATTTGTTTTAAATCTAAATCTAATTGATTCTCTGTGGGCAGAAACAGGAGAATCTCTCAAGTTCCAACGTACCAATGAAGTTCCGTTGAAATAAAGGCTATCCGATGCTAAATACAAAGTTAATATTATTTTAATAACTCAACATGTATGAAATATAGTATTGATATTTACAATATGGGCATCCATAAAGTTCCAATCTCAACGAAATTCTGTCTCTCCATCTAGTAGGATTAATTCTAATCCATTGTGCTATGATAGGAACTTCAAATATATTTCTAGCAGAATCATCTCCATTAATATTACCTCTAAATAACTACAAATAAAAATATGTTAATTATTGATGGATACATGTAAAATTATTATTTCAATTTGTATAATTAAACTACCAGTTCATAAATACAAAAATATTTAGTAAATAACTGTTTAAAATTATAATTTTTAATTCAATTAAATTATGTTAGGTACCATATGATAATTTTCCAATTCTATTTAGTTTATATCATATTCTTAAGTGTTATATACTTATATAAACATTAAGCAGAACCTTTGTAAACGTTTTGTATAGCATTTACAATATAGCAAATTGGCATTCAGCCAATCTTATGTTGTTGGTTTTAATATTATAATGAATTGACCTATTATCAAACTTAACGTTAAGAACACAATTGAATTAGTCTTTGAATATTGGTTTTTTAACATTATTTTTATTTTTCTGTCAAATATAAGGTTTTTCATAACACAAATATATGTAGCGTGTGAGCAGAGAGAAAACAAATAGTGCGTTGACATTCTGCATGCAAGAAAGAAGTATTGAACATAATTAAAATTTTCCCATTTTCTTTTTACTCATTAAGGGTCATACTTCCTGAATTATGTTTTTGGTGTTATTTATTTAAATTATTAAATTCTTATTTGTTCACAAAAAAAAAAAAAACACTCAATTAGAATATGAGAGGATCTTAACTTTTACTTCTTAAAGCTGTTACTCACTAACCCAGAGGCAGTAAGTAAAAACTGTACAACTTGTATATAATATACCTATCCTCTATTTTCAGCAGAATTATTGGCTAGAATTATCCACTTGATATTAATTATTATATGGTAACACGTATCAAACAAATATAGTAATAATGTCATTAAATTGCAATGGCCATTTAAGGCCTATAAAGAAATAATTTAAGTTAACCCATTGTTAAATTACTCAGTTACTAATTAATTAATCCTCAATTAATAATAGTTTAAAAAATACCCACAGTCAATTGCTATCAATAATTGATATTAATAACATTTTTTTTATCTATATTATTATATACAAGATATATTTATGTGATATATTGATAAATGATGTTCATTGTAAAACTAATAAATTTTCAACACTTAATTATAAACAAATCTATAAATATCTCAATATAATACTACAATATAATATATTATTAATATTTAATACTAAGCAATATTCGGAAAGTAAACTAAACAATCAAAATTGTATGTAATGAAAATCAATCAATATGCAATAAGAGAAAACAACTACTAGCAGACAACATAATATTACAACACTACTGAATTTAAAAATAACACTCAAGGCAATCATAAAACTCAAACCTCAATATTGCCATGAGAATCTTCAATATTTTTCCAACCCTTCCCATTATCAGAGTATTGTATACAATATTCCTCGATAAATTCTAAAGTGGAAGGCCGGCCTTGAGTAGAAATAGAGCATATTTTCACTCTAGTCAAGAATTCAACAATGAAGTATTGATCAAGAGAATCATACGCAGAAGTCCATGCCATGTATCCTAACAAAATTCTTAGTTATCAATAAAAAAGCTATATACTTTGAAATTAATATTTAAACTCTAAAGTATAATTATCTCACCTTATTTGTAGATATTTAAAATGTTTTAAATTCTAGGTACCTATATAGTTAGTGTATAATAAATTACCTTAGTATTCCCAGATGATTCTTTGTATTCAGCATAGTCTAGGCCATTTGAACCATAACTAATACCAAAGGTTTCTACATATTCTGAAGATTCTGCTCTACCTTGGGTCAATATGGATGTTACAGTCATGGTTTGGCCTAGATCGATTATGAGATACTGAGCGAAATCAGAGCTGTATGCTGTCCATGCATTACGTCCTAGAGTACAACACAAGCAAACAAACACACAAAAATAAAACTAAACTATTTTAAACAAAAAAGTGCAAAAACTAAACTATTCTAAATGGCTATAACACTTCAATAAATGTTATTTTTAGTTCAATTTTTCAATTTATTTGTATTTAATTTCAAAATTACTGAGAAAAAAATGTTTAAATTATTGAGATTAAATATATAATACACATGTAATATAATATATTATTAACAATGATGAAATATTAGATTTCATTTTAGATTCTAAGAGGAGCGATGAATGTATTGATTTGACAATATTTTTTAATTTTTAATTTATTATGTATACTATAAGTAGTCGAAATAATGGTTTGATTTTCTACTTCAGTATCTTGTTTGATAGTAAATCTAGTTGGTGCATTGGGGAGTTTTTTGGTGTAACTCTAAAACAAATGATCACAGATACATGCAATTTTCACCGATTGTTTATATAAGCATTTTCTATACACCATAACATTTTCAAAATATTTTGACTTGTTTTGAACTGTTTACGGATATTTTCAGTTTTTTTTCTATGAAAGTCAATAAAATTTTATTTGTTGGGCCAAAAAGGGTGAACATTTTTGACAAAATATATCAAATTTTAAATTTTTTAAATTTATAAAATGTTCATTTTTTAAGGGTTGAAAATTTAAAACAAGGTTCCACGTAAATAAGTAAATATATAAATTACATTATTTACAATTATATCAACATATATACTTAGTAATATCATAGGCTGAAAATATCATAGACCTTCTTCGCTCAGAATCATTTTTCTTATATAACGATAATATATCATTTGTAACCTACTGTACAGCTGAGCACACCCACTTTCCCACATTTTTTTTACAATTATTTATAAAATATAAAGTGAAACTTTCATATTATAATAAACTTTTATTTAACAAATTTTCTATCATGGATCATCAATATCTATGGAAATTTTACATAAGTTAAGTCAAATTTTTTATTAAATTGTTTCTTCTTATAAATGCATTCGCAGGGATTGTTGAACTTTATATATATATATATAATTTTAAGTTGCATTTTGTATCATGGTTTTCTTCTGAAAGGTATCAAGTACCTTAAAATATTACAATAATTTTTCAATTTACATAATATCGAGTATGTCCAAAAAAAATTTTAACAAGCAACCCTCGATACAGTAAAAAGATACTCTAGACAGGACTTTTGTTTTATTATTTATTATGTTTAGTAAATAGTAATAAAATATGAAAGTTTATTAGGAATTGTGTTAAATGTAATATATTAAAATTCATATGTTTATCATATTACTAAAAATTGTGACTCAAAACTACAAAGTATCTAAAACATTTTTAGCAATTATGACTTTTTAAAAATTAAAGCTTATATTTTAATAGTAAATTTATAAAATTCTATAAATGTATGTATTTTAGATTTTAATTAAAATAAAGAATATACTGGTATACATTTTTTTTGAGCAGAACTATTTTTTCATAGGTTTAATTCAAAAGTTTCAAGTGGTCATAAACATATGATATACATATCAATTAGAAGTTAAGTCCAGTTTTGAAAAAGCATTTTAGGAAATGCATCAAGGACTGAAAGTAATGAATATGCAATATAGTTAGGATGATTTAATTACTGCAATATTATTCCCATATAATTGTAATCAAAGAAACATGTTAGATTATCATTTGTCTATAATAAACATAATAAGTATACAAAAATAAAATAAACATAATAATTTTTTTTTTTTATTGGTACCAGTCAATAACATTTCCTCCTTGGCAACTACTTGTACAAGGCACGCATAATCAAATAAACCCTTTTATTATACTTGTCAAGAAAACAAAATTATACAACCAATTCTTCATAAATATAATAACTATTACTACAGAACATGCGATGATAATATGAAACAAATACATTTTCTTATTTCCTTCCATATTATTTTAAAAATAACTACATGCTATCTGAAACACCAATATTAACATTATTGTTGGTTTTATAATTGAAATGACTAAAAACGTAATGTAATAATACATCATTATATATTATATTATACAAGAATAATTTATTTACGAATATGAAAGAAACAATTTATAATTATTACGGTTGTTCTTCTTTATTAAAGAATAATTTACAATAGTTTTCATCTTCTTCTGTTATCATTTCTGCATTACTTATTATGTCTTGGAAGGTTATGAGCTTAAAGTTAACTGGGGTTATAGATCCTTTAATGCATACAGTTATTGTATAATCATCGTACAAATATTCATGAAAATTCCAATCTGACATTAATTTACCATCAACAAATAATTCAGTATCAGTCAATATTAAATCTTTCTTCAATTCATTTTTTGGAACAAAACATATTTTTTTTAGATCAATTGTTAACCCAGTACCAGTTGCTTTTACATAACTTTCTTTCAAGCACCAAAATCGATAAAATGAATTCGTTTTTTTCATATCTGTTCCTTTACTAATATACGCCCATTCATTTGAATGAAAGTTTCTATGCATTAATCTAAAAAACTCATTTAAACTTTTTCCACCTTTATAACAGTTTCTCATAATATCTATTCCTACACTAATATCTTCTTCACCAGCTAAAACAACAAAGTTTCCATCATGTGATACATTAAAATTTAAGTTGAAACCTTCTATTATGGGTTTGTTATTTAGATCTCTTTTTGTTTTTATTTGTGACCAAGGTAATTGAATAGCTTCTGATAAAAATTTTCGAATCATTAGTTGTCCTATAATTGAGCGTTTAGCATCTCGTTTAAAAACAAATCGACCGATTCTTTCTTTTTCTTCCAGTTGTATAGAACGAGAAGCTTTAGACCAATCATTTTCTGATGGAAACCAATTGCCACAATCGAATACCCAACGAACCCTGTTTGATGTTGTCATTGTAGGATTGTACTGTGCAAAATTCTTTAATACGATGTGCATAAAAATTTATATTCTTTGGGACAGTTAAACAGCCACTATGATACATTTAAACACCTAAACAAAGGAAACAACCGAAGTCAATCACCAATATAAAAATAATTCTTATATATTTAATCTAATACAAATTATTATTGCAATTTGTTCAAATCTTAAAAATGTCCATTAAATAAGTTTATACAAATTGTTAATTGTATGTATTACTATTATAGGTAATTGTTATTGTGCTATTAATTAATTTATATTTGTATGCACAATAATGAGACACGCAAAGAATAATTTGTATTTAGATATTAGATAATTTACATAAAAATTACAATTATAAATGTTATTGACTGGTAATTTAACATGGATATTTTTGACTACATAAAATTAAACTCATATTTTGAAAAATGCTCACAAACGAAAATTAGAATCAATAGGTATGTGAAATACATATTTTTACTTTCTTGATTTTTAATCAAGTAAATATGGTAATTGAAATGAAAAGTTGAATTTTGAAATCTTCAAGAATTTGTGTTAAATAGGAAAATAATAAAAATCTAACTCAGTAATGATGAGTAGGCCGGTAATTTAGCTAGCTTTAATATAAAATATTAATGAGAGAGATTTTATATCACACCCAAACGGTATAACCACTTGAATCCCTAAAAACATTGGCGTAAACAGTCCCAAAATTTCTATTTTTTAACTTTTCTCCTAAACTATAATAGCTAGAAAGTTGGTTGATAATTCATTAATAGGGATCATCAAGTATTTTTCGAAGTATAAATAATTAGAAACAAATAATAATAACAAAACAGAATTACTCCACTTATCTAAAAATGGTCAAGAGGACGTCGAACACACAGTGAGATCTTCATTTAACAAAATATGTACAAAAAGCAAATTTACAGTTTTATGTTATTAATATTAGAGTGAATTGACTTATTATTAAACTTAAGAAGTAATTAAAAAAGAATATTGTCTATGATGTATCATAAGTTTTCATATTTTTTATGAATATTTTAATTTTAAAGCAAGTCTTGAGCATTTTGAAATTAGAATATTTTACATGGTTGACTCTGAGTTGTTTTAAAATAAAAATATGACTAAAACCCCAAGAGGTGTCTGAGACAATTTATACCTTTAAGTTTAATAATTTTTTATTCCGCTTTAATACTAAAGCTACCAACACAAAATAGGTATTGCTATTGATACTGCAAGTTTTATACATAAACATTGTACGTTTGTAAAATAAGGACAACAGACAGATTTTACCTCTTAAAATGTTAAAATTTACTGGAACCTATTTACATGCATACATTTTTTTTATTTGGAAAAAGTTTTTCTATAAAATAATTTCTAAAAAACAATTGATCAATTTCCATTCTATGGAAGTATATAATGTAACTTCTTTAATAAATGAAATGAAATTATTGTAAAACCAAGAGCATATCACTTAGAATTTTAAATATGTTATTGCTCATAACATATAAGCCACTCATGAATATACATTTTTTTTGTTTAGATAATTATAAAACTCATACTATTCATTTTTTAACAATCATAATTTGTAGCTTAATGATAGTAATTTTTTATTTATATCTAATATTTTAAACTTTAATGAATTGTTTATTAATTATTTTATTAAATTAAATATAAAAGATGTTTTATTGTTTATGTATTTATAATAATGCTGCAGTGCCTGACTGATACTGTCGGTTAAATAACCATAATATAACCTACTAAGATTCTACAATAGTCAATAAGACATAACTATAGTGAAATAATTTTCAAAATTTAAATATTATAAAAGAATGTAAGTAAGTAAGTAAATATATAGGGTTGAGAAAATGATAAAAAGTAGTAAGTAAATATGTAATAGGTATACTAAGGGTTTTTAGTTATAAAAAAGGTGTACTTTATTCTATAATAAATTAAAAAAAGAGAA
The DNA here is from genome assembly GCA_008086715.1 of Sitobion miscanthi. NCBI lineage: Eukaryota > Metazoa > Arthropoda > Insecta > Hemiptera > Aphididae > Sitobion > Sitobion miscanthi. The sequence goes on from CM017805.1 coordinate 3,069,184, forward strand.
TTGTGAACATACATAAACTAGGTATTATACCTTATGAGTGTAGAATTTTTTTTTTTTTTTCATTTAAGTTTTTTCAAACTAATACCAACCATAAAGACTAAGCATCAACTCTACAAATTTTAATTAATCATTTAATACAATGTTCAGCTTACAAATAATTGACCAATAATAGTCATATAAAATAACTTATCTACCTACGTGAAATTTAACATTTGTGTTGACAACAATGTTATAAAAACAAATCTCTTTGAATATATTTAAAATATTAAATTTATGTCCAGTAATAAAAAACTAAATAACATTAATGTAACTCAATATAATATGTTTCTTATATATTATATTTTAATAATAATAATTAGGTACTAAAACAATAAGTAAATTCAATGACTCAACAACACAATATGAAGAAATAATAAAATCTACTGGTGCATTTTTTAATGGCATACATATTTTAGTATAAGTCAATTTTAAATATCAATGTTGCATAACTAAAAAACGTCTTACCGATAGTTGATGATGTAAAAGAATCCGAGATAAACGTAACATTTTTTTTACAGTAATTAGGTACATTTTTTTTAAATTTTTGCAATACCTATTTAATATATCTAGTTCATCATTAATTAATAAAAAAGATTTTTTTCTGCTCTAATCATATCAAAATATAAAACATTAAATTTCAATAAAATGTTATAAAGTGGAAATTTTTTAATCTATAGTGCAACTAGGTAATATAATGATTAATACGGTGGTATTTAGACCACACTATTTCAATATTCACGACAAATTTATTTAAAATAATAAAAAGGAACATAACGGAAATACAAATTTATAATTACCATTGAGTATAGCATTTTCTGGTCCTCTGTCTGGTAATGAAGAAGTTGCTCTGAGTGCTGCTTTTTCTAATAGTGGTTCACCACAGTCGGAATCTATAACAATGCGAGTTAATTAAGTAATTTATTGTATAGTACAACCCAAATACCAGAATAGATAACTAAATTAATTTTAAATATTGATCAGACATGAATTATTTAATGAAGATACACACATTTAAAGTAATTAGGATTATACCTTGACATAAAAAAGTAAACATGAAATTCTAATGCAAGTCTTGTTGACAAACAATAAATAGTTATTACTCACCAGTTTTAACATTTGAGCACAATCCAACAGCAATAGCTATTATAATGAAATGTAAAACTTCACTCATTTTGCACAAAGCGGTAGAAAATCACAAATACAATCTAATCCACATATTTTATATACTAGGCACTAAATGGATGGAATAATTCGAACAATTAAAGTTCAAACGTTCAATCATGAACTTGCATGATTCACAGTTGAGTGTTGAAGCGCTTGTTTTGTACTTTGTAGTTTACTTTTTGATTAAGGAATTCCGTTTTGATGGTAACAAGTAACAACCAACATGGTTTGGGTGGATCGACAATGATGGCACGCCCTATGACTGAATGAATCATAACAACGATAGCGCTATCTTGTAACGAATATGCAATAATATTATACCACAAACCATGAACTAAAGAAAATAATATCCATAGCCCATAGACCACGGTCTTCATGCCATAGATCTTCTAAGACCATGCCATAGACCAAAGTATTATCATTATTGTTCTGTGGTATTATACCAATTCAAGTTGAGCATTGTTGTTAATTGTTGTATTTAGGTACTTATATAGGTGTATATACCACAACTTACTATAAAAAGGTATGTTGTTGATATCATTATATTAAGATATAGATATCTTTAAAATTATATTATTAATAATTATTTTTTTATAGTTATTCATAATTTATATTATTATGATAAAATAACTATAAATTATGTGAATGTTATATTATGAATATTTGATGAGAATGCAGTTAAATACAATCAAAAAACATTTACGCAGGCATTAGCCCGGATTGCTCAGCCGGTAGAGCATTAGGCTTTAAACCTAAGGGTTCAGGGTTCGAGTACCTGTGCGGGCGTCCAATTTTGCATTTGTTTTCAAATTGTTTTCATTTAGGTCCATAATTACAAATCTGTACAATATTCAACAACTTCAAAGGTCTCCATCCAACGTGCCCCTTGTCCTTTATTTGAGGCCCAAGAACACAATTTAAGCTTAGCATATATTTCTAATATAGTATTTTAAATTCTGAGCAGATCGATGAATGTATTGATTTTAAAATTATGTGTTCTTTTGGTTGTGCCAGTCATCACCTTTTTGACAGACGACAGTAAAAATGCTTAGATTTTTTTCAACACTATTTAAGTTAGTTAAAAATTAGAATAGAACAAGTGTGTTGTACCAATGGTTTAGTGTTAACTCGTTAATTGACTTGTCTATTTTAAATATTAAGAGGGATGTTGCAAATAATAAAAAGGCGGGTAAGTGGATGTCGCTCTGCTGTATAGTAGGTTACAAGTGGGTCACTGTAATGGATGGTGTTAAATTTGAATTCAATGATAACGATGAAAGAATATAATATCATTGTATAAGAAAAATGATTCTGAACGAAAACGGTCAGTCAGCCTATGATATTATTGTGAATAAAGTAATTTATATATAACATATTTACGTGGAACTTTGTTTTCAATTTTCAATCCTTAGCTATAAAAGTTGAACATTTTATAAATTTTTAACTACAAAATAATTATTAAATTATAAATTTGATAAATTTTGTCAAAATTTGAACTTTAAATGCTTATAAAAAAAATTGTGCTTATGCATTTTTAATATTTTTCAACTGCTATTGAAATAATATACAATAATATAGGAGCCTTCTATTAAATTTTTAAGCTTTTTGAACGAACAAATAAAATTTTATTAATATTTATAGAAAAAAAAAACTAAAAAGAATAGAAACTGAAAATGTCCATAAACAGCTCAAATTAAATTAACAGGACTAGAAAGCCTGCAGCAGATGTCGAGGTGCGCATGCTAAAGTTGCAGGTGTTGGGACCGGGAGATGGTGACAGCAGAGTCGAAGTTGAGGAGGAACAAACGGAGTGACGATGAAACTGAACGGGGTAAGAAGAGACGTGGCAGTTCCGAGAGAAACGACTACATAACATTTATACATCACAGCAAAAGCTGGCACTTAAAGATCGGCCAAACCCATGTCCAAAATCCAAATCAAATATTACCTGTACTACCAATTATCAAACAGACAACATGACAACACATTACATTATAACGTAAGTTATAAGCATACAGTATTTATGAACTAAAAGTGTTATAAAATACGACTTATTATATAATATACCTACTATATAACAATGTGTCGAAAAATCGTCAAAATTGTTTATAATTATTCTTAAAATTACAATTTCAGTATACCTACGATTGACCGGCGAGCTTCCAAATGAAATGCTCGCCGAAATTCTTAAAGCCATGTCTCGCGCTCTCGGAACTGCCATCGTCATCAAACCATCTTATACCCTTTTATCAGTTTCACCGTCATCTCCGAAAGTTCCTCATCCTCCTCTAGTCACTATCTCCAGTTTCGGCATGCACGGGCCGCACTTCGATCTGCAGCTGAAGCTTTCTAGTCCGAACTGCCCGGCCGACCGCCTGCCGGACCCCAGAACGAACACTCGGGCCGGTTTCGCGAACGCGGGCAGCATTTCCGTGGTGGTGGTCCTCCGGCAAAGGCTGATTTCCAGACTCGTCCTCTGCTTGGTCCCGTGCAGGCTACTGCCACCGCTGTATGCCATAGAAATCGCCGTCGAGCACCAGAGCATCCTCCTCTCCAGAAAAATGGTGGCTTGGTTCAGCCGCTTGTTGTAGTGCACCTCGCGCCGCCGTCGCGGTCTGACGAGACCCCCCCCCCCCCCGCGGGGGTGGCTCGGTGGCCGTCAGGCGTCCTGGTCCGACAGTCCGCCGAAAATGTCCCCTCGTTGTCCTCAGTGCAGTTTGTCCATAAGCCGGGCATTCCATGATATCCAAAACCAGCGTTTCTACTCGACGGTAATCGACCGGTGGAATAACAAGAGTGTAAATCAGGAATTGGCGAAATAGGTACTTTCAAAATTTGTCTTAAAATACAAAATACATTAGATTTTAAAGAGTAATTATTGTCAAATACAGAAGACTATATTTTATAGATACACTTGAAAAAAAAACTACATACCTGATTAAATAAAATAAATTGTAAATTATTTATAAATAAATTGATGGTTGTTTTACAAAAGCCTAATTGTTTTGATTTTTTCCGAATACGTTTACTCAGTCGTTATAACTCATGTTTTATATTGCATTATTATTCAACCAGTCATAAGTCCTTGTATTGAAACGAATTAAATGTGTCTTAAACAGTGGTAATAGGTTGAGGTTGAGTGCGAAAATACTTTTATTTAGTATTTACTTAGATTATTAAAAAAAAAAAAAAATAGGTAAGTGAATGTCACTTTGCTGTACAGTAGGTTACAAGTGGGTCACTGTAATGGATGGTGTTAAATTTGAATTCAATGATATAATATCATTGTATAAGAAAAACGATTCTGAGCGAAAACGGTCAGTCAGCCTATGACATAACTAAGTATATTTGGTGATATTATTGTGAATAAAGTAATTTATATATTATTTACCTACTTACGTGGAACTTTGTTTTATATTTTCAATCCTTAGCTACATAGGCGGAACTAGACATTTTTATTAGACTGGCCCACTTTTATTCCTGATCAATATTTATACATGTTGACTTATAAATGGTATGCAGGAGGAGAAATATTTTTTAAAACTAATTTGTATATGATTTTTTATTTAAAAATTCAATTAATATTTATATAAGTTTATCGTAATATAATAGATATATAATGTTGAGTTCATGTTGACAATAATTTATGTTTATTTAATGGAATACAGTCAAGCGTTGAAGCGTAAGTATAACATATTTTATTATTAATAAATAATAATATATACAACTCTGAAGACAATAGTGGAACTGAAATAACATTAGGTAAAGTGTTTATAGTTTTATGTTTTATTTCAATGTTTAAAATACCTAACCACAACCATTGTGTACTACATCCATTTAATATACCTAACCTAACTGACTACTGCATATATTAAAACTGGGTGCGATTAGCCTGCTACCAAATAATTATTAAATTTTGAATTTGATACATTTTGTCAAAATTTGAACTTTAAATGCTTATAAAAAAAATTATGCATTTGTATTTTTAATATTTTTCAACTGATATTGTACCAATATATCAAGAGCTTTGCATTAAATTTTCACGCTTTTCTACCCAACAAATACAATTTTATTGATATTTATAGAATAAAATACTAAAAAAAATGGAAACTAAAAATGTCCGTAAACAGCTCAAAAAAACTCAAAATATTTAGAAAATTTTATGGTGTATAGAAAATGCTAATATAAACATTCAGTGAAATTTTCAAGTATCTACAGTTATTCGTTTTTTAATTACAACAAAATAAGAAAATCGTTACATGAAAAATCGAGTGAATATCAAATGTTGTAAAAATATAAATTTCAAACGCTCATAAAAATTTAATTTGACTTTCTTGTAAACATTTTTTTTTTTTTGATAAAGGTAGATAAACTTATGAGAAATCTTGTATTACATTTTCAAATCTTAGATTTAAAAAGAAATTTTTTTTATGAATTTCTAACTCAAAATAATTTGCAAATGTTTAAGTATTTTGTCAATATTTGAACTTTTAATGCTTATAAAAAAAAATTGTGACTATGGATTTTTTTCATCTGCTTTTGAAACAATAATCTAAGAGCCTTCTATTAAATTGTATTGATATTTATAGAAAAAAAACTAAAAAAAATGGAAACTAAAAATGTCCGTAAACAGCTCAAAAAAACTCAAAATATTTAGAAAATTTTATGGTGTATAGAAAATGCTAATAAAACAGTCAAAATTTCATGTACCTACGATCATTTGTTTTATAGTTGCACCAAATACCAAAATCCATTTTCTCAAAAACAGATTTTGTGTTAGAATCTAAAATAAAAAAAACACACATCATTGTAAAATTCATCGTTCCACTCAGAATCTAAAAAACAGAATCAGTGTTGGATAAGTACAAAAACAAGGAAAATAGGTTTAAAATAATATATATTTTATTCTTATTAGGTAACTAATATCAAACGTATACCCGTATAGGTACGTACCTACCTACCAATGTTATTTGTATTTGTATAGTGGTTGTAACTTTTAAAATATTGTATTGTAATAATAAGGGAATTATTTACTTTATAAGCAGTGTAGGACGTAGGTACCTATATAATATACAATTAAATAGCTAATAATGTTGAGGACTAAAGTGATAACAGGACTATGTTATTAATAATTTTGAAATTTATGTTTGTGGTGTGGGGGGCAAAGAAATAAGTATACCTACATAATATTAAAATCTCCTAAAATTTATCTCTACATATAGTCGCTTATGGATCAGTGGTAGTCGATATGGAGTGCTAAGGATGCAAGATGCTAAGGATTCAACGGCAACACAGTTAAATTAATTAAAGTATTGTACTTACTATCCAGACACCTTTTTAAATAGGGTCCGGATTTAAATGCTCTAAATTATTAATAAATAGCCAAAAATGTATTTAACCGAAGTATAATACCCTTACAAATTGACATATAAATTTATTTTTATTTTTAATGCAACGTTTTATTAGGTACATATATAATAAATTTATAATTTTGAATAAACTTTAAATTATGTACTTACTAAATATTTATGTGTAAAAAAAACTGAAATTTGAGAAATTTGATGTAAATTTGATGAATTGATCTGGAGACGTATATAATCATGGCACAATTTGTATAGAAAAACCCGAAAAACCTATTCAACTAAACAACAAGAAAAACAAATTGATAAATTATCTTTATACCTATTATAATATTATTATAAATTAGTTAAATTTAAAGTTGTAAGTCGTATACGTATACTGACTATACTGTACAAATAATATGCATTAACATTTAACACTATAGGTCACAAAATTACCAAAAAATACTAAGAAATGCAAAAAACAAATTAAAAGTTTCACCGTTGAACATAGGCGCAACTGGGGTTAAAAATGGATGCTTGTCAATTGCGCCCACATTGAACAGGTAGTAAAATTTGGATAGACTGAAGCCACCGCAACGCTTCTAAATAAATCCTTCTAAATTTTATATATAATATTAATATATTATAATGTATTAAAAATATTATAGTCAGAACAAAAAAATTGGGCAGATTCGGGAAATGCTGAGTAATACAGCCAATAGTTACATATACATATACTGATATACGATATATATATAATATAATAAAATGTATTTAAGTTTTAATCATTTAGTCCTAAATTATTTTTAAAAAATAATTACATCACTATTATATACAAATTCAAATAATATAGGTGTCAATAAAATTCAAGTTATAAACTTTCTTAACACTTAAATTATATTTAGTAATAAAAAATAGTTATGGTAAAAAGTAATCAGGTATTTATCATTATAAAAAAAAAAAAAAAGGTTAGGTTAGCAGTTTACCACTATGTAAACAATATAAAATAACAATAATAATAATGGCAATTATTTTATTCAAAATCAAACCCAATATGTAAGAAATGTATTGACATTGCACAAAATTTCCATAAAAAACAAAACTATCGATAGGTCAATTATGGATACAAAATTCAAGGGAGTGCAAGTGCACATCCTCTCCCCAAATGGCACCTCTCCAAAATTATATAATTTATTTACAATGTCAATACTTTTATACAACACAATATCCATCTTATATATATGTTAGGTCAAAGTGTATAATTCGGGCGTTGTAGTACAATGCCCGGGCATTGTACACAATGCTCGTCATATTTGGGCAAAACTGAACTGCTTTTAATTTGGGCACATTGCTTGGTCACTGTAATACAATAGCCGGGCATTGTGTACAGTGCTTAATTGTTTGTGGGCAATGTAAGTTTATCGCGATTCCGCGTCTGGATGTATAAAGTATAATTTTTTTTTAACGTTACAACGATAACGTCGATAACGATTATCGATTACATTTTCTCCACGATTGATAAACTAATAAATGGAGCGAGGGACTCAAATTCATCCAATTTATGAAAAACAGAAGTTTACATCACGGAATTAAGTGTTCTCCTTATGAGGCTATGTTTAGTACCCGGGCAAAAATAGGCTTGAAATCTACTTCTCTACCAGAAAATATTATACATAAGCTGAAGACTGATGAAGATTTAGAAACCGCATTGAACTCTATTAATACCACTCATGAAAAAAAAACTAAGAAACAACCCAAGGAAAAATCTGTTAATACATCTTCTGAAGAAAATATTACGAAGAACAAGCTAATATTATACAATCAAGACAGGAAACTATAATTGAAAAAAGAAGAGAATCGTTGCATAACTTAAAAGTTCAAGCTTCAAAAATGAAGACTAACTCCGAACATCGACTTCGCGAAGGCAAAATTGGCGAAAGTGTTATAATTAGATTACCTGATGTTGATAAAGCACGGATTGATCTGCGATCCATTTTAGGAGTCATAATGTTTGGTAATTTTAATTATGATTTTTATTTTTTTATTATGTTATAACTAAAACCTGATTTTTTCAGTAAAAAACAATAGTTATGAAATTGGTACCACTGAAGGTAAACTTCAACAACTTAACGCTACAAATCAATTTGAAATATGCAAAGAGTCGTTTGTTCAAATTGAAGCAGTACCAGTAACATCTCCGGTATCACTAAGAGAAGCAGCTAGAAAATTTTCAAATCTTGGCGGTCAAGGATATGACCGGTGTAACTGTAAACAGCAATGCAAGACAAATGAATGTAAGTGTAGGGCTGCAGGTAAACTATGTACTTCTAAATGCCATGATAGCTTAAGTTGTAAAAATAAATAAAAAATTTGTTAATATACTCATAAAATAAAGTATTAAGATAACAAAAATTGTTTTATACATTTTTAATTGCCCACTGTGCTCTGGTCATTCTGTACAATGCCCGGGCAAAGTGTATAATTGTCCACATTGTCCATTGAAATTGAGCATTGTATACATTGCCCGGGCATTGTACTACCTTGCCCGATTATACACTTTGACCGTAACATATATATAACTTGTTAATACGTTTATGATTTTGTTGGCTTTATTTCTAGACTTATAGAAATAAAGGGTGATGTAGTTAATCGCTTTGTTGTACAGATAGAGGAGTGGAGTGTACCTACCTCGTCATTGGGTAAGTTGTATTATGTTACAATGTACACACTAGTACACTACACACAAAATGCATTTTGTAACACGTAAAAGATTTTCTTTTAAACATTTGGCGGCACAATGTTGGGCGTATCTGATTAAGAAAGACATTTTGAATTATCACTTTCTGGCACACTGTTTACTGCTGATTGGCCAATCATCCAATAGTCATGACTTATTTCATGAATTGTCACGGGAAAAATTCGATGCAACCTCACTAAAATAATCAAGACTTTTTTATTTTGCGTTTTTAAATTTTTTTATTCTATTCGTTAATTTAATTTTTTCCTTAACTCGTTTAAAACGATGCCATATCAAACATCGTCATCGATGACAAGTTGAAATGTATTTTTATTAGTTGTTTTTTTTAACATATACGCATTTGGATTATATAAGTACGTTATCGTGATCTTTTGTTTTCCGGACTAACTTCTCTGTTTTAACTTTTATTCTATTAAGTATTAGTGATAGCAAAAATGGGAACTGGTGACGAAGAATACGATTATTTGTTTAAAGGTAATGTTCTTGTAGGATATTTGTAGAAATGCATTTGTATAATATTTCTTGATCATATTTTTGTGAAATCGTGTACGGTTTTAAAAGTCCACCATTGTAACTTTTTATTATAGGTATGAGATAGGTTGTAGGTGTTCTTGTATCAATAGATATTTGAAGAATATTATGTTCCTGGTTTATTAGATTTATTTATTCTACTATTAATTTGATTTGTTGGATCTTTGTGGTTGGTGTAATTCAGTTACAACATAATAGTTTTTTAATGTTTTAAATGTAGGTACACATAATATATCAATTTTAAATTACTTATATGGGTTTACGTCATACCTAACAGTTTGCAAGGTTTATGAAATTATGATAAGTACACAGATAATCATAATTGTGTCATTAGTAGTTAAAAATGTAATCTGTTTGTAGGCTTGCTACTTATTTGATTAATCAATGGAAAAACTAAAAATAATTCATCAGTTTTTTTTGTTGTACTATACATATTATAAAATAAATAAATAATATCACTATAATTTATATGTACCTAATAACCTAGTAGCTGATGCTGTACCATGAGTAAAAATAAAAAATAAAAAAATAAATTGGTAAGTAAGTCTTATAATTGTACTTCATAACTCCGTGTAAATCACCATCCTATAGTTATTTTAGAATTATAAATAATTGTTAAATGTACTTATATAATTAATCATACTTACAAGACGTCTATTACAAAAGTATAGCAGGTGATCTACTATGGGATAGTGTACCACAAAATTTGAATAGGTCTTAGACTATATTATACTGATGATATATTATTGAACTTTGTTTTTTATTAGTAAGTAGGTTGATAATTGAAGGATATGAAAATTATAACAATATTAAAATTGATTAAAAATATGAATTTATCATTGTAACTATATTAAACTTTCATAGATATCATTATTATTAAACTTTGGTGTACCTATATGATCATAATCAACTATAGAATTAATGGATTCTGCGTAAATTTAGTGTATTTGTAATATAATAATAACATAATAAAAGAAATTATATAATTATAAGATAAGATAAATTTGTAGCTTTGTCGAATCTACCGCTTCTAAAAAAGAAATGTGTAAATAACCGTTTTAAAACATTTACAAACCTTAATAGATCACCAATTACACTTAAAATTAAAAGATAAATCACATGCTATACTTAATATTTACAATTAGATGGTGAATCACAAATGGTACTTCACAAATTCTGAAGTCTAGTTATTTTTTATTCTGGGTACCTATAATAGGCTATAGTGTTATTTGTAGAGGATAATAGTTTTTAGTATTTTAATTAATTAATTTAAAAAATGCCCATTAAAGTAAAATGATTATATCATAATTACAAAATTATTAAAATCAAAATAACATTAAAAATGAGGATTGTAATTATAATTTTTTTTTTGTTAATGACTGTAAATTAAATAATTTATTACACTACCATCTGCCCTTATATGAATAATTAGTATTTTGGCAAATACTTGGTACAGATTTAATCTTAAATTAATATTCAATGACACGGAATTAGTAATAGACCTAGCTAGTTTCATTGTTTGACCTTTTAATAGACTGGTTTATTGGCTTTAATAAACACATTGAATGCTTGTTGGACCAATTTATTTATATTATTTAAATTGTGATGAATATACAAGTATAATGTTTAACTATATATGTTAGTCATATGGTCAACAAATTATAACACCTTTGAAACCAGCCTCTTTACTTAATATAAAATTGAATTGAATAATAAAAATTATGATTTATGACTAATGAGTAATGACTAATGTAAAATAGGTAATTAGAGGGTTATTGGTACTGGGTTTTGTTGGGTTAATTATGTAGATGTAAGACACTAAATGCGTTCTAACAATATAATATACTTTGATATTAAATTTATAAAATAGGTAAAGAAGTTCTAAGATAAATTCATTATATTCTAGTTTTAACTATTATGGTTACTATAAAATGTATGGTATAAATTATGATGTTGAAACTACTTTAATACATTGTCTATTAATGTTTATAAGTTAATTATCGGGTATTAATCAAGTGAATATTATGGCTATTGTTCGAATGCACACTTTAAACAACGGTTTAAACTGCACCACAGGCGATATAGTTCTCTGACTAGGGGAAAAGACTGTCACCTAGGGTTGCCAACTTTTAATTTAGAAAAAATACCAGCCCAAGAGTACAAAAAACAAAAAAAAGGGTCATAATTTTTAGTGAATTTTTATTTAATATTAATTATTAGTATAATAAATTGATATATATATAACATTATGTTAAAATAATTAAATAAAGTAAGGTAAATTATAAACTTTTAAATATATATTTAACGGTATTTTTCACAGCTGTGAGTCTGTAAGTCTTTAAGTTGAAGATAGAAGTCTGAAGTCATTAAGATTATATGATTTATTGATAGCAATATCTGATAACCAATTTCACTAAAATGATAAAATATTAATATATTTATATTGAAACTCTCGATCAGATGGAAATACCGGCTTTTTTATAATTTTACAATTATTACTTTGAAAATAGCGGCAACCGGGTTTTTAAGTTTATGGATGTGAAATACCGGCCAATTGGCAACCCTACTGTCACCCCTAACTAAAATTAGGCATTGTAGAAACCTTCAGGTGCCGAAAAAAAGTTTTAACTAACAAGTGACCAAACTATGCCTAAAACAACATTTTTATTTTGTTTATCTTTTAAATATTTTTAATTCACTGTAACTTCTCATTTTTTTTGAAAAATTTAGGGTAAAATATATATTTTTAAATTAGATTTTTATTTACTTAATTGCTTATTCATTTGAGGGCATTAGAGATTGTTCATAGGTATATTTCCATTTTGACATTGGTGAGATTATGTGTGTTACTCAACTTTAGTTTATAAACATATTGTAACAGTTCACCTAAATAGCCACACACTGATAATGAGAAAAAAAGCATTATTGCATTTATAGCAGTTTTTAATCAACATGTTTAAATTGTTATTAATAGTATCCTTTTTACATAAATTGATGGTATTACAACTATCACTGCAGTGTCATATGTTTTGTTTTTGATTTGTTTTATCTATAACCTTTTGAGATAAATATTATACAACTATTATAATATTAAACGATATTACAAAGTGGTGTTTTCATCATAATGGTTAAAATAATGAAAATTCAGTGCATTCAAAAACGTTTTTGATTAAAGCACTTTTACTTAAAAATACTATACTATAGCCCAGGAGAGAGCACTTCTGGGCGGCGGCTCAAACGTGTCCGTTTTCGAGCATTTCAACCACAAAATCTTCCCTTACGCTGGCCGCCGCCAACTCTAGCAGTCACCGCCACCATGGAGCTAATTCATTTGGATGCGCGAGCGAGAAGTACCCTCTCCTGGGCCTTAGTATAAGGATCTGTTTTAATCATTATTTTTTGTTTTCTCATTGTTTTTATGCTATTTTTTCTTAAAAACTAATGAGAAATTTAAAAAATTACATTATTTGTTCTGTATTAAATATAAGATACAAAATGCATAAAACTTGTTTATTAAGGTTTCTTACTGCCTAACTTGTAAAATCAATTGCTCATTTGATTTCCCCAGAGTTAATAATTTAACTGTCGGAAACTTTTATTTTACTTAGTTTACTAAATTATTTAATTAATACATCATAAACACTTAAATTGTTTCTTTTTTTTATTATAGTTGTTCTTATTGGAGATTCTGGTGTTGGCAAGAGCAACTTGTTAGCTAGATTTACTCGCAATGAATTTAATCTAGAATCAAAGTCTACCATTGGAGTAGAATTTGCTACAAGGAGCATTAAGGTATTTTATTATAAACTGTTTATTTATATAACCTATTTACAATTTACATAATATATGAATTATTACCACGACTATCATTTGTTATTTTATCAAAAATTAAAGTTAATAATTATACATCGTGGTTTGAAAAATCTCAACAAACTATATAGTACAAATTATATGCTCAAACCGCCTCTGCTGTTAACTAACTAATTAGTTCTAAAATATAATTTTCTTGAATTATAATTTTTAAATAATAAATTATCAGTTAGGCAGGTTTACTTGCTAATATTACTTTTAAGTAGTACCTATTTTAAAACAGGTATATTGTTTTTTTTTTAAATTATTTCATTTTGTTGCCTTATGTACCTACTAAAACTAAAAATATATTTTATAAATATCCATATAATAATATTTATTCATTAATTTCCTCATATTTAGGTAATTCCTTATAGTTTCAGCTTAAAAATTAATTTTTAAATACATTTTATTTAAAGGTAAATAAGAAAATAATCAAAGCCCAAATTTGGGACACTGCGGGACAAGAACGCTACAGAGCTATCACATCAGCGTAAATATTAATTTTTCTATATTTTATAATGTTTTTAATTAATTAGTTTTTTTAATCTTTAGTTATTATCGAGGAGCAGTAGGTGCACTGTTGGTTTATGATATTGCAAAACAGCTAACTTATCAAAATGTAGAACGATGGTTGAGTGAACTTCGTGATCACGCTGATCAAAACATAGTCATTATGTTAGTGGGTAATAAGTCAGATTTGCGTCACCTAAGAGCTGTGCCAGCAGATGAAGCTACAGCATTTGCTGAGGCCAATAACTTGTCATTTATAGAAACTTCTGCTCTTGATTCTACCAATGTCGAAACTGCTTTTGAAAACATATTAACAGGTATGGGTAATTTTTTGTTTAATATTTATGTTTAACACAATAAGACTTGAATTTATACACTTAGATGAGTATTGTATCTTAGTACATTTTTTTTATAGTTTGAAACTGATTATCTTTTATTAAAAAAAAACTTACAAATTTGTATTCAAGTTTAGAAACAGATTTATATTGTTAATGTTTAATGCTTATCTCAACCAAGCATGTATTTGGTAATTGTCACTGACAATCTGTCTGTCGAAATATCTAATGTATGTAATTATTGCATGTCTGCTATACATAATTTGGTTTTAGTTGTGCAACTAAACATAATAGTTATACTGATAAATAAATTTGTTCAAATATAGAAAATCAGCTAAAAACATTGCATGATGAATAAATTAAGAATGTAATGTGTTTTAAATAAATAAAATGATACCAACCAACTCAAAAAACAAAACAAAAATTGATTTTATTCACATTTTCTTTAGCATGTTTATAAATTGGTTAGAAAGTTAATAGGTATCTTTAAAATGACAAATTTGACATTTCTGTGTAAGTGGTTGGTAGTAGGATGATATAGTATTATAGTGATTAATTTATAACTTTTTTCATTTCGTTTGTGCTCTATTTAATTATTATCATTAAACCATTTTATTGATATTTTAATTGTTTGAAAATTTGTTCCAATGGTTAGGGTCTATTATATTTATTTATTTGTACATTTAAATTGTTAATTTAAGATAATTTTCTCGTTGATTGTTGATTAATTATTGATTAAAAATAACATTTTTCAATACTTAATAATAATGTATATCAATTTTGTTTTGTCAGTAT
This sequence comes from Sitobion miscanthi, assembly GCA_008086715.1. Taxonomy (NCBI): domain Eukaryota; kingdom Metazoa; phylum Arthropoda; class Insecta; order Hemiptera; family Aphididae; genus Sitobion; species Sitobion miscanthi. The sequence continues at coordinate 3,084,510 of CM017805.1, forward strand.
ATAATTTATAGACTATTATTAATAAAAATAAATATGTAGTTTATATGTTTATAATTAGGAATTATTTATAAACGAAGTTTACTAAAATGTCATTTTTTATACAAGTTAATTTAAATTTTATAACACGGTGGGCAAGATGATACCTCTTTGCTGTATAGTACCTTATAGTACTGTTAGAGTGGGTCACTGTAATGGATGTGTACATTTTTTTTCCAATGATAAATCATTATATATGTACAAAATGTATACACAACAAATAAAAATAAAAACTGACTGTAAAATGAATACAATTAATAATAACAATTGATATGAAAATAACTCAAAATCTCATTTGTAAAAACATTTGACATTTTTTAATTTAAGAAATAATACCTAATTTTTATTAATAGAGGTCGACATAAGTCTTTCAAAGTTTCAGTTACTATTATAATTACTTGTATTTGTTTTCGAAATGTAATAAAAAATAATATTTGGTATATTAATATGGTATTTAAATATTACTATATTAATGTTAAAACTATCCATCTGCAGTTTTGTGAAACTTATATTTAACATAGTAAAAATAATATTCAAATATTTGAATTATCCGTTTATTAAAATAATACATTTATATAGAAGATTCATAATGTAAAATTTAAAATGTTTGTGAAATGTATAAATATTACTATTATTGAACTAACTTATAAGGAATCTAGGAAAAATAATCCTCAAATCTATAGCTAACTGTTGGATACAGCTGTCAATAATAATATTAATTAATAACAATGAAAAAATATAGAATTTGAATGATAATTATTACAATATTATCTTGGTCAGATAGTATTCTTATGAATATTTAGTCAGTTTGTTATAAAAAAGTTAATCAGTTCGCTTGTGTTGTTATTACACACAGCTGTCAAAAATCCTCCAATAGTTATATTGTTTTCATTTTATCTTTTAATTAATTCTTTTAGACGGATATTTACAATTTGATTGTGGCCTTGTTTTGTACTACACTCTACGAGTTCACCTAAAGTATCTAATGCTAACTGGGCTTGATCGGCGTTAATTTCGTTTTAAATTTTTCTTATTAGTAATCATATTATGGGATTTTTTTGACTAACTATATTTGAGAACCTATTATTCCATTCTTCAAAAATGTTGGTTCTGTTTTAAAACTAGAGTGAATTGACTCTTATAAAATGTATAGGTAAGATTATTATCTAGAGAATATCATAAGCTTTTTATTGTATTTTAATTTTAAAGTGAGTTATGAGTATTTTAAGATGTATAATTATATATAAGTATTTGCTTTGGGGATTTTTTTTCTGATTACTCTTTTTACTGTTACTATATTAATTTTCTTGATAAAAAGGTCTATTATACCGAACAAGTAAGCACAATTAAAGATATACAGGTTGCACATTGCCCTATAATAAACGGCTTTCAGATTGATTTACAAAGTGACTGTATTAAACAGTTGAAAAATTAACTACTAGCATTTGATGTCAACACTCAACCATTCTATCTATTCTGTCACTCAACCATATGTGTCAATATTTAGAACTAATTTTACACTTATATATCTATAATCGGTTAATTGTAATACTGCTGCTCGGAGCGCTACTGGTTAATTTTTGCTAGTCGTTTCATGCACGCCTTATCAGATGCTTATGGGCAACCTGTATATCTTTAATCGTGCAAGTAAGTTAAGACTGATATACATAAATAATATTTTGAAATGCTATAATATGTTGGATATTTCCATTCAGAACATGTAATGCATGTCATATTAAAATAATTTTATGAAATATTTTTCAAGACCTATATTACCTATTATTAATTATAAACTATATAAATGCTTGAAAATAAAACTAACTAACTTGGAACACGATAAGTTAATATTTGTTTATATCTATTATGATTATTTTGATCAAATTTATAAAAACTTCATGAAATGATTTCTTTTGTATGGTAATTTCTAGTTTTTGTTACAGTATATTTTTTAATTAGGATGCATTAAAAATTTGTTTTGTGTCATAATTTTTAATTAGTTGGTTTGCAAGTTTATTAGTATAACTTATTCATATTTTGTTTTCATTTCTAATATATTTTTCTTCCCATCATTTAAAATTAGATTATTGTTATTGAAATGCTTTTGAATGATGTTTTTACGTATTGTATTATTTTGGTACTGAGTAGTTTTGTTTTTTGTTTTTTTTCGTTCGGGTTTTTCACCATTGTTCAGAAATCTATAACATCGTGTCTCAAAAGCAAATGAGAGACCCACCTGAAGGTGATACGATACGGCCTACAAACATTGAGCCAATTGATGTCAAACCCACAGTCAACTCTGACAACGTCAGGAAACAATGCTGCCAATCATCATAAATCAGGTTTGTTTTACAGGTTCCTGATGAAAATATGAATGTTATATTTTAATCTGTCTTATTATGACTTATTAAATGTAAATAATAATTATTATAACAAATGGATTCAATTTTAAACTTAATTTGTCTTTTAGAAATCCATCGCAAAGTATCAGCCCGTCAAATGGATAGTATGGATGGGGACGAAATTGACAAAGTGTGTATGAAGCCAATCAGGATAGATGCAACTACAGCAAACACAAATGATTCGGCTGCATTCCAAATTAAACAGTTCTGTTGTAATGCATCAGCTTGAGTATCAAAATTTAAGACCACTTTTAGATTTTATAAGTGTTGTCCCCCTTTCCATATTTTATTTTATTATTATTATTTTGCAGTACAGGTTTTTTAATTTAAGTTAAATTAAAATTCTTTTACTTGCTTCTCATTTTGGGGCTCTTATCTCTTCATTATTTAAATACAAATTATACTTATAATTCTATGTACGTTTAATATTTTCTAATCGTTAATTATATTATTTTATGTTTTTTTTTTTTTTTTTTCAAACAATTATAATATTTTTAAATATTCGAATTATATTAGTTTAGATTCCATTATTGTTATGATACTATTGGCATTATTTAAAATTGAAAAAAATTCAAACACATTAACAATTTTAGTAGTATATTAATTTGTTTAATAGTAATCACCTAATGTACTTTTTTTAGCCTTCAAAAAATAATAGTTATCCAATTTTTTATACACATTAGAATATACATTTTTTTCAGAATTTCTATTTCAGGTTTTATATTATTTTATTTTATTTGGTTTTCATTAACCTGCAAATTGTAATCAGTAATATTATTTTATTATATTGTATATAACATTTTTAAAATAAAAATTGATTAATATTAAATCATATTTTTAGTTTAAAAAATAGAACAAGTTTATTTAGGCAATAAACAATATTATTGTATTAACATACTGTGTGTGTAAAGTTTATTTCATTTTTCTGATAGTATTGAATTTTGTTCTTTCCTGACATATGTAGAATTATATGCATTTATAATATCACATTTAGTATCACCAAGTAGTATATTATACTCTAATTTTGATTCCACCCGACATTGTTTGTTGAAGAAGATATTTTTAAAAGTAATGATGTATCATAATAATTAAATGTTTCTAGTGGATTTCAATGTTATGGAAATTTAAACTTATGCTTAACTAGTATTGAGAAAATAAATAAATTTTTCATAGTATCGCACATATCGGTTATCGCGCGTACACTGTTGTTAACATTGTCTTCTCAGGTAATGTATTTAAATTTAGTGCCAGGGAAAATGACCCATTTGTCAGACTGAAGTATCTATAATTTGGAATATTTATATTTAAGAAGATGTTAGATTATTGGCACACTTTTTGGTTTCTCCCTTTTCTAAACAACAAATTTGAGTTCAGCACAATACATTTTGCATTGTTATCTTTAATATGTGGATTAAATAATTAACTAATTATATCAAAACTTAGTTAAGAACATTATAGCTGTGTTTGACAAGTGACAATAGTTTTGATATGATATTTTAATTGTCTGCAATTTATTTTAAAATATTGACTGCACATTGAATTGAAACATAAATAAATTGTGTTCAAGAAACATTTTTATCCATACTAAATAGGTACTAGTTAAAGTCAACTGAAAGTGCTAAGTCAAAAATGAGAACGAAATTAAATTAGGCTATGTAGAAGGTATGTAACAAATGATCTTAGCTTGTAACAAAAAAAAAAAAATTGTTACATAGAAATAATACAATAGTTTCTTTAGATTAAATTGTACATATCAATAATCTGAATAATTAATAAGTTTTAGAAATGTGATGATTTTTTTGGTGTTATCTTGGATTGAGCTGAAGACTTCAAAGAGGTTGTCAGACATTTCTAGGTTTTTTCAGGTATCTATATGGTTTCAACAGTAGACAAAGTGGTGCTTGACCGTGAGAGGTTCTCCGCAGGTTTGGCACATTACAGGTTCTTCTCTGCGCATAAGATGTCGTTTGAAAAAAAAATTGTGACCATGTATTTTTAATGTTTTTCAACTGATATTGTAGCAATATATTAGGAGCCTTGAATTAAAGTATCAAGATTTTTGACCCAACGAATACAATTTTATTGCCATTTATAGAAAAATATTAGCAACTGAAAATGTCCGTGAACAGCTCAAAACAAGTCAGAATATTAAAAAAATTTGTAATTAAGGTCATTTGTTTTAGAGGTAGGTATACCAAAAACCTAAATTAATTTTGCTTAAAGATTCCCGTTTTTCCTTAACTTTTTTTTCCCCCCAACGTTTAATGGGAATTTTGACCACCCAAAGTATCAATTATGACCTCCAGAATGCACCAACTAGATTCACTTTTCCATAGAACAAGATACTGATGTTGAAAATCGAAGCAATTCGACTAATAAATTATCGTCTCAAAGCCCCAATAAAAATTTTAAATAAATAAATAAAAGATGGACAAATGTGTACAAAAAGTAGAAATCAAAAATGTTGTTATAATGGATGTGTTATATTTGAATTCAATGATAAATCATTTTTCATAGTAGGTATAAGGTTATGAAAAACGATTCTGAGCGAAGACGTTGAAAAATAATTAATAAAAATCGAAAATATTTCATGGCTATAAATAGCGTAACTTTTCAGTGAACTCTTTCTTTTGGATAGAGGTAGAAAAATGTATTGGAAATTTCTTTTAAAATGTCTAATGTTATCTATCAAAAGAAAAATTCTTATGAATTTGAAACTAAAAATAATTTGTACATTTTTGAGATTTTTACGTCTTATGTCAAAATTTGAACTTAAAATGCTTACAAAAAAAATTGGGAATAATATTTTTAATATTTTTCAACCACCATTGTAACAATATATTAGGAGCATTGTATTAAATTTTGAATTTTTTTGACCCAACGATTACGATTTTATTGACATTTATAGAAAAAAAAAACTCAAAAAATTGGAAACTGAAAATGTTTGTAAAGAGCTCAAAACAAGCAAATATAATTTTTAAATTGTATGGTGTATACTGTATAGTGTATAGAAAATAGTAATTCTATTTATATATACATTCAGTGAACATTTCATGAAGGTAGGTACCTATAAATTGTAATTAATTGTTTTAGAGTTACACCAAAACCCAAAAAAAATTTTGTCGAAAACCGAATTTGCTGAAAAATTCCCGTCTTCCATAATTTTTTTTTTGACCACCCAAAGTACCAACTAGATTGACTTTCCTATAAGAAATGATATTGTTGAAGAAAATTTAAGCGTTTTTAGTTTTTACTATCCTAAAAGGTAACAACAGAAAAATAAAACACAAATCTTTGTAAAATCAATACGTTCATCGCTTCGCTCAGAATATATAATTTGTCAAGGTTTATTTGTCAGCCGGTAGAGCATTAGGCTTTTTAACCTAACAGTTCAGCTAGGCTCGAGTCCCTGTCCGGGCGTTCAATAATGCATATATTTTGAAATTGTTTTCATTTAAGTCCATAATTACAAATTGTACAATATTCAAAAACTACAGACGTGTCCATCTAACCTGCCTTGTCCTTTATTTGAGGCCCAAGAACACATTTTAAGCTTAGCATGTATAATGTATTTACTGATATATTTTAGATTCTGAGCAGAGCGATGAATGTATTGATTTTACAATGAAGTGTGTTTTTTTTCTATTTTTTTTTTGTGTCATTTGCACCTTTTGGCTTTTAGGAGAGTAAAAGTGCTTGGATTTTCTTCAACAGTATCTTTTCTGATAGGAAAGTGAATGTAGTTGGTACTCTGAGAGTCAAAAGTAAAAATTTCTCAGTAATTTTCAAAAGCACCATGAAAAACAAAAGAAAAATTAAGGAAAAACGAGAATTTTTACTGAATATTTATATTAGAATTTTCTGTACAGCATGCCTTTTTTAAAAATATTTTAACTCATTTTGAGCTGTGTAGGGAAATTTTCTGTTTTCAATTTTTTTTGTTTTTTATTCCATAAATATCAATAAAATTGTATCTGTTGGGTACAAAAGCTTGAAAATTTAATATTTTAATATAAGGCTTCTTCTATATATTGTTACAATGACATTTGAAAAATATTTAAAATTTTGCATTTTCTATACATAATAAAATTTTCAAAATACTTTGATTTGTTTTGAATTATTTAAGGACATTTTCAGTTTTCAATTTTATTTTTTTTTTAGATTCTGAGTGTAACGATAAATATTGTATTGATTTTACAACGATGTGTGTTTTTTTTTTTTTGTGTGTGTCTGTGTACACGATAAATATTCGAAATAATGCTTCGATTTTCAACTTCAGTATCTTGTTCGATGGGAAAGTGAATATTGTTGGTGCATTGAAGAGTTCAAAATTTAAAATTCCAAGTTATTTTCAAAAACATAGTGAAAAACAAAAGAAAAATTAAAGAAAAAAGGGAAATTTAACGCAAAATCGACTTTAGTTTTTGGTGTACATAAAATTTCCACTGAATCTATACACCATACAATTCTGAAAATAATTTGACACTTTTTGAGCTTTTTACGGACCATTTCAAAACAATTTTTTTTTTGTAGGGTAAAAAAGCGTGAAAATGTTATGCAAGGCTCCTGCTATATTGTTACAATATCAGTTGAAAAATATTAAAGGTACATAGGCAAAATTTTTTTTTATAAGGATTTAAAGTTTGAATTTTGACAACATTTTTCAAAATTCAAATTCAATAATTATTTTCTAGTTTAAAAATTTATAAAATGTTCAACTTTTGTAGCTAAGGATTGAAAATTTAAAACAAGACTCCACGTAAATAGGTTATATATAAATTACTTTATTCACAATAATATCATCAAATATACTTGGTAATATCATAGGCTGACTGACCGTTTTCGCTCAGAATCGTTTTTTTTATACAACGATATTATATCATTGAATTCAAATTTAACATCATCCATTACAGTGACTCACTTGTAACCTACTGTACAGCAGAGCGACATCCACTACCCACCTTTTTTTATATTAAAAATAAAAATAATTTTGTGCGCTATTCAGAATTGTAATGGAATTTTCAAGGTTTTTTAGGACATTAAAATTATTAATAATAATATGATAATCGACCCAGAATAAGCCAAGGGGGAAATTGCCTCTACTTGTCCCCCCGCCTCCTTACCAGGGCTTGGTGATAGTGGAAATCGTTAAGCGAGTATTATTTACATATATATCTGTGCGAGTATGCGACTGTTTATGTGATAAGATTACTGCTCTGACAACTACGAAGTAAACGCCCATCCCCAGAACATACCTGCAAACAAATTTATTAGAAACTCCGGTTATAATATGAAAACATGTGCAATATAAAACGAATTTTTGCCTTAACATCATATGTTATGGTATGTAAGATGCACCTATCATAACTAGATAGGTACTTATATAAAAACCAATTATTTTTCTTGTCATGGGGAGGGGGGCATTCACCATCACTGACGCCCTCCCCCCCACAAATACGCTATCGACTCCATGATAATTATATTGATTGACCATCCATATAAATTATATTAGGTTAGGTTAGGTTACCTATTCAAGTTTAATGTTTCTACCATAATATGTCTTAAACTAGACCAATAAGCGCATAAAAAATTCATCCAGTACCATAAGTACAATTTTAATTTTTAAAACATTTGAATTCCTTATTCTTTTTTTAAAGTTATGTGAGAAATTGATTTTTTATTTTAGTAACATTAAAGTACTATCAAAACGGTTGAAAAGAGTACGATTTTGAACTTTCCCAGCCTTCTACAACTTCTATATTAATTTTTTAAATCTGAAAAAATCTAGTATTAGCGCACAGTATAAATTACTAAATTTTCATAAAAATAAAAATGTTTAACTATAACTTGGTTAAAACTTAAAAAATAAATAAAAAGTGGGTGTTTCAAGTCACGTTGAGTTCAGGTGACACGAAACAGTAAGGTTTTTGAACATATTATAACCTACCATACGTTTTACTTGGAACAAAAATAAGGTTTTTAAAAACATATTTGTACATAAGGTAACCCAAATAAGTCAATAGGTAACCTAAATATTTAATAAAAAAATAAATTAAACACATTCTCTTTACTGAAACATAGTTTTTACTTATTCATAAGTTAGGTATAGTTTACCATAGAAAAAAAGTTACCATTTTTCAATTTTGAAATGGCATTTTGTAAAGTTTAATCAAAGAAGTTTTGTTACAACCGACTACCGGCTGTCTCTTGTATCGGTTCGGTATCTTCCAAGTCACCCTTTTTTTAACAATAAAAAATTGGGAATAGCTCTTGAGAATAGCAGTATTAAAGGGTAAGGAATGTAGAACCCATATCTTAATAGGTATGGGAACAAATGTATGAGAACAATTTTTGATTAGCCAGTACATATATACTGTTTAAAGCACAGACTAAGATATATTTATTTATTAAAATTATTCAAGTTTACAGTATACAGTCAATAAACTAGACTAAATTTGTCTGAAATTAAAAATACATACACAACAGATTATATCATATATACATTATTAAAATTTAAAAAGTAACTTAATTAATTTTTATTAGATTTATTACAATATTATGATACTCAAACACAATATTTATGTCTTCTATTTATTTAACAATCATTATCATAAAAAATTATTTTTTTATTTAATAAGTAAAAAAAAAATGTTTTTATACTATTAGGATAGTAAAAATTAATAATTTAAGGTTTCCATAAACGTACCATACCATCTTCACAGTAAGTACATAATAAATTTTGATGAGGGTGATGTGTTAGTCCAATAACATCTTTTTCGTGTATTTGTAGGGTTTTTTCCAACTTTCCACTGTTCAAGGAAAAACAGTACAAATTATAATCTTCAGCAACTGCATATATCCAATCTCCCCTAGGCGACACAGTTGAACATACAAAATTGCAACCTTCACGTTTACCACTTGTAAATGATCTGACAATCTTTAAATATATATATTTTTTTATTAATGTAATGTTAGTTTAAAAATATTTTTAAATATTTTCAATAGGATGTCATATTCGTATGTGTTGTCTCCGTCTTACTAACTTATAGTGTATAAAAATGCACATCCAGCAATACCAATATTGTGTTGTTAGTTAAAATATTTAAGTGAATTGACTTATTATCAAGCTATCAAACTTAAATGTAAGAACATTACTTTTTTAATCTCGTTGGTTTTTTATGATATTTTAATTTTAAGTGAATTATGAGCATTTTCAAATATTAATTCACTCAAAATTAAAATATCGTAAAAAGCAACTAGAGAACATAAATAATGTTCTTAAATTTAAGTTTTATAATAAGTCAATGCTCTTTAATATTTAAGCTTACAATACAAAATTGTAACTGCTGGATGTACATTTTGAAATATTATGCGTTAGTAAGACGGAGACAACATATGTGGGTATGACGTCCTCTTAATATATCAGTTTATTACTTACTTGGCCTTGCATATTCATTATTACAATAGTGTTTGAACGGTTACAAACAACAAAATGATCTTGATTTTTAGGGAAAAGATGCACATTGTTAACAGCCACATCAGCTGCTCCCATGGATTTAAAGGTGTGTGTACATTCTGTAGTTTTCACACTCCAAACTTTTACAGTACTATCGCTAGATGCACTATATATGTATAAAATATATTTATAATAACCATTAAGACAAATCTTATAATAATATTTACCTGATTACACTGTGACCATCAACAGTATATACGACTTCATTAATAAATGATGTATGTCCTCTAAATTCTTTAAGCGTTTTGCCAGATTTCAAGCCATGAATTCTGTTTTAATAAAAAAAAAAAAAAACGTTCATATAACTTTTACAAAAATAAATTTTTCTATTACTATTAGTAATCTCACCTTATAGTCATATCAAATGATCCAGTCAAAATTTGAGTATTATCTCGAGAAAATTGTACACAAGTAATCCCAAGTACATGAGCTTTTTCAAATTTCCGCATCACTTGTCCTGTCTGTATTTTCCAAACAGTAACTTTTCCACCTTGGGAGCCGGATACCAACATTTCACTATCGCGAGAAAAATTTAAACTTAGTACAGCATCTTCCATAAGCATAAAATTATCCTGAAAAAAAATGTTTGATTACAAGAATATACTATAGGTATCAATTGTTTTAGACAATAAATATTACTTGAGCTTGATATTTAAGATCTTTTCTTATTTTTCCAGTAACAAAATTGTATACTTCAATAAATCCATCTACAGTGGCAGTCACCAAAAACTGGCCATCTGGTGAAAATCTAGAACATTCTACGTGACTCTTTTGGATAAATTTAATTTGCTTAAATAATTGAGTTGGGAATGTTTCTTCTTCTAGATCTCGAACTGCTGCTTTACCTCTAAATAAATCAATTGAAGTACCTAAAAGCAAAAATTAATAATTCAATACTTAGGTTAGGTTCAATACTATTTTTTCAATACTTAAATGGTTAATTTTAAAATACCTGGCGGTAGAAGGCCCTGATGTTGTTGCCACTTTAATGCTTGGCCTAACAGTGCTAATAGCCTTGAAGATGGTACTACAGATACTTCACCAGCTAATGATTGGGCAATAGCAATTCTACGTTTTTCTTTGGATGTACCTTCAGGATATGCTTCACGAGGGTCGAAATAAGACCGTGCTAAAAGATTTTCTAGAATAAAAAAAAATAATGTTAAAATCAAAAATGTACGAACAGCACAATAATTTGAATCTGAAGAGAAATAAATCTAAAAAAAATATTTAGCTTATTGCAAAAATGTATAGGGTATGAATTTTTTATTAAAATTAACAAAAATATAATCATACCAAGGTGTATATAACGATCAGGTTCATGTTGTTTTAAAGCAATCATAGGATCTGTTTGACGTAAAAGTGATCGAGCAGCTCCAAGTTCACGTAACTCTATTAGTTCAAATACAACCTGCCAATTAATAAAATATATATAATTATATTTTAAATTATTATTATTTCTTTAATATAAATACTAGTAGGATACTAACCTGTTCATACAAATCGATTAATTTACTATCAGGTAATTTTAACGACTGTACTGCTTTTAATACTGTATCCCAATGACCGTTGTGTATATCTGCAACAAAACCATCGATACTGTCTACCGTGTTTAATGATACACTGGTTTCTTCCTAGAAAATGTTATAAAAAAATCATTGAAAACGAATTTACTATAAAAAACCTAATATAAACAAATAAAACTGTTGGTATATTCAATTTTTTTATCACAAAAATGGATGTTTTTATTATATACGTTCAACAGTGGACTAGTGAAAATAAATACTTGAAGGGTTTGCAGAGATTTCATTAGATTTGACTCCTTCAGATATTGCTGTATAAGTCGGATGACACTGTAAACAAAGTTAAGTTAGTAAGGTAATGAGAACATTTTGTTAAATACATTGAATAATGATATAGTAATGTATACTACGAACTCAGCGGACTCGATTTCAATGGACATTTTTCAAGAGTAGTACTTGAGTAGTTCAAGACAGTACTCAAATTGTTATTTATTTAAAAAATTGAATATAATTTTTAAGTTCTCAAAGTTTTTGAGTAGAGTAACCAGTATTCAGTTAGCAGTGGCGGCGCGGTCTGATAATCACATGCCTGCCAAAACAAATGAAAATTGATAACGCAATGCAAAAAATATTATAATATCGATTTGTTATGCTGTGCAACCGTGATTCTCGCAAAAACGCTCAAACACGGAATATTGTCAATCGAATTTGTGTGATAAGGACCGTTCACAAAGTACAAACATTAATTATTAATTATTAATTACACACTACACAGCAGGAGCCTGATATTATAGTAGTATTATAGTGATTGTTATTATTATTACCTATATGGCTATATAGATTGTATAATATTTGATCGTTTATAATTTTTGGTCTTATACAATGAAATTACGAGTGTTGTGAATTATTTTTCGGCCATGTTTTATTATGATCATTAATTGTTAAATGTTCTACATCGTATGACACTGCGTTTTATCGTGTATTTTGAACGGGATTCGTAGAATAAAATATATCGCTGCTACAACATTAGTGTCAAGGTTTTTGTCCTATACTGTTCCCTTTGAATACGAAGCCTAAGGTTCACCTGGTAAGTTTCGATTGTCACCTCTATAAAGTGTATCATCCTTCTCGATTTATGTTTTTGATATTGTCTTGCTATAATCGATCAATACCTAATAAATTACAATTCTATTATGTGGTAGGCATTATGCAAAGAACTATTTTAATTATTGATCAATGTTTTTTTTAGACCGTCAATCAACATTTCAATTATTGATGTGTCATCATCAACACTCTGGTAAATCAAAAATGTAATATTAAATAGATACTTAAGTGAAATTTATTATATTATATCCTATACTAGCGTTGCCTATGACAAATTAAATAACTGTGTTAAACTCTGGTAAATCTAAGCTGCACAGATTTTTAATACAGCTGTTATTTGGGATCTTTAGATCAATTATACAATATAGATGTAAAATTTTATCCAATCATAATTACTAATTTATTTACCAGGTCATAGAATAACGGAAAATACTATCATATCGGTTCATTCGTTTCAAACCCTTTCCAAAGTGTGTTTCATGCAATATTACATTTAATCATGTACCTACATTTAAAAATCATACAATTTAAAGAGTAATTTGTGATACGCAAGATAAATAAAATAAAAAAATAAATAAAAGTTTTTTAATAATTGCAAAAGAGTCAATTTTCGAAAGTTGTGCTGTAACCCTTAAACTTAGAATTAACTACAAATTATCAAAGTTTTTTAAAAACCACCCCTCGAACTATAATAGTATTATGTATATCGAATTTCCATGACGGTTATCAAATAAATAATACAATTTTGAACATTTTCCAATCATTCCAATATCTTAATAACATTTACTGTTTTGTTTTCTGTAACCAATGACAACCAATAACCATATATATATAGTCTTGTTACCATAAGGTTTTTACCTAAACAATTGTTTACGGAGGTTGGTAGAGGGCATATTGAAGGCTAAAATCTTCATGGCATTATCAGGAATAACTGTGCAAAAATTCAGAGAAATAGCAGAGACAAACTAAAAACTGCTTACTGCTTTATATTATAAGAACTATTCTTTATTAAATAATTTTTATCTTTATTTTATTCTTTAAATATAATGCCAATGTACCTTAGTCCTGTCCAATGTGTAAAATGTAATTCATGAATTTATGAGTAAACCGGGTTTCCGCTATTACGTGGTGTCTATAGAGTCGAATATTATATTCAACTTGTAGGTAATATGTCATTGACATTTTCTTACCTACATATTAAATATATGGAACATATGGATCACGATATGACATGGTATAGTGGAAACCCAGATTATTGTCAAAAATATTAATTATTGTAGCTAACTAAAGAAAAACAAAATATTATCCATGCATGTTATACAGAAATAGAGTAAACATTAACTATGTTACTCTGTACCTTATGACATTTTTTTATTCAGTTTGCAGAATATGAAACTAGTCTACTGGGCCTACATTTATTTGATATTAAATTTTTTAACAATGTATTCTGCATTTGCACCTCAGAACTGTATTATTTTTTTATGAGAACCCTTATTTTTAATATCATATACTTACAGAGTTGTTGAGTGTTGTTTGTTAGAAATAATATTTAAATCCTGAATGAGTAATTGATTATGATATAATATAATGATTGGAATTGGGAATAATCAAAATACGTGTAGAAGATAGAACAAAACAATTATATTAAACATACAATTTACTATAAACTGTTAGAAATATGTTATTCAATGATATATAGGTAGTTATATTTTGGTAACTTGCGATGGAAACATGAAAATTTGCTGTTACTTATCTTCATCAAAGTACTACTTTGATATTTTTAAAATGAGTTTAAATTTTTATGAGATACCTACTAATTAATGGCATTTTTCTTTTATACATTTGACATTCAGACTGATGTCCCTTTCATAAATATTTTATCCCCGTATTTTCATTCAAATATATTTTACATAATTTAATAAATAAAAATAATATTTTGTTGAACTTCCAACATAATTTATGTAGTTAAGTTAGTAAAAGTGAATCAATATGAAATCAATTCAAATTGTAACACATTTCTTTATAAAAAATGGCTAAAAAAAATATTGTATGTCATAGTTTAAACTGCAACGCAATTGATCACTGAAATTAAAAAAGCATCTATAATACATATATAAAAATATATATATATATACCAATCTTGTGTAGTCACTGTTGATTTGTTTAGAAACTAAAAATATAGAAAATAGTTATTTACTATGCCTACTTTCTACAAAAATCTATATTTTATTATGTAATTATGTAGATCTACATTTGTATTATGTTGGTTTTATCATTTAATTGAAACATGTTTATTTAATTGGAAAAAATACCATAATTATTATTTTATATTATGCTTTTTTTTCATTTGATATAATTTTACCTTTTTATTAAATTGTATGCAATAAAGATAGGTATTTATAGCAGAAATGTATACTATATTCAAATGCAGTAGCGGATGGAACTTCTTTTGTGAGACAACAAAAGATTATTGTCTTATCTATCCATTTAACTTAAACAGACTTATAAAGTAGTAAATACTAGTTGACAATTGTATTCCAATTTCCTAGTACTTAGTGAGAACTAAATAGTCAAGTACTCCAGGATGACACCTAAGCATTTACTCATCCACCTATACATTTCAATGATACACCTATCTCTTTAATCCATTTTTTGCGCCCACACTTCATTCAATGTTTATATGTAGATTAGTAGATACTAATTAAACAAATACTAAATTTACTTCCCTGTTAATATTATTTTCACAATACAAATTAAATAATTTGGTTTTAAAAGGAATAGGAATCAGGAAATGGAAATTATTTTTTTTTTCGTTTTGAACCGGCAGCAGAGGAGGGTCTGTTTGCACAATACTACTCCTCTGTTGCCATCGTTTATTGATAAATAACATTCATCACACACAATAAATCACATACATATATACATAATATCACGAATAATTAACCAGGAAATAGTCGACTGAGCTTTGTCACCTAGTAATGCCTAGTCTCGTTTTTCGCTCCTATTCTCGGCCCGGTGTTGCACGCACCCGTTGGCCAGGAATCTCGTTCTGCTGATTTGGAGCGCCTCTTGCTTCAATCTCAGCTAGCCTCGCATCCTGTTTCTTGCAGCTAAGTATGCCTTCAACCATTTCATAGAAGGTCTGCGTGGCGCGCTGAGAGACAGTCCGTACTTGATCGTTGATGTAGATTGGGACGTATGGACGTACTGGGACCACACAGCAGATCCTGTACGTCACTTGAAGTGAATTTTCGGTTGCCTATGAACTCGTTCACTGTCAGCCGCATTGATTCCCAGTGAGGATAGTCGAAAATTGTGTGTTTGGCCATATCCATTGGGTGCTGGCTGTAGGGGCAAGCCGCGTCGGAGGTGCGCTTCCTCCGGTGCAAATAGTACCTGAAGCATCCATGTTTCGTAAGAGCCTGAGTTACGTGGAATGTGAGGTCTTTGGGGCGTCTTCTCACCCATCTTATCGAGTCCGGGAGGATCTTACGCATCCAAACTGCGTTCTTACCGTGCCTCCACCTACTGGACCAGTCAGCGAGCAGGATATCTCGCTCCTCTTTCCGGATCTCATCCTTAGAGCCCAAACTATCTGGGCCGTCCATTTATTCCGAACTCCTTTGCGTTCCAAAGCGAGAAGATCACCCGGAGGAGTTCCCGCGAGGAATAAGGCTGCCTCAGCAGTGACCATGCGGTACGCCCTTGTCGCTCTAAGTGCCGCCAACCTCTGGGGCCGAATTATAAGGTTCCGACAAATAGCGTACTCTGTTGCTCTTTCTGCCCATGTCGATGAGGCGTACAGCAGCCTGCTGTTCACCACTGACATTAGAAGCGCTCTCTTGGATTCAGAGGGCTCTCTGAGGTTAGGCGCCTTAAGCCTTAGACACCTTACCTGTGACGGTCCTAAAGTGACCACTAAAAGTTAAGTGCGGGTCGAGATGAAGTCCTGGATATCGCACCTTCTTTATTAAAGGAACTGGGCGTCCTCCTATTAAGTTCACCGGATCCCGGTACGCCCACTTTTTTGTCAACACGATGGCCTCAGGCTAGTGTCGTGCTAGTTAAAGTCCATGGTCTCCCATCCACTCATCAATGGCTTCTAATGTGTGGTTTACCACACCAGCCAGAGCATCCTATGTCTGTGCAGCTGCAAGTAAAGCTAATTCATCTGCAAACCCGACCAGCTGAACCCCTTCCGGTACGTTCATCCTGGGGATTTTTTTAATTAACCGCGGGTGAATATCCAATGACTAATTTAAAACGCTCGTAAAAAATAAATTTGATTTTCCGGTAAATTTTTTTTTTGTTCAACGTAGGAAGTCTGAAGGAGTATCTTGTATAAAAATTTAAAATCATAGATAAACATGACATTTTTTTATGAATTTCGAGCTCAAAATAATTTCCCAATTTTCGTGATTTGATGATTTTTGTCAACATTTTAACTTCAGACTCTCTTAAAAAATTATTGGGGACTTCTGCTTAACTTTTTTTTTAAGTTCCACTAATAATTACTTATAAGGGACCTTGTATTATATTTTCAAGTTTTTGAAGTACAATAAAATATCAAAAACCGATTAATGGGAATTCGTTAATTTGCCGGTGTATAACTTATAATATCGTAAAAATTTTAAATTCAAATGGTTAATAATATTACTTCCCGGTAGTTAACTTTTTTTTTGTTAAAGGTAGAAAAACTTGTGTGGCAGTGGCATAATTTTGTTTTTTTTTTTTGAGGGGGTGTGGCAAAGTGTGCATTTTCCCCTGTCTGATTTTAAAAGCAGATGGTTGTTGCTGTTTAATCATTATTATATTTTATTGGGGCAAGAACATACCTATTTTTATAATATTTTGAGAAAATATTATATTGTGTAACTACTGAGAAATTATTGTAACAATAATAAATTAGTATTTAATAATTTATAGTTGGAAATTAATTGGAATACATTAATATTTAAACGCATGCGTGTGTGTGTGTGTTTTGAGAAGGAAAAGGAACATTGTTAAACGGGATATATTGTACAAATATAATAATAATAATAATATTATCATAATATCATAATCTCATACAGTTTTATTCCCGAAATCTATAATTCATATAAATTCTAAAAACAACAACCGATCGGTTAGTATGACTTGCTAAATATATCTTGACTACTCAACTTTTTCTTATTGCACAATTTTTTACTCAAAAACGTATTACAAATTTACGATATGACACCTCTAAAATATTTAGTCTATAGTTTATTGTCTAATAAAATAAAAACAATTATTTTTATTATTTTGGGATTTATCTAAGTCATTTCATGAACCGGCAAAAAGAGATAAGTTATTTGATCAACACCTTAGCGTTTAGTAGAGAATGTTCAATAATAAATACGTTGACATTTCTGGGTAAAATGAAAGACCATAACGGAAACCTGAGATCTAGGACATAATAATCGCCATAAACTAACTAAAGTGGATTATTCTGTTTTGTACTTTCTATCCTGAATAATAATTGTAGCAAATGAAACGATTTCATGAGGTCAAACAGTCAATAGTGGGCGTTAAAAGAACGCAGACTGTATGTACGTATATTTACCGTCATACAGTTTCAGGTCAATATGATAGAATGGCGTAAATATTTAGGATCTCCAACAAATGTGCCTTCTCTATTGTTAAATACCAACCAGGGCCCTAGAAAGTAGAAAAACCGATATTGTAATTTAGTCTTTGTTTAATTATTAATAGGTATATCCTACATACATGTTTTTTTTAAACTACCTATCAATGTTTAAAATTTTAGTACAACTGCGTATTATAACTTATAAATATGACTCATTGTCAAATTTATTTTATCTATGATATATATATCTATCATATCTTGTACTATTATATAACTATCATAATATATGATATATTATGTATAGAATATTTCCTCCAGGTTTTAAAACAATGATAAAATGTAATTGTATATTATATACTATATACTATAATTGGCGTATAGTTTAATTTTGAAGTAGGTTTTTCCCAGTATCCTGTTTTAGTATTTATAAGAGACCATAAGTGATTAATGATTAACTATTAACTATAATACACGGAAAAAATTAAAAAGTAATGAGTGGCAAATTTTATTCGTTAAATTTTAAATGTTTGAGTATGATGAATTTATAATCAAAAATGTACATAACTGCATAGGTAACAATGTAACATAAAATTATTGGTTATATAATTTTTGCATTTTGTTTTTTTCTGAAAAATATTCTATAATAAAGTATAAAAATACTAGATAAATGAGTTTATAACAATAATATCAGATATTTTATAATACGGTGTATGTTGAACACATTTTTTTATGTTTACATTATGTGTCAAATTAAACCCTATTGCTACACAAAACTACTAAAGTGTACCTTTGCTATCGCAGATAATAATATATTCTAGGGCATACAGCTGATGGCTACAAGTTATTGTGATTAACCTGATTTTTCGACCATAACATTTAACCTAAACGCTTGACCTTTTTCTATAACCACTGGCTACATAAAATGTATTCAATTATAATGTTGGTACCATTTTTCAAACCATCATTTGGTTTATTTGTGTGTTATTGGATTAGTTAATAAAATAATTTAAAAATGAAACATAATTATTGATGTATAATGTATATGTATATATAGATTCCGAGCGGAGCGATGAATGCATTCAATTTACCATGATCTGTTGTTACTTTGGGCATTGATTTTATAGTATTGGTATATTATAAATTCAACACCTTTTGCCAATAGTAAAAAAATTTCAGTAGTTTTAAAAATAACCGGGGACAAAAAAAATTGTTTTTTACAAAATCAATTTTGTTTTTCTGTTGTAACTCATAAATTAATTACTGTAGAGACTTGACATTTTTACGGAATATTTAAATTAGCATTAACATTTGTCATGAAATAATATTCAAAACACTTTGGTTCTTTATGGTGATATTTATAGGTATAAATTGTCAATTTTATTTCGATTTATGTATGACATAATGTTTGTTTTTATGTAAAAAATTTCGTAAATTTAATACAAGGTTTCTGTAAGTTTTTCTGACTATAGTTAAAAATTAAAAAATTGAATAGAATTCCGTAAATATTTTTTATGAACGTCTGAAATTATAATTTTTAAATTAAAAATGAAATTGTATTAATTGTAACCATGTAAAATTCCATTTTTACTTAAATTATTACTAAATGAAATTTTCTAAATATTTATACTCATTTTAAGCTATTTATAGGAATTTTAATTTTTTTATTATTTTTTTAGCGTTTATCAAAATATTTAGGTAAAAAAGTTTGAAAATTGAATACACGATCCTATAAAACTTTATTACGTTGTTTTTAAAGCTATTTAAAAATATAAAAAATGCATAGCACTATTTTTGTTTTGTAAACATTTGAAGTTGAAATTGTACACCGTACAGAACGATTAATCATTTAATTCAATAATTCAAATTTAACACATACATTACTGTGACCTATTCAATGACGAGAAACAGTCAGCACCTATATTACGTATACCTATATACAGCATCCTAGTGACTTCCACTGCTTTTTTAAATTCGCATTACCTATAGTTAAAATTAAATTTGCTGCTTATGTGTATCATATTTTTTATTAATAGTTATCATTATTATGCCTACATTTCTTTATATCATTTGGTTATTAACCTGCTGGATTTAATTTAAATATATGTATATTATCTGTTATATTACAAATTGTCCTACTGCCCGTTATATTCAAATTAATAAATTATTATTATTATATTTTTATACCTATAATAATGTATTGATTACAGCTGTAACGAAATTTAACACATCCATGATCTACTACAGTGCTCTTACCCAATAACGAAGTACTCTACTACACTCGACTCATATTGTTCAGCAGAGCGGGGTTACTTGTTTGCCCCATTTTTAAAAATATTTTATTATTTTAGTTACAGTTTATTTGAATATTTATATTGGTAAATACTGGAAGTTGTTACGGGTTTTAGAGTTCTAGGCAGTGGTAACACAGGTGTATTAATATAACGACGACTTTCTGGGCTATAACTGTAATTTTTTTAGTAAAACTATTGACTTTGTTTCACACAGTTCCATGTATAACTTAAACAATTTATAATTTCAAAACATGAACATGATTTCTATTTACACTTGCTGAGTATAACTTATTAGTTATTACGTAATGGCTTATAATTAATTGTTTTTAAGTTTTACTCGAAAGCTTATATGGGACCCAGGTAAATAGCGGAACTACAAAATATATAAAACAATACATTTTTTTATCTTATCCATTATTACTAATATTCAAGTTTAAAGAAATAATTAATGACAATTTTTTATCGTCGTAAGAAATGTAATTTATTATTATATCCAATTGCATAAGTAGTTATGTATGTAATAGTGTTAGATATCATAAATGTAATTACATTTTTTATTACCTCTATTTATTTGGTAAAAGAAAAGTTTACTCGCCTTTATTTAAAAACTTAAATGAATACTTCTGATTTTAATTGTTTTCTAACAGAAATAATAATAAACATAAAAAAAAAATTCAATTTATTATTAACTTAACAGTTATACGGTACTCGTATAGTCATAGTTTATAATATTCTGCAGTTTAAAAATTTTCCGACGTGTTTTTAAATTACTAGAAATTTTTTACTTTTGACCCGCCAAAGTACCAGCTTTACTAGTGTTACTAGAAAAAATGCTGAAGGATAAAATCGAAGCATTTTTACTGCCCCAAAAGTTGAATAAAGGTGATGGCAGACAAAAATAAAAAAACACATAATTGTAAAATCAATTCATTCATCGCTTCGCTCAGAATCTAAAACTTTACTAAAGAAATACAAACTGAATTATTCAACAATTTTCTAAAATTACCGCTTTCAATTACATTTCCTTCCGTTCATTGTTCAAATTTCAACCAATACTTGTTTTCCCGGAAAAAGTACTATTTAAAGATCGTACTCTATGATCTTTGAAATTATGTTTTGTTTATACTTGTATTGTCTTTTAATATAACTTTTAAGTACCTAACCTACCTGGTTTGTTTTGTTATTAAATGTAAAATAAATTAGTTTTCTAAATTTTAATTTTATTTGATCTTTTCTTTTTGCTAATATTTTATTAGTATGTATTTTGCTTTAAAATACATTTATGCGTGTTTCTTATCTACCTAGTTTAATTTAATGATACATGAGTATAATTTATCGAAAATATATTCTCCCTGTCACGCTTTGATAAACATAACTTTTAAAGTATTTATTCATGGTTGGAACTGTATCTGTTATATTAGCATGAGAATAATCTAGGAACCTCCAACACAGTGCATACATATTTGATAAAAATAATGTCATGGATTTATGCGAGGATTTATGGGTGTGTGGTACATTGTTACAAGGAGGACGTGCGTAATGAAACTTTAGAAGATTAAATAACGGTCATTATGTTAGGCAGCGTTCACCCAACGTGTATCTTACAAATGTATTTATCTTAAGTTATGATTTTATGAAATTAGGTGTTATCAATTTAATAACTAGGCAATAATTAATTTACATTATAATATGTAGATGTATATTTACTACATGCTATAATATTGTATATTTGTAAACGTCCTGATTCTGTTCGTTAATTTGTTATAGCTTATTATTTGTTTGAAATTTAAATATTATAATTCATATTATTTTTATTGATTATAATTAATAAATTGACCATATTATCACAATACTATCGTAATTTTATTGTAATTAATTTTTGTTTGTTTAAGGATAGTCTAGATTATTGAGTGTATTAATAGCCTAGTAGGTTAAAAAACTAAATTTACTTTGTTGCAACTAATTTACAAAATTATGTTTACAAATATAAAAAAATTATTATAATAGTAATGGTAATGGTAATGATAATGCAGAATTAATAACTTAGTTATGTATATATCTAGATACTTAGTAAATAATATATTTTCTTAACCATTTTTTTGTCGGACTTTTTTACTGTTTACCCTAAGTTGCAGTTAAGATAGTGCAGTTGTACACGAGTATTTTAATATTGTAAAATACTTAAGTAATTTTATTCAATATATATATAGGTATATTATAGGGGATTAAAACGTTCATAATGCCTAGTATATGATAATTTTGGTACATTCGGTAATATTTAGTATGATATATTTATATGCATTATGCATACATTTATGTATCATATTATATTTCCATGATACTATAGTATTAGTTATTTTATTAGTTATTAGTATTTTTTTACATTTTTTTTAAAACATAAAGGTAAAAATACTTAATACATTTTGCTACCTTCTAGAGATTTCTCTAAATAATATAACCTGCACACGTTATGTAACTAAGAAGAGAGATGGCAATACATCGAATTGTAGGGGCTTGACCGAAATGACGGTAAAGCGACAGGCGCGTGAAATTTGGAACGAATCGAACCCCAGTGTTTTGCACAACGCTCGACCTCCCTACTCACCAATACGCGTGTTGACCGCATTTCTCTTAGAAAGTATTTTACATGTCGCGTTTGTTTGCCCTCTTATCAAACATTTAACCTCTCGCTGACTCAAATAAATATATTATGTGTATTTGTTTAATATGTTTGTGTATAGGAAATATAAATTTATTAGTAACGTATAATATTGTATAAGTCATACATATTATAATGATTTCTGAGGGGTATCAATGTATGTATGTCAATGTGTTATTCCTTATCATTTATTATCATTTGTTCATAAATTATTAATTATCATGATTTATAGGGCCATAGACACATTAATATGTCTATGGATATGGTGTAATATAAAAAATTATATTTAATTGATTGTAGTAAAATTAAATACTTTTTCAGTAAGTTGTTAAAAAAGTTAACAACACATTTATTTCTTATATGTTTGAATGCTATTTCATTCGAAAATTGGCAAAATAGTTGATAATATTATTTCGTGTTGGTACCTATTATTTAAATCATAATTTTTGTTCTTCTAAAAAATGTTTAAATTATTTTTAAATTAATGATTTATATGTAACTATATTCGGTTTACTTAAAAAACTTACTTACATTATTTTTTTACGTTTTTCGGGGTTTATTTATGCTGCAGTAGCGTAGTGCATGTATTGTTTAAAGATATCGATCTAACCTGAAATTGAGCAATATAGTATGCAAGTAAGACAAATGATTTGAATAATCGTAAATTACACTGCTTTAGTCTGATAGAAAATGTAGAATAATGGCGGGCCCCGTTTAGAGTATTTGTGTCGGGTCGGCCAGGTGCTCTATACCATAAGTCAATGATGACCTCGTTCTCGAAACCGGTGTTAACTAGGTCCGTCTCTCTGTCGAGACACCCACAGCCCTCTTACTTTGTATCTATTGTGCCCCATAAACATCCAATTGGTTTTTGCAAATAAATAAAACATATAGCACTAAGCCATTAACGGAAGTACCTATATAAGAATTTATATTAATTTAAAAAAAAAACTTACGTAAGGTTGATGCAACAGTAATTTTTTTTTATTAACTTTTTATAGAGCTGATCAAAATGTACTTTTCTAATTTCTTTGAAAACATTCATGATTTTCATGATAGATATATATTTTTTGTAATATGTTTAATTGATGCTGTTTATTATAATATAAGACATAGATACCTATCTCATATAACGTGGTGCGATCTGTAATGAACTATTAAAGATTGGTCAGATTAATCGAGATGGCATTGGAATTTAATAGACTCAAATACTCAATGGTCTGTGCTTTGAAGGTAATTTATCTGAAATTGTTATAATATTTTAAATAGAAATAGAAATATATTTTAAAGCAACAGAAACAGACAAAAAGAATATTACTAGCACATGAAAATCATGAGTGTAGTACGATATTAACATATACGTATACAACCTATATTATTCAATATTCATAATATAGTGATTATAATAATATTATGTTATCATTACAAACCACATAAAATGTATGGTTTTCTTTTTTTGTAAAAAATATATATCTATACAAATAATAATCGACAAATCAGGTAAGCATACCTATATAATATATTTCCTGGTGTTTATATATTTTAAAATTAATTTATACAGGATGATTAGTTTTTCTTTGACTTTCGAAAAATGATTGGAGAAAATGCGTGGTTATTTTTTTTTATTTTGTGTCCACCTGTTTAAATATAACCGTTATTTCGGCAGACGTTTGAATAAATTCTAAGTAATAAAACTGTCCATGTAGGTTTTTTCATTTTGTTTGTCCTTAAGACAACAAAGAGTGTACGACCGTTGTGTATGACTGGACCCTAATAATGTGCCGAGGTCGTACGGGTCAGAGCAGCTGCTATTAAAGAAGGCTTCAGACATTCTAAATCATCCGTTGTCTGTGGTGGTGATGGTGGTGGCCTTTGATGAGAAGGATATAGTATATTTTATTGTTGTCAGGTCAAATTATTGAATACTTTTTTAGTTTTTCCATTTTTAATAATACTTAATACTTATATAAATTATATTTTCTGCAGATATTCATAATAAATTATATTTGCTTACATTTTTTTTTTATATTTAATATCCTAACAATTTATCTTATGATCATTATATATGTACTGTGTGACTCAATTCAGCTACACAACTTATAGGTTTTTTTGATTTTGTTTATCACAGATTAACATAAACTAATTTCCTTCTGTATAATCTAAATACCACACACAATATCATCATTGTATATAATAAAGACTTTCATCAGAGTTCCGCTCAGAACCTATAAAATTATGAAAGTTTCAAGTTTAAAGTATAATTTTAATATAATTTAGTCTTTTTGTGGGTATTTGACATTTTTTACTTTTTTTAGTTTTTCTTTCAATTTATCTTTGATACAATTTTTGTTGGTTAAAAGCTTGACAATTTAATGTAATTCATGGTTCCTCATCATAAGTATTAAATAATATCAAAATACGAAAATTACGTGAAAAATTGAAAATATATAGATTATTTTGTAGTTATAATAGGTAGTTAATAATAATTTTAAAATTGTATACTTAAGGCTTGAAATAGTAATATTAGATCTCTCGAATATCAAATCGATGCGATTTTTGTAAGTGCGATTGAATTAAAATTTGATATTTATAGTAAGATTAAAATGTAAGATAATGATTTATCCTCAATCAATTTTCTTGTTTTTCTGTAGGTATTTATATAAAAAATACTTATGGTAGAAACTTGAAATATTCCACTTTTAAGTACTTAAATAATTATTTTGTATTCATAATGACATTTTCAATTTTAGTTTTTAGATTAATTTTAAGCTATTTACAGGCATTTGAAATGTTGATCTTTTTTTAGTATTGATACAATTTGTATGAATCGATCAAAAAGCGTTTAAAGTATATTATAAGATCCCACATAAGTTTTAAAAATACATTTGCACAATATTTTTAACTATAGTTTTTGAAGTTAAGATTTTGACTAAATTCGTCAAAATCACCAAAATTTGCTAATTAATTTAAGTATCATTAAAAAATTATAAAATTTTAGATATATATTTAAATAGCCTGGAAATATAATACGAGGCTCCTCGTAAGTTTTTCTTGCAGAAATCTAAAAATGCTTGAAAAGTTTATATTTTGACTAAATTATGTATATTTTTTTATTTTTAATCTAGTAGTTATACAAGTT
This sequence comes from Sitobion miscanthi, assembly GCA_008086715.1. NCBI lineage: Eukaryota > Metazoa > Arthropoda > Insecta > Hemiptera > Aphididae > Sitobion > Sitobion miscanthi. The sequence continues at coordinate 3,110,785 of CM017805.1, forward strand.
ATGTGATTGTACAGTACAATCTATAAATGAACATTTTTGTTGTTGTGGATTTATATAAAATATTACATAAAATAAAATATATTAAATTAAATTAACAAAGTTTCAGAGACAGGTTGCCATAGGACTTGTGTGAAGTCATTGGGCAGTGGGCATCCATAGATGGGACTTCGTGACATGTAGAATTGGGGATTAGTCACTAAGTAGGTCATGACACTATTTGTTTTAGACGCCTTCTGGGGACACCAGGCATTTTGGGAACAGATAGTTATAATATTGAGATCAGGTGGTTGCGTTGGCTGTGGATATTGGGGTGCGCGCGTTAGTAAAAACTCTTGTCAACGTACACACTTAGATATTCAAACGAAAAAAAAAACGATTTTAGTTAGGAATTTTTTTGTAATTCAAAAAATATTATCTCTAAGTTGGATAGGTGTCAGTCACGGATAGTTGGTACTTTAAATGGATTATTATTTTAATCATCCAATGGTTTTTCTAAAAACTAATCAACGAACAACAAATAATTACAAAGATACGTAAACTTTTAACTGGTTAAACGAAATCAGTTTAGAATATTTTTTCAAATACTATCTTGTATTATTTGTTTATCCAAATATGATACAAATTTTAAAGTTTAGAATCCTATATTACTATTGTTTTATTTCCCTATTAGATTGCTATTAGTTTTACATCTAATATTATTATATAACGGTAATGTTATAAAACGTTTGAACTTTTTTATGCTCATTTTTTTATTATTTTAATTTTTAGGTGTTTTGTAAATAATATTATATAATAAGCTACCTACTTTCAAAATATTGTATAGAAACTTCTGTAAAATTTTAAAATTTTTTATTTCAATAATTGTATAATAGTTAAATATGGAGACAGACATAGAGAGTCTCGATAGATATTTTATTTAACTTTAACCTAAATAATGACTTGTGATCAACAATTCTCAGTAGGTAACCAATTTAGCATGGATTTTAGAATCCGTGTGGCTTAGTTGCCACTCGCCAGTCGGGAACCCACAAATTGTGCTGTTGTTTCATTTTTAGTTTTATTATTTTATTGATACTCCATAATATTATTATACACGTAAATTATAATTAATTAATAATCTTTTTCTAGTTTAATTATATTAAAGTTCTACACTATACAAATATTAGCTGACAATTCAATATTTAAATGTGTTATTTATTTTATAATTTGATTTATAACTGTAAACTTCAACTACTATTAGTTATATATTACGATATTGAATTAGACCAATACAATTATTTAAAATTACACATTTTCATAAATTATGTAATACTTATACTTACCTAGTTTTGATTAAAATTAAATTTATTAAATTATATGTACTATTCAATTATTTTACTATCTTATTTAAATTTAATAATTTTGTTTAAACATTTTTGGCGAGGTAAAAATTGTATAACTTGGGTAGATATTTTATTTCTGGGTCACATTGCAGTAAGTACATTTATACAGCATATGACTAAAGTGTTTATGCTTGCGTGCAATAACATGTTATTATAACTAATATTTTCTTATCATATTTAATAAAAAAATAAAATGAACCTTAATATATTACAAATTATTTTTGAAATGTGTTTTTATTCAATGTTGATCGATAAATTATCCATTAACTGTATATGGTTTTAAAAAGATAGGTATATAATTGTGTACCATTATACCTATATTTATGGTTATTTTTGGGTGAATATATTCGTTTTGTAGTGGTAAAAATGCTCATCGGGAGGTAACTGGTAGAAAAATTTTTTATTTGTTTTTTTGAGGGTGGGAGGGGGGGGGGTTTAAAACTTCTCAGCGCAACAAAATCATCGGGAAACACAGCAATTTTTACGCTGAACTAGTTTTTGATATGGTACCTAATTAAAATTGTAAAATAAATTGTGTTGTAATTTAAAAATTAAAAACCATAAAGATTTTAAATCTTCACCTAATATCAAAATTATTATTTGTTAGGTACTATGTATGTAACTTTAAAAATATTTTGGCTCTTTTTGTTCTTTTTATAAATATTTTTAATTTCCTACTTTTAGTTAATTTTTGATTTATGTATGATAGGTAGACATTTTCAAATTATATTGTAGTTTAAAATGTATAAGACTGTTTGTATTGTTATCAGAGATTTGAACATTGAATACAAGGTTTCTTATATAAGTTTTTCTTTCTATAATTAAAAAAAAAAAGGTTTATCGTAGTCACTTTAATTTTTATCAGGTACCTAGTGTATGAAGTTCAAATATAGACGATTTCGAAATTTTAGATTTTCAAATGGTTTTAGTTATTGTGTTGTAATTCAAAAAACATTATTCACTGTGGTTTGATTCTATTCGCCATTATGTATACTATTATTTACTGTACACAATGGAATTTTGAAAGTATTTGGATTCATTTTAAGATATTTATACCACAATCCTATTCACATATTTGTACGTCAGTATCGACTTATAAGTTATAAGTTAATAGAAGGTATAGTAATATTACATAAAATAATATTATAATAAATATGTGATTAGCTTTTGGAAAATAAGTTCAACCTAAATATCTATTTGAATAATACCTACCGTATTACTTATAACATTATAAATACTTAATAAAACGTCCTTAGAAATATAGGCTGACCGCTGATAAACCGTATCCACTCAGTATCGTTTTTCATCATATGTAATGATTTATCATTGAATTTATATTTAACACACCCATTATTACAGTGACCTACTCAATAACGATGTACACTCGACACCTTGTACCTATATAGCAGAGTGACTTCCCCGGTTTTATTTATAATTATTCCTTTAAAATTTCTCTTACAGTGGTAGGTACATGGACTTTCAAAATAAATCATCTTTACCTAATCACCATGAATGTATGTTGATTTTTATAAAATAAATTAAAACCTATTTACTGTCTTATGAAAGTATAAATGTATACCTATGTATAGATAAACTATTATTTTATTATAATGACTATTATTATATTAATTAATGGTCAAAGAAAATTCAATTCCGTGTTTGATTATACAAATATACATCATTTTTTTCAGCCATAATAATATGATGTAGGTATACGATTAAGAAGTAGATTTTTATGCATTAAGTTTAGAGTGTATATAATAAGTGTTTTGTAAGTGTAATTCAATATAGCTACAAATAATAATTATTGTTATTATTTTTGTTTGGTTTTTAAACATTTTATGAAATGTCGAATTGAAATTAATTAAAATAACCTTATACCATTATATATTCACAATTTTTACTTATGAAAATTATAACAGTAGGTAGTTAACTTTAATATTATTATTCTTATTCTTATTATTATTGGTTTTATTTGAAATAGTTGTTGACGCAAGAATATATTATGGAAAATAATAATATATGTGGTTACAGTTTTTCAGGTGGTATAAGAGTACACTAGAAATCAGTATATTGGGTTAAGAGCAAAAAGGTTGCAAAGTTTTTGATCGGAGCTCAAATAAATGGTGTAAAGAATCTCATGTATTGGTGTGGAGAACGAGTAACGATAGACTTGAAGTAGAGAGGGAATGAAAGAGATGAACACATAAGAGTGAAAGTGAATTTGGATATCTTTTTCCCGTCAGTTAACAGCGTCGAAATGACTCTGGTTTGGTCTAATGCATAATGAGAAAGACTTACAAACGCTAAACACGAGGCTAACAATAAAGACGATCGAACTTTACAAGGACTTCATTATAGCACGTGGCGGGAATAGAACACGTGGCAATAGTTTTCTATTGCATATGCATATTGTTATTTATATGCTATTCCCCTATGCCTATTAAGTACCTATAGATAGGTACTAACCTTTATTTTTTTATGTTTTGGTAACACATATTATTCAATTGTTTGTTTTTAATTTTTTTACTCAAAGTCCGATTAAAAAATCTATTATCCAGCCAATAATTTTGTGGGTTAATATAGAATAAAATGTATTTATTATTCTAAATTGATTATTGGATAATAATATGTACAGTTATGGGATTGTAGAAATTAATGCTTTATTACTATTTCTATTACTCACCAGTCTTAAAATGTACCTACTGTATGTTGGTATATGACAGACGAGAGCATTTTGCCCCACCCTAGATTTCAATGGACCGGTAAACTTTTTGTTGTGGTCCAATTTTAGCAAATGGCGGGCTTACTGAAGCGTGACGGAGTCCATAATCGTAAATCGTTGACATTTTTAAGGAACGTAGCGAAGAATAATATTTTAAAAGCTACACTTTAACAGCTAATAATATATGAATTAATATAATAATAACAATTATCCTATAATATATTCGATTTGGTCTTGTAAAAATTTAGTTCAACCTACTTATTATTAATATATATAAATAAATTTTAAATATATTATCAAATATTTTTAGAAATATCCGTTGAGTGCTGATAGCCTGTATCCATTCAGAATTGTTTTCAACATGCCTGCAATGATTTATATTCAAATTTGAATTCAAGCTTAACACATACATTATAGTGACCTACTCAATGATAAGGTATACACTCGACAGCCGAATCTACTATACAGCAGAGTGATTTCCCAATTTTTTTTTAATAGATCTGACAAAGCCGACGGCCAACTTTGCGGACATGTCTATTCATGATAATGTACGATTAGGTACCTATAAATTCTCCATCATCTTAAATATGTTGATCGAAGTACATTTCCTTAATATCAGTCAGTAATTTATCGACGTACTTAGACATGCTATTCAATGATTATTTAATTAGGTTTTAAATCTCAAACACTTAAGAAGGCGCTACCTGTTGCGTTCTCTCTGTCTTTCATATGCATAACATAGCAAATTGTACGTTAAGCAGATCACGTTTAGCTCTGTTAGTTAAAAAATTATAGTGAATTGACCTCTTATGAAATTTAGAAGTAAGAATATTATCTAGTGAACCTCATAGGATTTTTTTTATATTTTAATTTTGAAACAAGTTATAAGTATTTTAAAATTCACAAACAATTTACCATTTTAAAATACTCCTTACTTGCTTTAAAATTAAAATATAAAAAAAAACCTATGAGGTTCACTAGATAATATTCTTACATTTCAATTCGCTCTAATTTTTAAACTAACAGAGCTAAACGTGATTTGCTGAGCGTACAATTTGCTATGTTATGCGTTTGTAAGACAGAAAGAACGCATGTTGGTGTAGTGCCCTTAATCGCGTTTAAGAAGACGGCGCATATGTTGTTTCCGCCTTACACACGGACGACATACCAAATTTTCGTTCGCCAATTTCAATAATGTGCTGTTAGTTTTGATATTAGAGTGAATTGACCTATTATCAAACTTTAGGAAGGTAACAACATTATCTTTGTTCTTTCGTTGGTCTATACGATGTTTTAATTTTTAAGTGAATTATGAACATTTTCGAATATTAATGTTTTACATGCTCTTAACTTTTGTTGACTATATTTAGTGCATTTATATTCCGTAATCTATAGGTATGCCTATTGTTAGTTTGATCATGCAGTTTCTAACAGACAACGAGTATTGTAATTGTAAATTTATTCTCGCCTATAATTCTTAAATATACCTATATTTATACTATTTTAAAATAATTACTTAAGTGTTCTTGACAATAATTATAAATAAATAAAAATTGGACCAGTAATATGCAGTTGCAGTTGACTGCTTTTTTTGTTTTGATTAATTATATGAATATAAAAACCTTGTATTGTAAATATTATAATATTGTACCTTATACTTTAAAATAGTTTAATAATTTAAACGATAAAGGATTAACCATCTAAAACATAAATCCTATGTTTAAGTAATGATAAAAAAGAATATATTTACGTTTAAAATAATTCTATAGATTTAGCATTATAAATTTCTATGCAATTAAATTATTTTTTGATCTAGTTAATACATAAAATATCTTTATTAAGTATATATAGCTCTAGTTCTGTACTTTCTCCAATATCTATTCTATATATGTTGGCTTATTCTTGAAAATGTAAATAATTTGTTAATCGACGTGACCAAAGTCCGAATATTCTGTTATGTATACATTCCATTCATGTTAAGCTTTGGGGAGGGAAAGGCTTTATGTTTTTTGTCTTAGGTTTTGTGAAAGCCGAGTCAGTTGACTGCAGCTTTCGAAATTAAAAGAAAGGCGGCCAGGGCAGATGTTACGAAATACCCGGCAGTGAGTACACCAAACCGCCACTGCTGACGCCCGATGGATAGGTACACCAGAGAGAGTTCTGGCGCACACGTTACCCAGCATCTAGGTTAGAATAATGCGGTTAAACTTCCGCCTCCAACAACGCCGAACAAAATTGCAACAATAGACGAAAATAAATAGATGTTCACGCATTATTTGAGCAAAACATGATTTTCACATTGCACTGCCGTGCTCAATTCTGTGCATATCCTTAGTAACAGACTTTTCTTTGAATTGGCATCATTTTTATCGTTCCCTATCTAAATTTATTTACCTTGTCATTTACATTAAAACAATAAATGTGTTTCATTTTAGATTCTTGCAAAAGTATTATTTTAAGTATTGACATTTCTTATAAGAAGTTTTTTTTATGTGCATAATAATATAACAATGATAATAGTGTACGCCTACAATAATCCTAATTGTATTTATCAACCAAAATACCACATGCACATCTTTGGTGTACAGATTAAATTGATTAAAAATTATCTGAATTTAATAATTATGAAATTGGATTATGTTTTCGTATATTTTAGAATTATATATAGCCACTGAATGTTAAGTGTGTTTTATCTATGTATAGGTGCATAGGCATGTACTTACTAATGCACTATCATTGATTATAAATTTATAAATAATAGTATTTATAATCCATGGCACTATCGAACGCAAGTATAACGATACAATATTATAGATATTTTCATGATTATACATTTGACCTTAGGTAAGTTGGATGTCTCGATATTTGTGTTGATAAACACTGCATAATATGATGGATGTGTCAATTGTGATTTGTGTCTCATTGTAATGAATATTATGGCTTTCTAGATAAACATAGTTTTATGTTATAATGGTTTGATAAGAACAGCGGTGTACTTTAGTTCTTGTTTTCAATATTGACTCACATATTATCATGTTGATACAATATAGGTAATATTAGTAGATACATATAACGCGTGTATATTGTATATCTTCTGTACTAACAAGCTTACGATACGCCCACCTGCATATTTTTAGTGGCCTGAAAGCGTTCGGGTGAATGGGAAAGTCGAGAAAACGTCTGATTTCTACAGGCAGCTTCATTTCTGGCGTCATTATCGTAACACTATGGTACATTTCTCTGTAAAATATATGTATGAAACTCTCACCGTCTATCATTGTTGTACAATATATTTATCCATTAGAAAGCAATCATCCGAAATTATATTATTGCCCTTTCAATTACATAGGTACTTCAAAATTTTTAAGTTGGAAATTAAATCATCTAATTATTTTTTAAACTATAAAGTATTGTGTTAGGAATTATAATAAACAAATGTCTTAAAAAATATTTAATACTCAAATGTTAGTTATGATCGCTTGATTTGAGTTTTAAAAAAAATAACTTCTACTAACAAATACGCAGTTGTTAATAGATTTATAACAACCAGTCCTTGACAAATTTACCTTATCAATATTGTATTATACAGACCATCCAACAGTAATGTAGCTAACAATATTAAAATCGCTAATAACTGAATCATCAAATGATACATTTTTTAATATATATAATGTAACACAATTTTTTTCACTATTGATTATTGTATACATTAGATTAACTTTATAAAAATTATAAAAATAAAAGTTGTAACGCCACAATGCTATTCTATATATTCAAATATAATTTATTTTACGTTTACTTCGTATAATTTATGAAAAAACACTTAAAGTTAAATAATGATTTTATTATTAATATTTTAAAATATACAACACTATAGTTCTATGTAGGTAGTCAACTTTTTCTTTGTATCATGTAATATTTAAAATTGTGTTTAGGTGTTAGAACTCAATAAGTAAATTTGAACGTAACATAATATTATGTTAAAATTGTAATTAATTCTACGTTTTAAGTTTGATATTATATGTTAAGAAAATATTCGAAGAATTTAATATTCAAAAACCGAAGAAATGGAGTATAATTGCTTTCTAACGCGGAGGTCCTATTAAATTATAATTAAAATTGCTTAAAGAAATGTTGGATAATCAATTAAACATTACAAAATGCTCTTTATGATTAAGTCTATTAATACTTAATAGGTATGTCTTTCGTATTTCATTATTCAACTATTAATTTTACATTTGGATATTTAAAATACAAAACACATTTAGAATATTTTTATTTATCAAATGTGATCTTGAAGTATAAGTCTAAGTTTGGATATTGGTCGCCTTCGTACTTATAGCCCTGAGAATAATCTATCTGAAAATAAATGTATGTGGAGTATTATATAGGCATTCGTTTATTATATGTATAATATTGGAAAGTGTTTGTCCCCGTAGCAGCAGGAAACACCTTCAACCTTCATATTTTTAACTCTTCCTCGGTTTGGAGGTCTCTTTAGTTATCTGTGTTTATTATAGCATAATAAATCTCTCTAGGCCACTTTCTAAGGATCCAAAACAATACAACTATACAACTTAAACATTAACAAAAGTACAAATATATATTTGGCTTTAGTAAAGTTCCAGTATTATAATAAGTAATAACCAACCTAAATAACACTATACCACAACTATCATATACCAGAAAAAAATAACTAGTTTTATCGATTTTGAACCTATAACAAATATTATGTAGTACTTAAAACTTAACAAACATATTGTAGTATCGCAATGTTTCATTTGCAGCTATAAAATATTATGTTTGCAAGAAACCTTGACCTAGTTACTATATTATAATTTGGACCACATGTGCTCCATTTTTTTTAATGGAAAACCAAAAAAAAAAAATTGATGATTTAAACTTTTTATATAAATGTATAAACATGTAAACATATATATACTTAACATATACATATACTTATATGTATATAATATATATATAATTTAATGTACACCTATTTGTATTAATTTGCAGGCTAAAGACCTTTGATGTCAAAGCCTTAATAAATTTATAAAAAAAAAAAATATATATATATATATAACTAAATAAGCTTCAACGTATTAATTAATATAAGTATTTTATTTTTTACAGAATACTACTAGATTTTGATTTGACATTTATCTCCCCATCATGTCGTAAGTCGCAATGTTTTATTTAACTTGTATTTTAATATTAAACTTACTAAAGTATTTTTAATGCACATTTAAACAGCTTATAATCTTGAAAAATAAACAATGTTACTAATATATCAACTTCTTGATTTATTTTAAAATTTAGAAATTACCAGATGGTATTAAAATGTTCTTTATTCATTTTTAACCTAATTTTTTGTTGCTAAACAATGCTATGTTTCTGGTTCGAGTAGTATTATAGTTGATTTAACATTACCACGCGTAACTGTTGTTACGTAAGTACTCGTGAAATTGTGTCGATCTCTTTTGGAGAAAGAGACAGGTGAAAGGGGTCTGAAGTTTTTCTTTTTGTTTTGTTATGTACTTTCACAGGGTCCTCAAATATAACATTACATTTTATTTGTTTCTCGAACATTAACTTGGACTTTGAACTATACATTTTCAAGTATAGGCATTTAAAATGTAAGAGGTTGTACATAATATAATATTGAATAATTTGTACTTTACAGTCTTAACATTATTGAGCATTATTATATTACAGTATTTGAGACTAATTGAGATTAACTGTCTACGTAATTAATTTATCTTATGTTATAGATGGCGTTTTTACAAAAATATTATCCTTCGTTAGCGCTATGCATTTTGCTATTATTATAAGTCATAAAACTTTACTATACGAATCATTAAAAATAAAAATGATAAAGTGCCTGTTGTACAGACGTGCCAAGGACTCCGTGGTATCAGTAGAGGAGTTGACGTTTCTGACATCATATCAGGGCCAGACCGATAAAATAACGTTGAAAATATCTATGTAGTATACTTAGTACTTACCATAACAAAGTATAATTTGTTGGAAAGTTTTAGATAAACATTTGATGGTGTTAAAATATAAAATATTATCATATGTAACTTGTAATTGGCGATATATTTTGTAGCCAATGATATCGACGTGCATCTTAATATTTTATTTTCAATAGATATAATTGTATTTATAATATATATTATACATATACTCAATGGAAAAGTCACCTTCGAAAAAAAATAATAATCGCGTTTTACGTACGTAGTTTATGTTTATCTCTGTAATTATGTTATCACTTATAGACTTTTCAAGTTTCTAGTGAAAAAAAATAAATAGGTTATGCTAGTAGTATAATAATTTACCTAACTACTAGGTAATAAAAAAAAATTTTAAAGTTCTTGTCGATTGCTTAAAATGTATGATCATCCCTTCCCTCGAGGGAGACAATATTTTAAAGAAATTTAAGGAGTATACTTAAATAGGAAAAAATTTTCGTTTTATTATAGTCTAATACTGAGTAGTAAATTGTAAAAAATTACATATTTTTCTGATTTTCTCCATTCAAAACGTGATATGTCGATTATATATTATATTACAGGAGGTTAACATTATGGCTGGCAGCTGCGTTAAAATTAGCAGGTCCGGAATCGGCCGATGGTGATCTGTGCCACCGCCCGTTCTAACCTAGAATTCTATATATTATTATTGTTTAAATATACTATGATTTGTGCAAAGCGTCCTCGTTTAATAGTAGCCGGGTAACCAAGACAATAAGGTGTCCAACTTAGACGTTTTTCATAAAGCAGTTATAAATGATAAAAAGAAAATAAGTCATTTATGTAAAAGCATAATTATTATTATGTCCTTAAAAATAACTCGGCTTTAAAACTAAACATTGTAAAATTTAATGCTTAAATTACTTTTTTAACGAATATAATTTAAATGTTAAATGGATTGTTAAATGAAAATTATTTTAGATCTGTATATTTTAAAAGTCATCAAAATACAAATAGCGATTTTCAGTATTAAATTTATCATTTATATTATATAATATAATATATACATACATATTTAAAGTGGTGGGGTGTAATGGAATTTAATTTATACCATAGACATAAGATTTAATTTCTCTGACCTATATTTTTATTAGTCCAATATTATTATTAAATATTAATTATCAATTAAGCGATTCTTGAATAATAATAAATTAAAAGATAACGCTTTGAAATATTAAGGAAAATATCATGACCTAATGCAATGCATTTAAAAAAAAAATAAACTAATTTACGTTCAATTGCATTTTATCCGTTACATTAATCAGCTTTCAATAATAATGTTCCCAGTTGAACTAGAAAATATAATTTTTATAGCACAAATGTTATTGTGCTTCATATTAATAGTTTTTTATTTAAAAACTATACATATTCTAGGTTTTATTACAGAAAAAAGCCATAGTAAAAATATCCAATAAGCCGTTATGTTAGTCGAAAAAATAAATGCCGATTTGTTTTTACTAAAACATTTTATATTTGAATTTATAATATAACTAAAATCACAATAACACAGCCTAAATTGTCAATTTCTGTAGAAATAGCTATACCGTATATAGTTTTTTAAATGTATAACCTATATTACATCACAACTTTTTTTTTATCAATATTTTTGCGACTTATTACATAATTATGATCACGTAGTTTCCAATACTATTCCACTTTCAGTTAAGTAAAAATTATTAAATGAATAATGTTTAAAATAGAAACATAAATATATTGCTTAAAAAATAGTTTTCAAAATCACTTTTTAGCTGTAGTCGTAAAATAATCTATATAATAAAAATAAAAAGCTGTCCGTTTGTAACCGCATAAATCGAGAATGGTTGGAGTGTCGGATCGATTTGTCTATTTTTTTTTTAAATGTTCGTAATGTTCTAAATGAGGATTTAAAAAAAAAAAAATAGAAAAGTTGTTAGGAAATAGGGAAGAACTGCAAGTGATTTTTTTAAAGTTATAAGTGGTTGCCATTAATATAATAATATAGTTATTTAGTAAATAAGTAGAAATTCATATTTTTTATAAATGGTTGTCATAGGTGACATAATATAATATAACTGATGAGATATAATAATTTAAACTTATGGTTTTGATATCTGGTTACTGTATTTTACATTTTTGACCCGCGTTGGTTTATCTGAAATTAATAGACTCAAAAACTACTGGACTGTTTGAACAAAAAGTTATACCAATAGATTCCTTGAGACTTGGAGGGTCTTTATTTTATCAACCCATGTGGTTGGTAACAAAAGGGCAGCTCACACTTGATTTTTTTTCAGCTCATGAAAAAAGATTTTATTTTGTTAATTTATGTGGTTACCATTGGTTACATTAGTATTATAATTAATAGATATATGGTATGTCATTTTTTTTTACAAATATATTTATAAAAAAAAACTAACAAATCTTTAGCATGGGCAACGCTGGGAGGGACGGCTATAAAATATATAATACGATTTCAAGTATAACAGGTATAGGGTGTATCGTATGTAATACTATTTAGTATATTTTATAAAGTAATTTTGAATATAGTATGATACAATTGTTGTTTATGTTTATTTATTTCAAATTAATCGTATACAAGATAAAAAAGGTGAGAAAGTGGGTGTCGCTCTGCTGTACAGTAGGTTACAAGTGGGTCACTCCAATGGATTGTGTTAAATTTGAATTCAATGAAAAATATCATTGTATAAGAAAAGAGATTCTGAGCGAAGATGGTTCGGTTAGTCTTATGATATTATTGTAAATAAAGTTATTTATTGTAACCCTGTTTTAAATTTTTCAATCCATAGTTATAAGAAGTAGAACATTTTATAAATTTTTAACTACTGAATAATTTGTAAATCTTCAATTTGATAAATTTCGTCAAAACTCGAACTTTTAATACTTATAAAAAAAAAATTGTGCCTACGTATTTTTAATACTTTTCAACTGCTATTTTAACAATATAATATATATCTGGAGCCTTTTATTACATTTTCACGCTTTTTTGCCCAAAAAAAAAATGTTATTGATATTTATAGTAAAAAAAACTAAACATTTTTTAAATTGTTTGTTAATAACTAAAAGAGAGTTAAAATATTTTCAAAATTGTATGGTATATAGAAAATGAAAATATAAACATCCAATGAAATTTGCATGTATCTACAGTTATTAGTTTTTGAATTACAACAAAATAAGAAAATCACTACATGAGAAATCGAGTGAATACCCAATGTTGTAAAAATATGAACTTTAAAATATCAAAAAATTTAATTTTACTTTCTTGTAGACATTTTTAAAGGTAGATAAAATTATGAGGAATCATGTATTACATTTTCAAATCTTAGAATTAAAAAGATAAATTTTTATGAATTTTTTACTCAAAATAATTTGCTTATTTTCATGATTTTTACGTATTTTGTCAAGATTTGTAATTAAAAGAATTATAAAAAAAAAAAATTGGTATTGATTATTAATATTTTTCAAAAATCGTTGTAACAATATATTAGGAGCCTTGTATAACATTTTTAAGTTTTTTAACCCAACAAATCAATTTCATTGACATTCATAGAAAAAAAACTAATAAAATTAGAAACTGAAAATGTCCGTAAACAGTTCAAAACAAATCAAAATATTTTTTATTTTTTATCGTGTATAGAAAATGCGAATATAAACAACCAGTGAACATTATTATGTATATACGTTTATTTTGTTTTAGAGTTACACCAAAAACCAAATCGATTTTGCATTAAAATTTCTGTTTTTCCTTAATTTTTATGTTTTTTCCCGGCGTTTTTAAAAACTATTACGAGTTTTAAATTTTGACCTCCCGAGTGCACCAGCTAGATTCACTTTCCCATCGAACAAGATACTGTTAAAGAAAATCGAAGTAGTTTTACTGCCCCAAACGGTGGTGACGGACACTAAAAAAAAAACATCAATGTAACTTGTAAAATTAATACATTCATCGCTCCGCTCAGAAACTAAAATAAAAATCTTGGCCCTCAAAATACTTAAAAATCCCTGAAAAAACTGTGTTAATTTGATCAAATACACGCTTACAGTTTTAAAATATAAAAACTCATCCGGGTTTAACCTCTAAAAGATCCAATTTTTCATAAACTTTTCGTCTTTCTAGATTTTGCATTTAGGATTATAGTCTTTAAATTTTAAAATATAATTCATATTTTATGATAAGTAGATAGTGAATTTGTTATAAGCTTGTAGATTAAACAGTAAAAATCATAAAAACATAATATTGTATCATGCATATTGATATATATTATCCTCTGTATCGTATTATTATAAATGTATAAATAATAAAACTTCATACAATTATTGTACGCATTATAAATTATTATTGTACGGGTACGCACTGCTTTATACTTTTCCCCTCCGAAAACACTAACCTCGTGCCTCACTATGGTATTCACTTCGTTTGTTTCATTCCGTTCCAGCCCGGTGTGGTGTCCGCTGGCTTGTGCGATTCTGTCCAAAAACGTGTCGTATTAGAATAGCCGGGTCAAAGGTTATCTTCGTTTAAATAATAATATTTTTTCCATACAAAATTTGTCTATTTTATTTATAATTTCTGTAACAGTGCCAAATGTTAAGTTTTTAATTTTAACTTAAAAAGTGAAAAAATATAGTGCAATATTCTCGATATTTTTATATAAGTTAGTAAAGTGGCTGTGCCAAAAGTGGATTACTCAAAAGTAAAATTGAACATAAACATCGATACATGTTTTAGGATGGCTTTAGCCAGGTGAGTTCAATTATTATTAATTTTTATTTTGGAAAAGTATTAGGTTCATTTTATTGCCATTTATTTTAGGTAGTATAATATAGATTACAAAATTCTTATAATATATAAGTATACTAATTGTATAGATCCGTTTGCCACAGCCCTTTAATTTCGACCACTTTAATTAAAATATTAAACAGTTTTAATTTTAATTTATACAATCGACGTACGAGAATACAACAAACACAATCAAGAGTTGTAATGATACAATGTCATAGCCAAGGTTGCCCTTGAGTCTCCTCCAATATCTATATAACGATTAACTTTTTTAAAGTAGTTTTTACACGTTTGGTGATTTTAGAAACAATGTGATTGAACACGAAGTCTGAAAAGTACATTTATCACAGCATACTTCACGCCGAAGCTAATTTTTGTTTAAAATTAGGGCCTCTTACTATTTACAACCTAAATATTTATTTTATTCAGTACATTTTTGGCTTAGAAAATACTGTTGAGAAATTAATTTTGTTTATTTTAAAATTAACGGTTTAGTAAAAAATATTAGTCTTATCATGCTTATTAAAATGTTGAATGTTGTGGGTACCTTATCAAAATGTTGTTTTGTTTTTCGTCATTAATTTCATTCATAAAATCAGTCCGTTTCAAATATATTTTTACTAAATTATTATTTTATAACAACCTCTGTATTAATAAATGATAAACTTAATACATAAATGTAATATGTTTAAACCTCAATATTGTTATTTTTATTGTTTATTTTAAAGTCTAATCATATTGTTATCAAGAAAAAAATTGTCCATTTATTATTTATTTTATATTTTTTCTTTATTATCCATTTTAAAATGCTTTGATTACAATACTGTATTAACATTGAAACATCTCTCATTTACATCTATGATAAACTTGGGTCGGAATCGCAATCATTATCAAGGTTACATATTGGCCTCTAATTTACGTCATACTATGCGACCCCTTCCCACGCAGATTATTTGTAGGAAACATTTGAAATACACTTAAGACTAAATATTGCCTAAGTTTGTAAATTTCACAATATTAATATTAAATACAGGAGTATTCCTATACGAAATAACTTAGTCTTGTCTTGTAATCTGTACTAATATACTATATTATTTACAAATTGAAATATTTATGATGAGAATATTATTTTTTATTTGAACAAATAACTGAGTTATGTATTATTTAGGCTGTAAGCTAGCAACGGGTTTTTTGTTAAATTGGTGCTTTACGGAAGGTGCATTTTCGTGGGGTGGTTAGAGGTATATATAATAATTCATTACTATTGTAGAAACGAGGTCATGAGATATAGCACTCCCTTTATATAATATTTTTAAATATACCTAAACATGCCTTATGTTAATATTGTGTTTACTTAAACATATATTATTTATATTTTATTAAGATGAAAATGTTTATTACAACTTGCAACTTTTCTATAAATAGCGAAAACCTAGTTCTAAAAATAAAAAGATTCTCGAAAAACGAATAAGTATACGATTAGCCCTTAAAGTGAACGTGATAAATATCAATTATAATAGATCCAGGGGTATAAATAAAAAAGATCTATTACGATTTATCAATTATTTTAGAGAACGACATTACTACTTGTTAGCAGTATAACATAATAAAAAATAATAATCTTTATAGATCTTTATCTATAACTATTAAAAAATTCACTTGTATTTATAATTAACATACCTAATACTTATAATTAATTATTAGTATTATTGAAAAACCGTGAATTTTGTTTAAATATCTATGGTTTAATGTATTATTTAGTATTTGTTAGTTTGGTTATACAACATAAGATTATTTATGATGAGGTTAAATTTAAACAGCGTCTGTCTGGAGGCCACGGATGTTTGTCATAGGTATTAATATTTAATTGTTCTCTACAAATGTTTCGTTTTCATTACATTAGCTACAATTTATCGGCGTAATCAAACAATAGTATCATATAAATATTTTAAGGATTATTTCAAACTTCACAAATAATAATAATCTGTGGAAATAAATTGAATTTTGTTCTGTCAAGTTGGTTGAGCCAGAGGTTGGGCTATTGCAGGAAGAATTGCACCTAGCAAGGACGACCGGTGCGTCCCAAGCAATGTCATCCGACTACAAGGCCGGTCTGTTGCTAACAAACGAAAAATCTATAATATGCTTTATTTTTATACAAGGTGTTCAATCCTAATATTCAATTTAAAAATCTTGTTCTTATTAGTTATTCTAAATTTTTTGAAATAAAAATTATAATATTTGAATTAAAAACATACTAAGAACATTACACAGTTACGTATTCAGATAAATATTCTCAGCTAAATGTTTTTGTTGGTTGGATGAATATCATGTTATAATAGGTGTATTTCTTATTTAATTATTATTACTAGGTAGATTATTTAATGCCTAATTAATATTTTATGAAAGAATATTATTCAGATCAGATAGACATTATTTTTGTTTTGTTTTTTATTTTTATTCAAAATCAGAATTAAAAGAACATTTTTCTGTTTTTACTCATTAAATATCAGAATTTTAAACATTTGTCTGCCTATTCATAATTTATTATTCAACCTATAATATGTGGGTTGTGGCAGATGGTAAAAATATTAATAGCTTAATCGCAAACAGAGATTCGCATTATTAAAAATAAGTCATTGTCTTTCTGTAAATTCAAAGGTAATAACTAATAAGTAATAACTATTAATTAATAATAGTTGCAGATATACCATTTTGAAAACTCTTCAATGTATTTCTCTATGCTATATACTTTTTAAAACTTAAAATTATTGGCATAAAATTCTTATGCATTTTTTTTTTATATATTAGGTTTAACTATATTTTTGTGAATAGAAAATAAGAATAGCACTTAACGGATTTTTATATAATGCCGACAAACAAAACATTGTTTTTAACGATGAATAATATTGTGTTTCAAAATCGTAGCCCACATAAAATTCTTACTCAATCTTGGGTGTGTAGTTTGACGAGGGCTGAACTGTTGAAGTATAGAAGGGACGAACGACCCTTTTGGGGTTGAACCCGCCTAAATAATAATTCTAAACGTAGTGAAAATAAGCATATATATGTATATATACCGTATAGGTAGGTACACGTACACTCCCGTTTGTAGTATTTGGTCCGATAGGGTTGGATGAACTAGTGGGGATTTTCATAATTTCATCCTCGTATCGGTGAGGTATTACACGATGAAGTTTCTATAATGATGTTTATTTTGTTAATGAAATTACTAATTTTTCACATACGTATATAATATATTTGATTAAATACAAATTATGGTTAATTCTCCAACGTCTAACACATTTTAGTGAAAATAATTGTATAAAAAAAACTAAATAACCTATCTGAAATGCATTCAAAACTTCGTTATATTAAATATATTTTGAATTACTAAATAAATGGGTATTATATTTATGTATTTATAATTATGTAGAATTGTAGACTGTAGATATCTGTTGACTGGTTTAGTTAAAAATAATAATGTGAAAAATACTTTACGAAAACCTATACATAATAAATAAATTAACAATTGCATTTATATAAAAATTACTATTAGATGTATTTCATTCGTGTTGAAACCACGCCGTACATGTGGCACAAGGATCTGTCCTACTTAAAGATCTCTGGTTTGTCATCTGCTCACAACACCCACGCATTCTGATACTACTACAATAATGCGTCGGAACATTGTCCCTTATTCTTTTGAAAATAATACCAGACAAGTAAGGGGCTTTTTCTATTATAATTTTTCTTTTACGGCTTAAATTCTCCTATGGAATTGCAGTGTCCCGAC